>BSBK01004052.1:2500-422500 GCA_027943335.1 Chamaecyparis obtusa | reverse complement strand
GCAACATGATAAGATCTATTCCTTTTGGTTTGGTACTATTTGTAAATTTTTTGTTGTCCTTCAGATCACATATTTGTATTGTTACATATAGATCATATTTCTTGGCTCTAAATATCATGGTGAATGTGTAACATGTTGATATAAATAAGGCATCTTGTATTGAGTAAGGATGATCTATATGGTCCACGTTTCATTCCTTACTAATGTAGTAATGTTTCAATATGACCCATTTCAAATTGTGTTACACTAAATTAGTTATTTATAGTGGCATGACATGGTAAAATAAAGAAATGATTTTTTTATGCTAGTATACAAGAAACATGCAAAGTGAATACGAAACTAACAAGAAAAGATGTATGTATTGATAAGTATGTAAATTTGTGCAACTATTAGAAGATTGTAATATCATTCTTGTGTTTCTAATTATTGATTATAGTGGTGGATTATTTTTCATTATTCATATCCTCACAGTGAGCCTTTTTCTATTGGTAGTGAGCCTTATTATTTCAAGGTAGTTATCCCAACAGACAGTGAGAAAAAATGTAGTGATTCTTTGAAAAAATCAGCTTAACTGATATTTCTATTCATGATAATTAGCTTTTCTATGTTTTTTTTCATCTTGGGTTTCCACATAGATTCTTGTGTTTATAGGGAATGGTGTATTTTTTACTTTCACGTTTATATCTATTTTTAGTTTATGATTGCTTTAGGTTTGACCAAATAAAATAAGGTTAATAAAATTGTTTTATTATAACTAATTCAACCCCTCTAGGTTACTTGGACTATTCAACAATTAGTGTCAAAGATTAGGCTCCTTGGAGAAGAGCTTAATAGCTTGAAGTAGATCTAATGGTGCATAAACTGACAAATTTTCTATGTTTGATAGGTTTGATTAAAATTTATTAAAAATATAGATGAGAGGTTACATAGTGAAAAAATAGTAAAAATAATCATATCACTATGAAATTTATATTTTTGAAATTAGGACAGTGAAAACTCTAGTGGGTTTTTGGTTCATAAATAAATATGATTAGGAAGGCCCTCATAAACTTACGACAAGGTAGAAATCTTGCATTCCGATGCCTTAACCAAAATTTGGGAAGTCAAGGCATAGGCTTGGTTCCACCAAGCTTAAACCAAACCTATTTCGAAATAAAATCCAAGGAAGAAGTGTGTTTCTCGCTCATGTCTTAAGAAATAGCTACCCATTATTTAAAATTCAAGAAACGGGCACCCGTTTCTTTTAAAAAAATTCAGATTGTTAAAATGCATTTCTAGTCATAAAAAAAAAAGAAACAGGCACCCATTTTTTGAATTTTGGATTGGGCACCCGAATCTAAATCGGGTGCCCATTTTTTGTAAACGGGTGCCTATTTTGAGTGGCATCTTCCAATTCTACAAGACATCCACTGAATTGGTACCCAACTTCTTGCACTTACCCCAAGAAAGAATTTTATAAAGAAAGAAAAATTGTGGATGAGACAGTTATTAAATTTCCAAAAAAAATTAAGAGGAGAGGGATACCCTTGTGAAAATGAGTGACTATTATGCCAGTGAGTAGATCAAACCTATATGGAGGAATGTGTTGTCTTTTATTACGATGTATTTCACCTTGGATAGTAGGTATTCTAGAGTCCATAGTTATAACTTTATTCTTTTGAACCATTTCCTTTATAGAGATAGGATCTCTTTCCCCTTCTTCATGATTAAATCTCTAGATAACAGTGTGATTGAGCACAACAAGAAATCTAGTAAGCCTATTTTGCATGAAGGGCTTATCTTGTTTTTCAATTAGTACTACAAATCTTGTATCCCCAAACCTTCTAAATTAAGAATATAAGAGAAAAGGGGAAGGTGAAATCTCTAGTGGGATGAAGTGGAAATCTTCTTGGGATTCTAAAGGTAAAAATGGAAGGATTACTATGGATGAGAGTGATATTGGCATGGAGACCGGAGATGACTTTGTCAAGAGCTTGGAGGAAAAGAATGAGGACGAGGAGAATATGAATTTTTTTGTAGGATGGCACCAAGGCAATGGAGATTGATGAATCTGAGGCCAAAGTTGTCTATCTCTCCTTGAAGAATGAGAAAATTGGCATTAAAAAGCTCCCCACTTTGGTGAATGAGAATGATAGCATCTCCTCTAAGAAGAATAATTCTAGGAAGGGAACTGAAGGAAAAAGGAAAAAGCGTCATTTCTCTGGTCATGGTAAGAATCTGAATATAAATTTGGTTGATTATCCTTCTTTTGATTCTATTGCCGATCTTTCTAACCTAGATAAGACTCCACTAGAAAATATAGCGGCTAACCCTATGGATACTAATGAGAAGGATGATATTTAGCATTCTGATGCATGCTCGTCAACTCTAGAGTTCCTTAACAAGGCCAACGCTAAAGCTGATGTCTCTCTTGCTCTACTTCAGTGGATTTATAATGAGTTTCATGGGATCAAGAGTAAGATTCGTAGGCTGGAAGCCCAACTAGATGAGGAAATCTAAGCCAAGAAGATCCTGGAAGAAAAATGTAGAAAAATCCTAGAGTATATGAATCTTTATGAGGAGGGGTTAAAGAAAATTTTGCATGACAGTGATGGAAAAATCTCCTCCTCCATTCAGAAGATCAAGGACTTCATGGGGGAAATGGACATGAAGGGTATTGTGCTGCACATCGACCTTGGTAGCTAGAGGATGGTTGCTATGAAGGATGATAAATATGGGCCAAGGAAAAGAACCACAGCTACCCTAAACAATTTTTTTTTTTGCCTCTTCTAATGTCATCTAGCATCTTGAAAACACCACAAAAGAGGTGACCATCATTTGGAACTAGACGACTAAAGCTCAATAGGATCTTGCTTAATTCTATTTATTCTTTTCTTCTTGTGTTTCATGTCTCGTGTTTTGCTTCTCTTTATTTTTTTGATTTTTTGTTTGGTTTTGGTTGTTGGTTTGATGGTTGTGTGTTATCTGGCCAGTAATGTCTCTTAATTTGGGTCTCTTTTTCTAATCTTTCGTAACTTGTTGTAAGGGGTTTGAGGTCCCCGTTAAAACCTATTTTTTCTGTAATCCAAAATATTAATGGGATGTCTCACGAAGTAGCATAACTCTTCATTAGACCTAGACATTCAGTCTTCTTTGTATATCGATGAAATACATATTCAAAGTTTTATTTATATAGTAGTGATGATTATACATATATAACTATATTGATCTTGATATATATATTAAATAGTGAATTTTAATATTATATATCAATTGGAGATCTATATATATATATTTATATATATATATATATATATATATATATATATATATATATATATATATATATATATATATATATATATATATATATATATATATATATATATATATATATATATATATATATTAGATAATATTCTAGTGAGAAATTATCTATCATATACATCAAATTTTAGAAACAATTACATACTCAAATCTGATAAAATGATAAGAAAATGAATACAATGACGAGACAACAAGTCAACAAATATGCACCACTCTAAAGCTCAATTTTTTGACACATTACATATTTTATTTAAGAAAAAATATATTTAATACTCTATTATAAACTAAAATTTATAATCTTTGGTTTCTTCATAGAAGTATATGAGTTTTATATTGCGAGAAACCATCATATGCAAAATAGATTCTTGTACACATAGTTACACATTAGTAACAACCATAACATTATTTTATTTAATCTAAAAAAACTACAAACAATCTATAATTGGTAAAATAGCCAATTAAAGCTAGTAGTAATTTTAATTAATATTTGATTATTTAAAATTATGATATATACTTACAAAGAACCAAAAAATACTTACATTTCAATGACTTGTAGATATATCTCTTCATAATGTCAAATTCTTCATCTATGGAAATAAAATCTTTAGAATAGTATCAACTTTGTTGATGTAATTCCTTCTCCAACTGATTTTTATCAAAATCAATGATATTATACCCCAAAAAGATATTCCATGGGACAATCCTAGTGCTATCCCATAGCACAGATATTTAGTGTTTTTCTTTATTTTATTAACATAAATTGGAGGCTGAAAAGAATCAAATTGTTGCCAAGAACTATTTTTAGGTAGGGGACACCCCCATAGATTACGATTCCCTAAATAAGAGGATTCTTCAAAACCAATCATATGTGTTCCTTGTGGTATACTTCCTGAAAGATTGTTATGTGAAAGATTCAAAAAACCTATATAACTTAGAGATTCAATCTCTATAGGGACTTGTCCTGAAAAAATATTTCTAGAAAGGTCTAATGAACCCAATTGATGCATTTCTCCAAATTTTTTTTTGGAATGTTCCCATTCAATTTTTTCTTTGAAAGGTTTAGAAGCCTTAGCCCCTTCAAATTCCTAAAATTAGAGGGAACTTTTCCTTCCAATTCATTGTTTGAGAGATCTATGGATGTGAGAGTGGAAATAATATATTGGTATTGCTTATCTGTACCTTTTAATATCATGTCCAATCCATCCTTATATAATTTTCCTACCCCATAATAAGTGGATAATATAAAACCATTTTTACTTTCATTTTCCATTTCTTGCAGGAATACAATTGAGTGTGGAATTAAGCCTCAGATATGATTGGAAGAAAGTAGAAAGATTTGGAGGTTCTTTAGTTGACATATATCTAAAGGAATATTGCCCATGAAATTTTTCTGCTTCATCACAAACATTCTTAGGTCTAGAAGGTTTCAATTAATATTAGTATTTCAGCTCCAAAGAAATTGTTTCCAATATCAAGAACCTGTAGCTTTTAATAGTTTGTTATGAAGGAAGGAATGATCCATTCAAATCATTATTGTGAACAACCAATGAATATAATTCACTTATCTTACTCAACTCATTTGGTAAACTTCCCTCTAAACTATTATTTCCTAAATTTAATACAATAAGGGAAGAACAATTGGACAAGCTCGCATAGAGCACTCCTCAATCATGCATGACACTAAATATAAATCAGATAAATAGAAGGTTGGCATCCAGGTTGTGATAATATTTAGCACACAATCGGATAATTCCAAAGAATCTTGGTTTGTAAGGTTATGAAAGAGAGTTTCTAAAATTGACTTATAATGGTTTAGTGACAAGGATAAGTGAACTTAAGAAGGTAGAAATGGAGAAGAAGAGATGGTTTCATTGAAATGATTGACACTTGCATACAAGCTAGTGAGGGAGGAAAGTTGAGAAAATGAAGTAGGAAAGGTTCCACTAAGTTGATTATTCCCAATATCCAACTTCCAAAAAAAAGAGAGATTGCCCAAAGAATTTGGAATGGTTCCACTAAGTTGATTATTTCCAATATCCAAATTCTTAAGTAGAGAGAGATTGCCCAAAGAATCTGGAATGGTTCCAATAAGTTGATTATTGTCGATATCCAAATTCTCAAGAAGAGAGAGATTACCCAAAGAATCTGTAATGGTATCATTCAGTTAATTGGAATAAAGATGTAGTTCCCTCAACAAAGAGAGACTTCCAAGAGAAGTAGGTATCCTTCCACTAAGCTAGTTATCATAAAGGTAAAGGTAAGTTAAAGAAGTAAGATTACCAAGGAAGAAAGGAATGCTCCCATTCAAGTTATTGAATGAAAGATGGAGGACTATAAGGAGGGTGAACAAACAAAGGGAAGGGGGAATCATGCCACTAATTCTATTTCCATATAAATGTAAAGATCACATATAGGATAGATTTCCTAAACATAGAGGAATGGTAGTACTTGATACTCCATATATGATAAGTTATGTGAGAAAACAAAGTTGGCACAAACTCTCAGATATGACACCCCAAAAAGAAGAGAAAGTGTCTGTTAACACATAGACAATGTGGTTGGTCTTCAAGTTGCAAGAGATGCTAGCCCGGTGGGTGAAATAGTTTGTTCCATTTACCCATGAACTCATAATGCCTTGGGAGTTATTGAGGCCCGCTCTGAAGTGGAGAAGAGCTTGGGATTCATTGGAGGGACATATGTGCATAAATGTATGGAAAAGAGAAGGGTAGAAAAAGAGAAGAAAGACTGAAATGAAAACTAAACACATGGTGTGTAAAGAGGTGTCCATTTGGGATAAGTGAGAGGGCATGTGACAATTACATATCTTCTCCAGGTGAGCTATTCTAAGTTGGATGTTGATAATAAAGGTGAGAGGTGATTTTATAGCTTTATTTTCAAAGGTGGCCAAGTCAATTGTCGATCCTATCAATTTTCTACAAAATTTGTGATAAGATTGGCCTTTCTTGTAAAGACTCTTAATTTTTGACAGTTTTGTCTTGAATCTCTCAATTTTTTAAAAGAGAACGTCTGAAAGTTTTTCTTCTGCCAATTTTCCACACAATACCAAACTTTTTTTTTAATACATTGAACAACCCATACTTTTCAGCATTTGGTTTTTTTTTGTCAATTTTCCACACAATATTAGACTTTTGGACATTGATAAGATTGGTTGACTATAATGATCTTACAAGTTTGTTGGGATAGGAAGCCCAATGGTCATATGACCATCTAGTTTCTCCTAGTTGTGCCTATCCAGAAAGCTTTATCTATAAGTCACTATGGTGTAGCCATATATTTGAATGACTGTAATGGGAAATATTGTACTGTATTGTACTATAGACTGATTAATATAATCAATTTTTTGCTTCAAGTGTAGATGTAGGCATATTGTCAAACAATGATAAATATTATGTCAGTTGTGTTTATCTTCTTTGTTATGTTTAATTCCACATCTCTTCTTATTTAAATATTTACAATTGATATCATAGCTTGGTGAGGTTGAGCCTAGTGAGGCTAAGAAGAGAAGGAAGAAGATATTGTACATTGGTGGAATGTCATGGAAGATGAGGATCTAACTTGGCTACTGGTGTTGACAAGAAATTAGAGAGGCCTCAAAGAGGCAAGTCTGAAAAGAAGAAAATTGTTTCATCACCATCCCCTCATCTTGAGAGGTGTTTTAATTGCGGAGAGTCTAGTCATTGGGATGGAGACTGTAAATCTGAGGATTTGAAAAATAAATGTTACCAAAGGAGAGAGCGAGGCCATATTGAAAGGAACTGTCCTAATCATTTAAAAAAAATTAGTCAGGGGAATGAGACCGATGTTGAACTGATTGAAGAAATTGAAATTGATGCCATCCTGGTGGTGAAGGTCAAGAAATGTGATGCCTCGATTGGGCTTGGCATTAATTGTCCATGTGTAGATTTTGGAATTCTGCTTGTTTCCCTGTCATCTGGGGTAGCTGAAATGATTTCTTTAACTATTGGGTTAAAAAGTAAATTAGATTTGTTTAATGAAGAGTGGGATAGTTCATTAAGGAATAAGAAGAGGAGGTTTGAGTGGCTAGAGTATGAGGAAAAGGTGCTTCCTTCCATTGGCAGCGAGGTTATCAAGGAGGTAGTGACACATCATGAGGTGGAGGCCGAAAAGAGAGGCCTATGTATTGACCAAGAAGAAGGTCAAGAGGCCCAAGCTGTTGCTCATCCTAAAAATGAAGAGGCACAAGAGGTTTGGTGTATCTCTGCTACACAAGATGGTTCAATTTGGAACAACAATGGAAAGGATTCTTTTCTAAAAAGGAATGTGACATGCTATGAAAAAGGTCATGTGCTTGACCTATTCTAGGGGCACTCACTTCTTGTGCTAGAGCATGTTATATCACCCATTCAATCTCCTAATGAAAGTACCCCCAATATAGATTATGGATTGGAGCTATCCAAGGAAGTTCTTAAGATTAATGTGTGCTTAAATGTTGATGTAAATGGAGTTCACTATGCATTGGTAGAGGACAAGGTTGATGGAAACAATATAGTCACTACCAAGGTTAGTGGGTTTTTTGTTGCACGGGACCTTGAGGTTGAATCATTATATCCTTAGGAAGCATATGTGAAAGACTAGCATATCATGCCCAAAGAAACCACAAGTGTGGATTACACTAACCAAGACATTACACATGCTAATCATAGCCCTGGAGTTAAACAAAGTACTCACATCACTAGCATGGATAGCTTGGTCACTAGCGTAGATGGCTTGGTAACTAGCGTGGATAAAAGAGGCTTTTCCCATCACTTTTGCTCTCTACGTGACATGTCTGCTACCTATGGTTATGATTCTATAACCCCAGAGCTAGGCTTCTTTTTGCATAGTAGGCAGTGGGAGTCTCTACCTATATCACATAACATTCATGCATTTTTGATTTTAGAGTGTGACAAGAAAATTGTGTGGTCTTTTCCTTTGAGTAACATCGAAGATAATGTTTCTCAGAGGAATTCATAGAGGAATTCCCTATTTCCCACATGACTTCTGCTAGACAATGTTCCTTTCAATGGAATGATGGAAAGAACAGGGCAAGATTTTGGTAATGACACCGTGCTTGTTCCCCAATGCACATTGACTAGTCTCTAGCCCGCGCCCCTACCAATAATAGAAGGTGTTGAAAAACAAAAGTTTAGCCCACATATGTAGCCATCTTGGGGATCAAAAGGATATCCTTCACATAAAATGCATGTATTACCAAAAGGTAACAATATCTAGACTACTGGAAATATTAGCTAGAAACAAGGTGTTTGGGAATCAATTCGACCTCCGATGCTGCTACCTAGGACAAAATCAAGACAATTACATAGCATGTATGAGCAACATAATGTTATAGAGTTGGATGATGATACGTAGACACTCAAGGAAATTGGTGCAAGGAAGGTGTTTTGGGAGAGAGAATTGGAGAGTTCTTTTGTTGACAAAGAAATATATTTGCAAATTGCAAAAAGTAGCAATTATGACCATGGATTTATGGGTGAATTTGCATCTATAAAAATTGGAGGAGATATTTTTGATTCTGATCTGACTTGGAGAAGGCTCATTCAGAGTGTGCTAAAGCAGAGTCTCGCAACCTTGATATCTTCTCAAAGACACATTCTTCTCTAAGATTTGGAATAGATAGAAGGGGATGCCGCACTACATGGCTATGCCAGTTGGCCTTCATGAGGAGGTTGTTGGGATATGAAGCCCAATGGTCACATGACCATTCAGTTTCTCCCATCTCAACCTATCCGAAAATCTCTATCTATAAATCATTGTGGTGTAGCCATATATTTGAATGACTGTAATGGGAAATATTATACTCTATTGTACTATAGACTGATTAATATAATCAATTTCCTCTTCAAGTGTGGACGTAGGCATATTTCCCAACCATGATAAATATTGTGTCAATTATGTTTATCTTCTTTGTTATGTTTAATTTCGCTTCTCTGCCGGTTTAAATATTTACAAAGTTTCTCTTAAATTTCTTCGTTCTGCAAGTTAAATGTAAAAAAAAATTCTTTAGATATTTTTCCACAAAATGTGAGACTTTTGTGTGTTGACGTTTATGGAAGTGACCAAACTTTCTAGTGCTTCATTTGTGTTGGGATAATTGTATATTTTCTATGTTGATATTTACTGAAGTGGTTGAACTAATTATATTTTATTTTTATTGTAATTAGAGGGAGATGCAAGCATTAGTATATATAAAAACTTTTTAAATCATGTTTAAAAACCATAATTAATGAACTAATAAAATTAGAATGAGCATTAGGAAAGTTAGAGATAAATATAATTATTTTATTAAAATTATATATATTGTTTTATTTGCTCATAATATTCATTATTATGCCACATAGATTGGGGATATAGTTGGCGAGCTATTTTTAGCATTATTATTTCTACATTATACAAGTGATGATTTAATAGCTTTATTTCAAGATGTACCCACCTCATTCTATCAATTTTCTATGAAATTTGTGATAAGATGGGTTTTTATTATATAGACTGTATATATCAGACAAGTTTGTCTTAAATTTCTTTTGTTACCCAAAGAATAATGTCATAAATTTTATCTTGTATCAATTTTCCACATACTAGCAAACTTTTCTGGGCTGATGTTCACTGAAGTGGTCGTGCTTTCGAGCATTTCATTTTCTCAATTTTCCATTAAGTAGCCGACATGTGGACATTTTTAAGATCAACCATAAGATGGTCCTTTCTTATAAAGACTAAATATCTGACAAGTTTCTCTAAAAAAATTCCTAATTGTTTTTGATAAATAGCAGTAGTAAGAAATGGTGTTGACCCATAGAACAAAGAGGCTAACTATGAAATTAATAGAAAGTTAACCATCATAGAAGTAGCAGTAAAGCATGAGTGTCTACCATAATCAACAACTGTATCATCTTAAAATGGAAGCACTTCCATGTTAAGAGCATGTAGCCCTCTGAGTGAGTGGTATGGGTCATGTCAAGCACCTTGAATCAGCTCTTTTCTTAGATCAGACTTGTGCTCCTCATACTGCTTCCTTCCATCTTTGTTTTTAGTATATATCTACATTTCCTAGCATTCTAGGCTGGGGTTTTGAGGTTTTTGACCTCAAGGTCAAAGTCAACCTTGAGAGTCAAAGTCAACCTCAAACTTGACCTAGGTCAAGGTTGACCTTGACCTTGACCTAGGGTATATTTGACCTCATCCCTGACCCCTAGTTTAGATTTTAGATTCCCATGATTTTCGGGTGTCAGCTTTCAGAGATATTTGTTTTCCCACCTCCGGGTTGGCCATTTCGGTTTTGGAATGGTAGATCCTCAAATTGCATATAAAGTGGGTCCATTTCTAAGGGTTAAGGTTAATTGGGATTTAATTCTCCAATGTCGGCCTTCTTTAGAGGTTTGTGCCCTACTTCACTATAAAAGGAGGCCTTCCTCTCTCATTTTGATATCTCATCTCACCATCCACAATCAAGCAATTGATCTCCTTTTTCCATCAAGAACTCAATCTTTCAAGAAAGTTCAAGCAAGCATCTCCCAAGCATCTTCAAGGAAGCATTCAAGTCCTCTTCTCCATTCAAGTTCTCCATTAAAGATCAAGGATTCAAGCTTTCGAGCCATTGAAGGGATTTGGTTCAAGCATGAAAGATTCATCATTCAAACCCTAGATCTAGCCATCACGGTGGTGTGATATTCCTCCAAGATCCTTTGTTCATCTTCTAGATCCACTCATTCTTCTATCAAGGTGGATTCCAAGCATACAAGCATGGAGGTTTTGTATTTACTTTCATGGTTTTGATTTATATTTACCATTGTTGTGTTCAAGCTTTCATATCAATATACTTGTTTACATTCGAAATACAATTGCATATCTATTGAATTTCATAGCTTCATTGTTAGATCTACTTCTACTACTTGCTAGCATTCTCCACTTTAATTTCAATATTAAGGTTGATTCCAAACTAGGGTTTGACCATGGCAAATCCCTCAAACAAACAAAAAAAACCCTCTTTTTCTTGTAGGTGTAGGTGTGGAATTTCAAATCTGAGATTGGATTTGGATACCCTTTTCGGTGAACTTAAGAGATCTACGAACAAAGTCAAAATCAACCTTCAAATAAACAATGTAGCCTTTGACCTTTTATGAGGGTCAAAGACTACATGCTGTTGAAAAGACAAAAGATTTCTGGGTTTTCTTCATCTTGACATTTCCAGTTTGAAATAGATTGTAGAATTGCCCGAAAGTACACACAGACATCAAAAATTGGCATTTTCAAGATTTTCCCTATTTTGAGGTTAGTACTTGTATTTCAATTATTTCAGATTTCAAGCACAATTCTTCATAGGGAAATATAAGGTTTTCTCTCTCTTTCATGTTCTCCATAGATTGATTCGATTGTGTATTAACCTTTTGGTTGATCAAATTGGATCTCTCCTTTGGGAATTTGGATTTAGGAGTGGATCTAATATTTCCCCCATACATTACATTGAATAGGTGTGATTCCATTTTACCACTATTCATTTTGGTGAACCCGACATACTTACTCTCCTTTATTTTGTGGAATTAGATGCCCTATTATGTTATATTTTAGATCATTTCTTGCATTTAGTTTAGATCTAGTTTATGCTCTTGCATTTTAAATTCAAAAATACGAAAAAAATTATATTTTCAATAAAATACAAAAATATTTCACTTTCTATGGAGATTATTAAGATGCTTTGGTGTGTGGTCATGTTCTTTATTACCCTTCTTTTAGCATCTCTTTATAATGCCTATGATGTTTATGAGAGTATCATTAACTTCATTATGTTGATGACCCTTCACTTTGCTCTTGCTTATGCTTTTGTGATGTTGACCGACACTAGACTGCCTACATTCAGAACTTTTATTAAAGATTTATGTGGTAGCCTTATTAATCTTTTGGATTATGTGAAGAATTTGGTAGATGATACACCATATCCTAATCTTCCTAATCCAAATCCTATCAATCCTAATCGTAATACTATCAATCCTAATCCCAATCCTAATCTTCCTAATCTTAATCCGATACCTAATTTTCCATCTATTCATCCTCGCTCTTCCTGTACTTATGATGGGATTCAAGCTATAGTTTAGGATGCAGATGTGCAAGATTTCTTTGATTTACCTTCTCCTCTGATTCATGATGATATTAAAGGAAAGGGTAAAGAAACTCCTTCAAAACCTATTATCCCACCTTATACAACCTTTACTCATGAACATGATAAACAATCACCTCCTGTAGAAGCTTTACATAATATGTACACTACCAGGTATGATATAGTGACTAAACAAGGTTATAAAGGTTTAGGGCTTGGAGTTAATGAGCATGGTATTAGGTTTCTAGTTCATATACCCCCTAAACCAGGTATGTATGGTGTTGGTTGTTCAAAATATCAAGTCAAGGTAGGTGGTGTTGATCATCATCCTCCTCTTCATATTCTTTTCCCCACACCTATCTTAGATAACCCTAATACTCGTCAAGAAGTGGCTAAGAAGGTATATGTTGAGCTAATGAATTCCAAGAAAGAAATCCTTAGACCTATGCCCATAGATTCTTTATACAAATACAGATGTCCTTTTCATTATAGCAACACATTTACTCACTGATTGTAAACATTTCAAGTTATATGTTCGAGAAAGAGTTGGTTTAGGAATTATGTCTCACTCTCGTGCAGTTTTACAATTCATTCACAATTTTGATATAGGGGATTCCCCTCCAGATATAATGTAGATGTTCTTCCCCTCTTGTCTCATTACTGGGGGGAAAGAGGTATATTTTCATCCAGTCTCCTAGGATCCATTAGGCTTTTAGCATATATTATATCTTGAGCTTAGTTGGTATTCTCTCCTATTTTTTTTTCTATAGTTTTGCATGATGTTTATAATCATCCATAGAATCTTTCAAGATATCTTTTTGTGAAGGTATCCCTTATCTCTATCCCTAGGGGGAAAGGTACCTCTTTCTCTTTGTCTAGGGAGTTTCTTTCCTTAGGTTAGTGGTATTTGTTTATATTGCAATATTATTTCAACATATTGACAGATGTGTTGATTATGGATAATAATTTTATATGGGAAGTTGTTGTCCTAAGTTGTCACTTCTTCTCTATTTTGAAAATTATGTTCTTTATAAACTCTCACCCTTGCTTTGGTGTTAGAGTTGTTTCCCTCATTTCAAAGATTCCTTTTCCTCTTGTTTATAGGGGGCTTGATGATTAAATCTTTGTTCCTGCCTATTGAAAGATGATATTTTATCTAAAGCACTCCTCTTTGGTGGGGGTCTTCTTGATAAGATCTCTTTCATTTGAGGATCCTTTTCCATGAGTGACATATCATTTCAATGATTATCTATATTCTTAGATGTAGGGGTCAATATCCCTCGCTAAGGATATGGTGTACATTGTTGTAAACATGATATCTCCTTGCATTGTGAACTAGGTATCCTCTTCCATCTTTATTCCTGCACTTGGGGGGCAAGGATGCCATCTCCTTCCTTTCTATCTTTTCGAGATTCACCTCTTTCCTTGGTTAATAAGTATTTATCTATTATGTGATATCCAATCATACATGAAAAATTTGGTTTGCATTGAGGATCTATGTCCTTGATAAAAACCTCTTTTTTTGTTTGACATTGGGTTTCCATGGTTGATATATCTCTCACCTTGGAAACTGAATAGTGTGCTATCCCTCATAAGGGTTACTTTCTTTTCACTTCTTGCATGATATCTCTTTACATTCATCCCTCCCATGGCCTCATAGGAGCTGTGACCTCCTTGGCTTGGACTGGGTGTTGTTTGTGGATATTGTCTTGATGTTGAAGAAGGATTTATCGTTGTTCATTTCTTTCCTTAACATGTCAAAATAGTATGTTTTTTCCATATTAAGGAGGGGGGCATATATAGGGTCTCCCTTGCACTATAGTTTTTTTATTTTTACATGCTAAATCTTGGAAGGTAATACACATAAGTTTCTAAATCCTGAAAAGTCATGCATCCTTATACTAAATCTTCTGATGGTAACGCACATAAGTTGCTAAATCTTGAGGGGACACACATTTTAAATTTTTTTTCCATATGCTAAATCTTGGAAGGTAACACACATAAGTTGCTAAATCTTGAAGGGACATGCATTTCCAATTTCAAATATGCTAAATTCTCTGAAGGTAATGCACATAAGTTGCTAAATCCTGAAGGGACATGCATTTATATGCTAAATCTTCTAAAGGTAATGCACATAAGTTGCTAAATCCTGAGGAGACACTCATCTCATATTCATAGTGATACAAGAAGGTGGATCTGTGAGTATTCCAAAAGCCATTAGAAGATACATTACAATTACAAGCATAGTTTATGGGTGAACCTATTGGGCTCTCCCTCTAGGGTGATTCATGGTAAGGTGGGAATCTTACTAGGTGAGGTAATCACTCTTTTCCCTTTCTCTCTTTTCTCTTTCATGCTAGTAGGACTGGATCATGAAGCTATGTCATTTATAGTGTTGCTCTTGTCTTTCTTGTGTAATCACTTATACTTTTATGATATCTATCCAAATATGATATTAGTATGAGAAGTATTTCTAAGTAAGGTTTCTTGTGCTAGTTGATTTGGGTTTGTTTAGTACTAACCCCCCTCTTTTGTGTCTTTTTATTTTTGCACCCTCGTGCACGTATGTTGAGTTAGAATCCTTAGCATGGGGGCTTGTATCCCTAACTAAGTGTCATTCTTTCTTGTTTTGAATCCATTGGGATCTCTTCTTCCTTCACCTTTACCAAGAGTTTGAATTGAATCCATACTCTTGCTAAAGTGGGGGCTTAATGTATCATCTTAAAATGGAAGCACTTCCATGTTAAAAACATTTTTCCCTCTAAGTGAGTGGTATGGGTCATGTCAAGAACCTTGATTTAGCTATTTTCTTAGATCAGACTTGTGCTCCTCATACTAAATTCCTTCCATCTCTATTTTTAGTATATATTTGCATTTCCTGGCATTCTAGGCTGGGGTTTTGAGGTTTTTGACCTCAAGGTCAAAGTAGACCTTGAGGGTCAAAGTTAACCTTGACCCTGACCTAGGTCAGGGTTGACCTCAACCCTAACCTAGGGTAGAGTCAACCTCATCCCTGACCCCCAGTTCAGATTTCAAATTCCCATGATTTTCAGGTGTCAGGTTTCGAAGATATTTGTTTTCTCGCCTTCGAGTTGGCCATTTTAGGTTTCAGAATGGCAAATCCTCAAATTGCATTTAAAGTGGGTCCATTTCTAGGGGTTAAGGTTAATTGGGATTTAATTCTCCAATGTTGGCCTTCTTTAGAGGTTTGTGCCCTACTTCACTATAAAAGGAGGCCTTCCTCTCTCATTTTGATATCTCATCTCACCATCCACAATCAAGCAATTGATCTCCTTTTGCCATCAAGCACTCAATCTTTCAAGCAAGGTCAAGCAAGCATCTCCCAAGCATTTTTAAGGAAGCAATCAAGTCTCTTCTCCATCCAAGTTCTCCATTGAAGATCAAGGATTCAAGCTTTCGAGCCATTGAAGGGATTTGGTTCAAGCATGCAAGATTCATCATTCAAACCCTAGATCTAGCCATCATGGTGGTGTGATATTCCTTCAAGATCCTTTGTTCATCTTCTAGATCCATTCATTCTTCTATCAAGGTGGATTCCAAGCATAAAAGCATGGAGGTTTTGTATTTACTTTCATGGTTTTGATTTACATTTACCATTGTTGTGTTCAAGCTTTCATATCAATATACTTGTTTACATTCAAAATACAATTGCATATCTATTGAATTGTATAGCTTCATTGTTATATCTACTTCTACTACTTGCTAGCATTCTCCATTTCAATTTCAATATTAAGGTTGATTCCAAACTGGGGTTTGACCAAGGCAAACCACTCAAAAAAATAACAAAAACCCTCTTTTTCTTGCAGGTGCAGGTGCGGAATTTCAAATCTGAGATTGGATTTGGATACCCTTTTCAACAAACTTTTGAGATCTGTTAACAAAGTCAAAATTGACCTTCAAATAAATAATGTAGCCTTTGACCTTTTATGAGGGTCAAAGACTACTTTCTATTGGAAAGACAAAAGTTTTCTGGGTTTTTTTCATCTCGGCATTTCCAGTCCAAAATAGGTTGCAAAATTGCCCGAAAGTACACACAGACATCAAAAATTGGCATTTTCCAGATTTTCCCTATTTTTTAGGTTAGTACTTGTATTTCAATTATTTTAGATTTCAAGAACAATTCTTCATAGGGAAATATAAGGTTTTCTCTCTCTTTCATGTTCTCCATAGATTAATTCGATTGTGTATTAACCTTTTGGTTGATCAAATTGGATCTCTCCTTTGGGAATTTGGATTTAGGAGCGGATCTAATATTTCCCCCATACATTACATTGAATAGGTGTGATTCCATTTTACCACTATTCAAAAACAAAAAAGTAGAAAAAAATAAACCACCATCTATGCAGAGTATCACACATTTGCGGAATAGTTTTGAAAATGTTTAACTTAAACCCAGCCGGGTGCCATGCAAGGCTAAAAACAAAATTCATAGTATTGAGCATACA
Organism: Chamaecyparis obtusa; assembly: GCA_027943335.1. Lineage (NCBI taxonomy): Eukaryota > Viridiplantae > Streptophyta > Pinopsida > Cupressales > Cupressaceae > Chamaecyparis > Chamaecyparis obtusa. The sequence goes on along the minus strand of BSBK01004052.1, from coordinate 405,598 downwards.
AAAATAAACTAAATTTAACCAAAAAAGAGGCAGGGGAGCAACAACGGTCACCATCCTCCCTTTCATGAGTAGCCACAGAGCTAATTTCCTTTCCATAGGCATTTTGACAGCAGAGTGCCAGCCCATTCCTCATTGAGGAAGTTGAATAGCTCTTAGTTACTTTTAGCATCTTCCTTTTCCTCAGAGGCTTTCTCATTGAGGAGGCAGAGAGTAGTGGTGGACGCATGCATCACTTTAAGAGAAAATTTACTAACATCTTTCTAGTGCAGATCCCTGGTGAGTTTAGACATCGTGTTCTCCATACAGGTGAACTGGAACTCAATTTTCCCCATCAACCTGCTACCAGTGTGCTCTTTGTCCTCTCTGGGGTCTTTTTCCTTCCTCTCCTCCTCAGCTACATTGGTTTCCATGTCCTCACCAAGCTTTGTTTCCACCTGTTCTGTGTCTTTGTCTGGTTCCTCTTTGCTGGGAGAGCCTATAGAAGCATCCTCCTGGGTAGAAGTTTCCTCCTTTGTCAAGAGCTCTCTAATAGCTCTTTTTCCTTGTGCTTTGGAAAGTTAGTTAGAGTGGAGGGTAGAAGTGAGATGGGGCTCAGAGGTCTAGGGATGGTCTAGATTAATAACAATGTTTTTATGCTTCTTGGGAGGGGGCTGGGGGCTATCATCCAGGTTAAGGGAATGCTTTTAAGAGCTGGGGGTGGGTTGGGTTTCAGAAGACTTAGGGCTTGAAGCAGGGGTCACACCACCTTTAGAAATAGTGGGAGTGGGGATGCCCTAGTTAAGGGAAGCTGATAGTGACAAGGGTGGTTGAGAGGTGTGAGAAACTTACGGAGGTGAAGGAGGGTAGAGGGCAGGGTGAAAATTATATAAGTAGAGGATAAGGCCCTGATGGAGATACATGATGTTTTTACTAAGGGAAATGACTTCATTTATAGCCTTAACATTAGCTTCTAACGAATGTAGAAGGTAAAAAGGAAATTAAATTAACAGCTTGTGAAAAAAATGGTTTAGAAATGGGAGATGATAGTTATAGAATGTACCAAATCACTTCTCGAGCATGAAATATTTCCTCACGAGCTTGCACATCTTTGGCCAGAACTCCAGGAGCTCAGCGATGGTGTAGCCACCATTAAGCAGAGAAGGGGTGGCATCATCCTTGAAGAACTGCACAAATTCTATCTTATCTTGGGCCTTGGTAGTTTTTTTCCACTTCCTACCAGTGGTCGGCATACTCGTCACCTGGCTGATAACCTCTTCATTGATCTGGAAGGTGATGGCGTTAATGGTGACTTGCCTATCATTCTAGGTTTTGGAAATGTATTTGGAGATCATTTCATCATGGCCTTGGATGCATTCCATGAAAGGAAAAATACCTTCCTCCTTGCAAAAGTACATAAGCATGGGGTCCAAGGAGAATTCCTCCTCAATCCCATCTAGCTCAATTCTTTTCCTATCACCACCCATTTTCCTCCCTCCGAGCTGCCTATAGAAAGGACCAAGAACTAGAGGAAGACTTGGGGAAAGATCACTCACACCAGGCTCAACTCTCTAAAAAATCACACAACATAGGTTGGGGATGCCGTAAAGAAAGCCAAACAAAGAATTTGAAGTTGTGTCAAGTTGTAGAGAGTGATTAAGGCTTTGATTGTCTTGGGGATCGTAAAGCCTTGTTGTAAATACCACTGGGGTTAAAATGTGAGATGTACATGATAACCCATAATTACCATAATAATTAACCGCAAAAAAATCTACATTGTATCTCTTGATAGCCTCCAAAGATTTATTTCCCAGAGCCCATTTGAAATAATGATGGCCATTTAGAGTGAAAATCATGCCCATATGCCACATTAGGCCCTTTTCTACATTAAATTACAACCACGATGATCCATGTGGCAAATAAAATGCATTTTGATAGGGGTCACAAAAATATGCTGGCACCCAGCCCCACCACAAGGCGTCCCATGCAAGATCTCCTTTTAAAAATTCATGAGATTCAAATTTAGTTTCTCTCATTTCCCACCTAAGAAGGTCTTGAGTAGTCTAGGGTAGTTGACTAACAACTCGCCAACACTGAAGCCCATCTAGATGTAGGGATAATATCAATCCATCTGCCATTTGTAATGAAGTTGGAGACAAGGCTACCAACCCCATGGACAAGAATGTTTCTTAATTGGGAAAAATAGGTGGAAGCGAGAATATCATCAGGTAATCAAGGGTCCTCCCAAAACCTGATATCCCTGCCATTGCCCAATTTCGATAGGGTCCCTTTCTCTAGAATACTTTTATTCCTGAGGATGTTGTTCTAGATTTTGGAGCCTCTCGGGCACCCCTATTCCATAAAGAGTTTACAAAAGTGACCCCCATCAAGATGTTTAGCCTCCATAATTTTGCACCAGTCATCAGAACCTGAAACCAAGTTCCAAGATAGTTTGGAAAGTAGGGCCCTATTTAGATTGTTAATTCTTCTCAGCCCAAGGCCTCCTAGATGTTTAGGGAGGTAGACTTTTTCCCAGTTGACCAAAGGGAGCCTCCTCTTCTCCTCAGATCCCAACCAGAGGAAGGTTCACTGAATCTTCTCCAATTTATCAGCCATGATACCAAAAATTTTGAATATCAAAAGGAAATATACATGAATGCCTTGAAGAGAAGTAGCAAGGAGTTGGAGCTTACCTGCACTACTAAGTAATTTACCTTTCCATCCATCCAGTGTCCTTTGAGTTCACTACAAGATGGAGTTCTAGAACTCATTCTTCACATCTTTGACTATAAGGGGGAGGCCAAGATAAGTCACAGGGAGCATATCATCCTGGCAGCCAAGAATTCTTAAGATCTTTGTTTGAACCTCCAACTTAGTGTTGAAGAAAAATATTCAGCTTTTATGATAGTTAATACATTGACCTCATGTAGTAGCATATTTGTCCAGCATAATTTTCCACACCTTGGCTTCCAAAACTGAGGAGGTGCCGAAGAAGAACATGTCATCCATAAATTGCTGTAGGACTTTAGGAGGAAGGCTGGAAGTAGGCTTGATGCCCTCAATTTCTCTAGACTATGCTAGATGCATCATTTTACGACCCAGGACCTTAGCTAGAAGGATAAATAGATAGGGTGATAGAGGGTCCCTTTGGTGAAGACCCTTAGCAGGAGAAAATTTAGTACCCAGTTTTCCATTGAGTAGCACAGAGAACCTGACAGTTGCTTTGATCAGAGTTATGAAGCCTTGAGAGAAACCAAAGGAGGCAAGGACCTTATAGAGGAAGGTCCAATTAACTTTATCATAGGCTTTAGAGATATCAAGCTTAAAAGCCATACTAGTAGCCTTGCTATGATAGATAGAGTGTATGATTTCATGAGTGGTGATTGCTACATCCAAGATTTTTCCAGTAGGGACATAACCTTTTTGATTGGGATTAATAACTTTACTGAGAAGAGGTTTGATTCTATTGACCATAATATTAGAGAATATTTTGTATAGGGTATTACATAGACTGATGAGTCCAAAGTCCACCATTGTTCTAGGATCATCACACTTTGACACAAGGACAAAAAAGGTTTCATTGAGCTATTTAAGAATTTTCTTAGTTTTGAAAAAGTTCATGGCTACATGAATCACATCATATCCAACAATATCCTAGAAATCTTGAAAAAAGGCCGGGGGGAAGCCATCAGGGCTAGGGGCTTTCATGGGTCCCATGGAGAACACAACCTTACAAACTTCTTCATCAATGACTTTAGAGAGTAGTGAGTTGTTGTCATTGTTTGTGATCACCTTTGGCAAAACTGAGATAAGATGATTTTTGATAATTTCAGGGTTCCCCGAATTCACATCATAAAAGGAATTGACAAAGTAGTTCATAGCTAAATTCCCCAGAAGAGTAGAGTTAGAGATCTCAATCCCCCTGCTATCAGTCAAGGTGCTGACAAAGTTATGTCTCTTGTGCTTGCAGGTAAATTGGTGGAAGAAAGTAGTGTTCCTATCTCCCTCTTTGAGCCACAACACTCTGGACCTCTATTTCCAAAACACTTCCTCATTAGCAAGAGTAGCCTTCCAATATTTTTTGGTCTCTTCCTCATCATTGAGTAATTCAGTTGATAAGTTCCCAATAGCCATCTACCCTTTGAGGGTTTCCAATTTCTCTTCTAGGGATTTCTTTTTGTGAAAGACATCTCCAAAGGTAGTTTTTCTCCAACCTTTAACAACTCCCTTGATGATTTCTAGTTTAGAGGCCACTCTAAACATGCCCATTCCCTTGATTAGGGTAGACCACCATTGTTGGATCCTATCTTGGAAGTTGGGTTGCAAAGTCCACATGATTTTATATCTGAAGAGGGTAGGGTAGGAGTGCTTCCTATCCAACCACTTGAGTAGCAGAGGGCTGTGATCAAAGGTGGATTTGGGAAGTGCATTGAGAGAGTAGGTAGGACCTAGATCCCAAGTAGAAGAAATTAGGACCCTATCCAGCAGCACATGAATGAGGTGATTTCCCTTCCTGCAGTTTGTCCAGGTGAAGGGATTACCTTTGAGATCGACATCACGGAGACCATTCAAGTTGATAAAGAGAGACAGGTCCCCCATGCTTTCAGTAAAATCCATAATGCCCTCACATTTTTTAGAAGGGTATAGAGGGGAATTGAACTCCCTAGCCAAAAAAAAATTAGAGCCCTATAGGTGGAGAAAGGAAGCTGAAAGCTCATCCCGAACATCCTTCCTGCCTTGACAAGAATTAGGAGCATAAATATTAAAATAGTGCTAGGTAGCTATCGGAGAAGTGAAGGAAATAGCTAGGTGATGGTGGGAGAAGCTTAGGGTATCCTCTTTAACTTTGGATGGGTTCCAGAGAGTAGAAATCCCTCAAGAAGCCCCACTAGCCTTAGAATAAAAGAACATCACCCCAGGGCATAGCTGACCCACAAGAGAATCAAAGTTACTATAGGTCATTTTGACTTCTTTTATAAGGAGAATATCGACTCTATAATCACTAATATATTTCTTAACAACAAGTTGTTTCTAGGTGTTATTTAAGCCCCAAATATTCCAAGAGAAAACAATCATTTCTTACCTTTGTGTGTGAGGTCGAGGGTTTGTTGCCTACTAGCAACAATCTCCTTTGTTGTGCTCCTTTGTATTCTTATCCTATTAGATGGTCTTCCTAGTTTTGTGTCCACACCAACATCAAATTTTTTGTTCCTTATTTTCTTGTGTTGGGTTCACCATTCTCCATCTTTACTATTCAAAGTCTTAGCCAACTTTGCCGGGGTGTGACATAAAGAATCTTGAGGGCCAGTATGACAAGTGTTAAGGACCACTTCCATTACTAGGGTACCCACTAGTTCCATAGGTGGTGTTTCAAGTAGCAGTCCGGTGCTACTCAACAATGTCAGATCCTCTTGGACATGTTTAGTACCTGATTCACTATGAGGGGGGTAGAGACCTTTCATAATGGGAGTCCCATCCACTGGTATTTCACCATCTTCCAACTAAGTGGTCAAGGAGACTTCTTCTAGCAAGATTGGATTTTCCACATTTACTTGGTTTGTCAGAGTGCCATCTTGGGTTGTCAAAGCAACAACATCTATGGGTTTATGGGGGGAAGGAGAAACAATGCCCTTAAGTTTTGGCTTTGGCAGCTTAGGCACCTTGTAGTCCTTCCTTGTGTTCCCTTTAGCATTACAATCTTGACAAAAGAGGGTAGCATTATCATAGACAATGGCCTGATACCATTTCCCCAGTTTGGACTTAAGGATAGAAAAATTTGGGAGTGTCTTGTTAATGGGGACATTTACACAGAAGCGGGAAAAAATGAGACGAGACTTTGAAAGGGTTATCAGGTTAGTAGAGATATAGTGCCCAAAGGAGTTCCCTATCAATTTTAAGATTTGTTCATCCAAAAACTCAAGTGGGAGACCTGGAAGATAGATCCAGACAGGGGCCATCTTTTTTAAGTCAGCAGAAGGATCGAAACCTAGCTTCCACTTAGCCATAATGAGGAGATGCTTACCATACAGCTAGGAACCCATGAGGATGAGTGATAGGCCCTCTGCCACCCTCAATCTGAAAAGAAAAAGACCACCTGACATCGCTAAAGTTGCAACACTTCCTTGCACCTTCTAGTTGATTCCTACCCATTTCCTCACCATATCGATGCTGTGTCTGAAGTTGAAAAAGCATCCTACCAGGGCAAGGTGGAATTTTGCCATAGTTCTGTTAGCAATGGAATCTAGGATAAGGATCTCTATGCCTTCATCTATAATGTTAGATTCACAAAAAGGGGATTCCACCTCAATAGTTTGTGTCCCCACAAACGTGCCTTTCCAGTCAGGCTTGGGCCTAGGGGTTGAATCTAAGGACTCTGACCAAGGAATAGTGGTAGAGTCAGATAAGGGTTGAATGGCCAGTGTCAAAGGAGGGTCACCAGGGGGAGGAGGACGGGGATCTTCCTTAGGGGCATTCACCATGTGAAGGAATATTTAGAAATTCAAAAGCTAAAAAGCGCGGCCAAGTTGCAGAGCATCCTAATAAGCCTATTTGTTATAAAAATTCCTAATTGTTATGCAAATTAAATTACCATTTTATATTAATGTTCATTATAGTGACTAAATTATTTTATAGTTGAATTTTTCTTCTATCAAAGTTCAACAAAATTGGTGATAAGATTGGCCTTTCTTCTGAAGACCATAAATATCAGGCAAATTTCCTTTTAATTTTTTAGCTATGAAAAGGTCAAAGACCGCCAAATTTTTCTTTGGATAATTTTCTACATAATACTAGACTTTTCTGCGTTGGATTTTTCTTCAACCAATTCCTCAAAATTCCAATCTTCATTATGAAAAGATAAAGGACAAATAAATTTCTCCTCTGGTAATTAGTTTGCACCAAATTTAAGCCTGTCTTCTACACTAGATGCATTAGATTACATCTAAGAGTCATAATTGATCCAAACATGATGTTCCTTGTGCTCATGTTAACAAGTATTATTAAGATGGGATTCAAAATGTTTAACTACCTCATTGTCCACTTGCAAATTATTTTCAAATATCCGAGTACTTAAATTCACATTTTTTTCTTAGTCTTTCATGGGTAGGTATTTTGTTGTAGGATATGGGTTCAGTTTCTTTCTTGAACTCAATGCATAATTTTGGTGGATTTTTTTATTTTGCACCCAATGTAAACTATTATTAGATGGTGTTCAAAATTTTTACCTATTACAATATATGCTTCCATATTAAAATTATTTTGAAATATCTGAGAGTTTATAGCTAATCAAGTTGGTAGCTAGTACTCTCTTCTACATCTTTCCATGTGTCCCTAGTATTTAATGGGTCCTAGTATTGCATGAAGTATGCATGTTGTTGTAGGATGTGAGTTGAATTTGTTTTTTGAACTCTATACATAATCTTGGTGGATTTGAATGTTTCAAGTTTCCATCACTTCAACAAGACAAAGAGTTAACACAACTATTACCATCAAATTAGGATAACAATATGGAGATGAAATTCTAGTTCATATTTGGAAGACTTTGTAAATGAAGTATTTGTTAGGAATTCATGTTAGTGTTCATCTAGGATAGAGTGTGTGAGGTAAAGTAATAAATCACATAGTAATTATGAATGTTAGTAATATTAAATTATGTTATGGAGTATTTTTGTTTGTGTTGTTATAACAAATATGATTTATTTAGTGGGTTGTTCCTATACTGTAGGAATGCAAACTCCTATAAAGATGTAATGTTTATTGGGTGAAGATGGAGAAGCATGATATTTTCTTGTCTAATATTATTCAAGTTCAATCTTTCTCTACCCATATTTCTTATAGTATTTATCTTTTAAGAATAGAAACTCTATTGAGACAAAACCTAATTTGAAGTTCAAAGAAGATTGAAGATGGAGAAAAGACAACCTCTATCCTTTGATGAAAAAGAAGGCAATGCATCCCACGCAAGAAAGTAACAATACAAATGGAAAGAAAAGATGTACTCCAATTTTCTAAGTACTCTCTGCAAGATATTGAGGTAGGTGTAGCTAATATGGATGACACATTTTGTTGGTTTAAGGAATTAATATCATTATATTTCAAAGATTGTACTAATAATATACTAGGAACTTAAAGGAGGGCCCATCGACGTGAATGTGATGTGTAAAAAAATGAAATATTAGTTGGCAAAATGATTAGAGAGAGATCAAGTGATCAAAATTTACAAAGCATGGGAATGTTAAAGAGAGAGAGAGAGAGAGAGAGAGAGAGAGAGAGAGAATAATTATGGCTCAGAATAGACAAAGATGGTGATGAGGAAAGGAAGATGAGAGATAGAGAATGGGAAGATACATGCATATATAGATATATATACATATATCTATATAAATATATGCATACATATCTATAGATATACATATATACAGACATATAGACAAATTATACATGTAAGTATATATATGTGTAGTGAATACTAAGTTTACAAGCATATGTTTTTATTTCTTCATAACATGTATAGGTTTTCTAGAACTAAAACTTGTGATTTTAGTTCTACATAACTCATACTGGTTACGAAGAACTAGGAAAGATATATTTTGTCTTACAAAACCTGATCAGGGTTTTTAGTACTTAGGAACCCATACATGTTATGATTAGATAAGAGGGTTGTACAATGATCTTAAGGCTTGGAAGCCATTTTTACCCTTCATTTCTCCCTTTACATATCATTTGTTCTTGCAAGATAATTTCTCAACTTTCTCATTGAATCAAGTTTACACATCATCAAGTAGGTATCTGTAAAAATAAAAGAATAACTTCACATGTCTTCTCAACTCTCTAACCATATATTTTTTTATATTTTTGGACAACATTAGCATAGTAAATTTTAATTTTCTTTACGATTGTCTTTGTAGTTCTCAAATATATATATGTCTACCATTTTCTTAATATCTTTTAATCTACTTGATCAAATTCAAAACAAATTACACATTATTATTCTGCATTTGATTTTGTACACTTTAAAAAAATAAAAATGGTTATTTTGATACAAGTTATGGCCAACGCACAAACAAACACCTAGTTTTCAAGATGCAACCACTTCAAAAAGTCATAAAGTAAAAATACTCAACAAAAAATTATAAAAAATAAACAATTTATATCTACCACTCTTACGTATCATTAACGTTAGCGAAGGGTTTGGAAAAATACTAAACCTAACTATATCTTTTGTGAAACACACAAACGACACTAGATTATATATTTTTTTTAAATCAAGAATAATGTTTTGTGCGCAACGGGTTTGACCCTCTTAATCTTATCCATTTCTAAAAAAGTTCAGTATTTTAGAAACCAAATTTAGAGTACTACATTTCTTTTTATTTTAAAAAATCCTAATTTTTAGTGCAAGACCCTAAAAATTTTCTTTGATGTTCAGGTTTACCCAATTTTAAAAAAAACTAGTGAGTTCTACCCCCTTTTTGCACACCATCTTAGGGCACTTACCCAAATATCATTTATTAGTTTCATTTGCATGTATGTTTTTAGCAGATAACCAAAAGAATTTGACGAAAAAACATAGAGAAATGGATCCAATGGGAAACCATGTCTAATTTATTGTTGAAGAGGGAAAGAATTAGAAAGAGGATTATTGATAACCACTTACACATTGGCATCTTGAAATAAAAATTGAGCATACTTACATAGTTTGGGACCAAAACCTTGCCAATCTATATTTTTAAGAATAAATGTTAAATGCATTCTATCTATAAGCTTTATCAAAATCAAATTTGGCGTGAAAAGGATTGTGGATAGATTGTGGAGAAAATCAAGAATGAATCTTCTACCAAGGAACCCTATTTGTTTAGATCTAACTCTCTTTTCCTAGCGGTTTTATCCTTACTAGAGTTTTAGCTATAATTTAATAAGAAGTGTTAAGAAAGGTCACACAATGTCAACCCAAAATAGTGTCTTCATTCTTTCCTTTTAGAAGAAGCTTCACAAGGCCTTTGTTAATAATAGGGCCTAGAGATCTTCGATGAAAAGCCTCTAAGTATAAAAGATAAAATTCATCTTTAATATGCTACCACATGGCATGACAAAATTCAATAAAGAGACCATCAATTCTTGGACTTTTGTGAGGATCCATTGAGAGAAAAATACGTTCATGGTCTACTTCTTTGCATCAATTTACAATGGTGATCAATAATTTGTCTAAACATTGTATTGATTTACAAAATTTAAATATTTTTGAGTATTCATTGTTATAGGTTGCATGAATTAGTTTGAATTGTTTCTATCAAGCTCAAAAAATTATTTTCAAATTCATCTCCAAAGCCCATGTAAAATTTACAAAAAAAATTATCTTATAGTGCATAAATAATGTAAAATTTAGTTTGTCTAACTTTTAATATAACATTTTAAAAAATATTTATGTTGTGATTAAGTAAAAATAGGGTTTACAAGGACCCAAAACCCATAATAGAGAGTTAAACATATAGCAATAAAGTTTTACAGAAACTGTGCCATAACACCAAGGAACATAAGCCTAAACACTAAAGAAGACAACCATAACAATAGGCTATAACCAAAAAATATAGATGAGGAAAGCAAAAAGATAGGACAAGAGGAAAAAAGACAGGTAAATGCATTTCATTAGGTCTTCATCCTGGATCATCATAAGCTACATATGTGTAGTTGAGTTCTTGAGCTCTTCCAGTTCCTTGTCCTCTTTTTCCTCTTTGGTACCAGTCTTTCTCATGATTTATCACGTACTCTTTCTTGGTCCCATAGTGTCCTTCAGCTCCTTAACCTCTTTTTCACCATTTTCCTACTCCATCTTGTCAACAAAGATCTTAGCATGTTTAGTGTAGGCTCTGAGACTAACAAGGCATTTCTCACTAATTTTTTTCATGGATTCTTCTAAATTATCAACTCTGATATACAGTGTATGGAGCCTACCCTCTAAATCCCTGTCAATGGACCTATCCTCATTCTCTTTTAGTATTTTTTCCATCTCGCAGACCTTGCCAACCATTTTAGCATAAGACTCTTACCTACCCACCACATCCTTCATTTTATCAAGGCACTCTAAAATTGATTTGTCCCCAAAACTAGTCTTCTTAATGAGGTTAATCTTTCTTCCCATCACCCGCATTTTCTTTTTAATATTTCCCATATCATCCATCATTTTAATTAGTGTGTAGGTAAAATCCACCAAGAAACTCTTATCTTTAGTCATATATTTTAACCCACTTTTTTTCTTTTTAGTGTCCTCATTAGTAGTATTCTCCATAGCCTTCATTCCTGTAATGCCCTTTTTAATACTATCCACAATCTCATCCATAACCTGGTAGACATTTTTGTAGATTATCCTTCTCCTCTAGAGAAATTTGGCCTTCACCCAAATTCCCAGTGTCAACCACAATCCTACCTTCTTCTTTCTCCTCCCTAACATTTTATCCAATACTCTTTTCCTCCTCTATATTCTCGTCATCCTCCGAAGATAGAAGAATTCTCCTCTTGCTGGTACTTTTCACCATTTTATTCTATTTCTTGTTTCTAGTGATCTCACCTCATTTTCTCTTGTTACCATGTTTCCCCTTTTCCTCTACATACTCCTCATCTTCAATTCCCTTATAAGTGTTAGACTCTTCCATAAAAGCCCTCTTCAAAAATTTCTTAGAGGAAGAGCCTTTAAACTTAGCCTTCTTCAAGGAAATGGCCCCAGAGGGCTCCTCCTCATAATACTTTGTTCCTCAACATACATATTATCTTCCTCATCTCCTCTTGTATCCTCATCCCTGGTGTAACCCTTGAAAAAGGGTTTTTTCACTTTTTTTGGTTTGAGAAGATCACAAAAGCATAAGGCCCTTATGTGAGGCATGGTCCCCTTTTAGGTCCTTCTAATGACTAATAATGGTGGAATCCATTGAGCTTGACAAATAAAAAGGAAGAATAATTTTCACATTATGTCTAAAATGATTTAACAATATAAAATGGTTCCCATATGCTCTAGTAAATCTACCGCTGAGTGTGATATAGTTGATGACACATATAACACATACCTTCATGACCAAGAAATTATCTTAAGATTGTAGTAGTATGAGGTATCCTCCTTCACCAGCTTCATCTTTTCCTACTACATAAGAGAGAACTTCTTAGGAGCTTTATTAGAAATACTCTCATCTTTGTAAAATTTTAACCCTTCCATGCTCATACCAGTAGCTTCTGCAATGATGCCCTTTGTAAGCTCCATAAGCTGATTACCCATAAGAACCATACCATTCCTCCAAGTTTTGAAGAACTACTTCGACAAAGTAGGGTTTCTGCCATGCAGCCTATCCATAAACCATGTCATCCCACCTTTCTTCAATATATCCCACAACTTCTTATTTTGTTTGCACTCCTCAAAGTTCATAGGTTTGAATATCTTCTTGCTACCACACATATTATCTCTTTGATAGCCTTTCACCATATCTCTATAAAAACTACAAGTGTCATTATGAATAGAACTGGCTTCGTTAAACTTAGCAAACATAACCTAGAATCCATGCCAAATCAGGAGCATTGTCACCAAGTTGTAATTCTCATAGAAAAAAAGAAATAATGAAGCTTCACCTTGTAATTAATATTCATCATTAAAAATACCATTTGACACACTTTTTACCTACTCTATAAATGGTCACTATCTATTGATGATTTTGTCCCAAAAGACAATCACTCCCGTCATCCCATTTCATCATCACCTCCAAATCACAAGCTACATTTGCTTTGTAGTTAGCAAGAGCATTTGTTTCTCTATTTAATTATATGTGATGACACATTCTTCAAAGGAGTTGATTAAGATTTGTGCCTTATGAATAACATTATAAATAGTCCACGAGGGATTAGAATTCTTATTTTAACATCTTACAATGTTTAAAGAATCACCTTCAATCCAAAGTTTCTTACAACCCTTCTCCTTAGCCAGAACTATGCCATGAAGGGCCACATTAGTCTTTGCTCCATGATTAGTTTTGATGCATAAAGGTATGGCACTTAGTCCTTTGCAAACACTATGCTCATCTCTTATCACCATGCCACATCCAGCCACCCTTGGGTTCTCTTTTGGGGCACCATCAAAGTTAACCGACATCCACCCACTAGGAGGGAAATCCTATCTAGCTTCATTTCTCAAAGAGTCTTTCTTGCACTTATTAATATTACCTTTAATCTTCCAATTATAAAATAAAATAAAGTCTCCCATATTATAAGATTCAATCATTTTCCCCTTCAAGTAAAGATTATACAACATAGCTCTTTTGATCTTATGAAAGACCACCTTTTCATTGGAAACCTTATTTTTGAAGATTCTATCATTTCTTTCTTTCCACACCCCCCCAAAAATATAGGGTATGATGAATTTCCAAAGATTGATCACAGTTTTATTCTTTGAAGGAGGTATCCAAGAAGTGAAAAAGCTCTGTAAATCCTCTGGGAAGATCCATTCCACATTAAGAAGTTTTAATCATTTTTCCCAAATCTTGTGAATATAAGGGCAATGGATGGTCATATAATTAGTAGTTTCCTCATCCTATTTGCATAAGTAACATATGTTATCCATAGTCAATCCTTTTCTTCTCAAGTTATCAGTAGTTAGGACCTTGTTTTGGAGCATAATCCAAAAGAAAACATTGACTTTTAGAGTAAGGACTTTAATCCATGCTTTATCCCAACATGGCTCAGTTTTATTCTCAAAATCTTGATGATATATAGATGAAATAGAGAAATTACCATTACTGTTATACTTAAAAATAAGGTTGTCATCTTCCTCAATCAAAGTCATAGAGTTCAAGATTTCATTAAGCTACCCAAGAGACTAATCAATAACAGATAGGTCAACCCAGTGGTCTCTATCCCAATAATCAACAACTTTAATACCAAACCTCATTTTGTACTGATTCTCAAAAACTTCCCATTTAGGGATCTCCTTCACGGGGTTAATCATCAACCACACCTCATCCCAAAACTTTGTTTTTCTTCTATTCCCCACTTTCCATTTAACTCCTTTTCTAATGATCTCCATATTTCTTATGGAATTTCTCTAGATAAAGGATCCCCCAAGGATGTTGTGGTTGCTAAGAAATATTTGAAGAGTAGGACTCTCCTTGTTGTATTTATTCTCTTGTATGGAAGTCCATGTTCCCCATTCGAACTATAGTATATCCAAATCAGCTTGGTAAGAGGATGGTCATTTATGCTCCTTATTCTGTGTAGACCCAAACCCCATTTATCTATTGGCTTGAAAAATTTCTCCCAAGAAATAAGAGAAATCCTCTTCATTTTTCCCATCATAGTCCATAGAAAAGTTTTCTTGATTTTTTCAATAGCCTCTCCATACTTACTAGGAATTTTGAAATTGCTAAAGGCATAAAGAGGTAAAATTTGAAGAGTAGATCTAAGAATTTGAATCTTACCTTCCTGATTCAGCAAAGTACCATTCCATCCAATCAATTTTTGATGAAATATATCCACCAGCACACTCCAAAAATAATTTGGAGGCTCCAAGAAAAGAGGAAGACCTAGGTAAGTACCAGGTAGAGACTTCATCTCACACCCTAGAATCTTCTTTATTCCAATTTGTCTTTTTTCAAGGACATTGAAGAAGAACACCAAAGTTTTCCCCCAGTTAAGAAGTTGTCCCAACACTGAACCATACCTATCCACCACCTTCCTCATATTATTATAATTTTTTATTGAAGCTTCCCCCATTATAATGGAATCATTCATAAATTGTTGGTTCAAACAAACCCGAATAGTCAAGGAAGGATTCACACTCTTAAAATCCCCTTTCTGTACCATTCTCTCAATATATCTTCCCAAGAATTCAACCATAATAATAAAGAGGACAATAGATAAGGGGTCCCACTGCCTTAGACCCCTGGAGGATTTAAACAAAGGGGTAGGAGAGCCATTACCTAGAACCAAAAATGAAGCATATGAGATGAGCTAATATATAAGATCTATACTTCTGTGATTGAAACCAAAGGCCTTGAGCACCTTCTTTAGAAAATCCCAGTCAACGCTGTCATAGGCTTTGGATAAGTCCAGTTTCAAGATGAATCCCTCCTTTTTGGACATAGCTAGAGAATCCACATTTTCATGAACATAGTTAATGGAATCCATAATCTTCTTTCCTCAAAAAAAACCATTTTGCTGCAATGATATATCAAAAGGAAGAATAGAGAGAATCATAATAGTCATCACTTTAGAAATGATCTTATAAGTTGTATTGCATAAGCTTATTGGTCTAAACTGGTCCATTTTATTATCCCCATGTTTCTTTGAGATGAGAACAATAAAAGTACCATTTAGTTCTTTCAAGATTTTCCTGGACCGAAGGAATTCCTTCACCACACTAATAATATCCTTTTCAATAATAACCCAAAACTTTTGGAAGAATAATAAGGGAAACCCATCTGGACCACAAGCCTTATCCCCATCAAAAGAAAAGTCAACTCTCTTAATTTCACCGTTGGATGGGATAGAAGTAATAATGAAATTCTAGCCCTCATTTAAGATGGAGGGGATACAATCCAAGAACCCCCTTTGAGTGTCCTAGTCCAAGCCAATTTCCTATTTAAGAAGATCCTAAAAAAAAATTTAGCCTCCATTCTGATAGAGTCTTCATCTTCAGATCTTGAACCATTAATAATCATATCAAATATTCTATTCAACGTTCCATGATTAAGAGTAGTCATGAAAAATTATTTTGAACTCCCATCCCCTTCTTCAAAAATAGCTTTCGAGATCCCTTTCTCCATAAGGTCTCTTGTTTAGATATGATATCATGATACTTAACTAAATTCTCATTTTCCTTATCTCTTGATATCTTATCATATCCCTCTTGCTGAATAATATCCTAAATCACCTTTAGTTCCTAAAAAATATTGGTCTTAGTAGAGAAAAAATTATGAAAAGTATCCTTATTCCATCTTTTAATATTATCCTTCACCTACTTCAATTTTTTAGCAAGGATAAACATGGTTGTTCCTTTGATTTTTATCTTCCACCATTCCTCAATTTTGTGTTCCAATTGTGGATGCAAGGTCCACATCTTCTCAAATCTGTAAGGAAAATTCTTTTTCATAGGTATAGGATCTTCCAAAAGGGTGATAGGGTGGTGGTTTTATCCAACCCTCACATGAGAAGACAAAGAACAATAATAATACAAAAACCAATCATTACTAATCAAAGTTCTATCTAACCTAACCTAAATGAGATCCTTGCCATTTATTTTATTGGTTTAGGTGAAGTTAATTCCATGTAACTCTATATAATGGAGGGATTTCTCATCAATGAAGTTCATCAAATTCATTGGTCTATCTATATTGGATTGATTCCCCCATATTTTTCATTTCCTTTTAGAGGTGTATTAAAATTTCCCATAACAATCCAACGTTCCAAATAAAAATTGCTTCACAAATGAGATAAAAGATCCCAAAATGATTCTCTCATAGATCTGTTGTTAGGGGCATAAATATTGGTTAGAACCCAAGAGTAACCATCCTTAATGTGACTAAATGATGAAGGGTGCTCCCCTTAATACCACAAACGCATAACAGAAATAGAGAAACAACAACAATATGCAAGAACAGAAAATTGGCTTCTTATTATCTCCATAAATGTGGAATTACAAACTTTTAGAATTACAATATGCAAAGCCCCATGGACATTCCCTTACAATATTCTGTAGGACAAAGCCTCGAATTATTGCCCAGATCTACTACCCAGAACTATTCTGAACTGCCTAAGACAATAATACAGCCTTCCTTATATAGGCAATTTTCCACCGCCTGGGAAGGTTCCAGAATTTTAGCCAATAAGGCTGACCAAACTTAGAATTATTTTATTTGACATTTTATTACATCATAGTCGGCTCAAGATAACCTTTGAAACCCGAACATAAATTTTGAAGAAAATTATTTTTCGCCATTTCAGGTGGCCCAACTTCCGAAGACCATAAGTCATCACCAGTTGACACAATCGGCTATTATAACCCCATTTTAGAAATGCCACGAAGCGCTCTACAGGCTTGACTAGCGCAAGCGCCCATCACCCAAATTTTTGACCTCATCCGGAGCCTCTAAAGCCTTCAAAACTGAGTTCAAAGTTTCTGTACCCTGCTGCCAATACCGAAAATCTTCAATATCTTCCAATATACACTTGATCTGGCAATGAAACTTTACTGGCAGACTTACATGACCAAAATGAACCTCGAAGAAAGAAATCAGATCATTCTGAGCACATACAAAAATTACCAAAAATAGTAACTTTCCATAAATAGCAGCTCTGCACAAAATAACCCTTATTGAATAAAAACATAAATATTTTTGGGTGATGCAAGATTGCTCTTACACCCAGGATGCTCCTGCATCAGACACCCGGGGTAATTTGAGAAGTGACCCTATCACGAATATGCATCATATGTTCCTCCAATGTCTTGCTAAAAATCAAAATATCATCTAGGTAAACAATGACAAACTTACCCAGAAATTCTTTCAGAACCTCGTTCATGAGCCGCATGAAAGTGCTCGGTGCATTGGTTAGCCCAAAAGGCATGACTAACCACTCATACAGTCCTTCCTTTGTCTTGAAGGCAGTCTTCCATTCATCTCCTTCTCTGATTCGAATCTGATGATATCCACTTTTTAGATCTATCTTTGAAAAATACACAGCTCCACTCAAACAGTCCATAATATCATCCATTCGTGGCAATGGAAACCTGTACTTGATTGTGATCTTGTTTATTGCCCTAGAATCTGTACACATCCTCCACTCTCCATTCTTCTTTGGTGCTAATACCGCTGGTACAGCACAGGGACTCAGACTCTCACAGATCAATCCTTTCTGTAACAACTCATGTACTTGTCTGTTCAACTCCTCACTTTCTGTAGGTGTCATTCTGTGTGCTGCCTTGTTCGGAAAACTCGCTCCTGGGATCAAGTCCATCTGATGGCTGATCTTCCTGACTGGTGGTAATCCATCAGGCATGTTATCAGATATAATATCCTGAAACTCATTCAACAAATCTGCAACTTCTAGAAGAATATCTTCTACTTCCTCTTTACCAGCTTTTGGAATTAAAGAAAAACATACATGCTCATGCATCATACCATCTAGGAAATTTCTTCCATCAACAAAAGTTATCTTTGCAGTACCACATACCTTTTCTTTAGTCTCCTTCAATGGTTTTAGCTTATGTCGCACTCCATCCTTTGTCAGGGAATAGGTATTCGCACGACCATCATGTACAGCACATCTATCAAACTGCCATGGTCTACCCAATAACATATGACATGCATCCATAGATATGATATCACACAATACCTCATCTTGGTATCCACCAATCTTGAACTTCACCAGGCATTGTTCATTGACCATGACCTTGTGGTCATCCTGTACCCAGGCAATCCGATATGGATGTGGGTGTTTCTGTCTCTTGAGCTTCAACTTTGTCACCATCTCTTCTGACACCAAATTGTCAGTGCTTCTACTATCAATAATCACATCACAACATTTACCTTCACACTTGCACCTGGTGCGAAACAAGCTCCTTCTTTGCTCAGGTTCATTCTCACCACTCAATAGGACTCTTCTGTTAATCAATGTTTCTCCTCTTTCAGCATCTTCAAAATTTGATGATCTGGCATCTTCATCTACATGTGCAACTCTGGCCTAGCCTTCATTTCTCCTATCTATTCTGCCTTGGCGCTGAGGACATTCAAATGCCCTATGACCTTCTTCTCCACAGTGAAAACATGTTCCACGGAAGCCACCTCTTCCAGATCCTTGTCCTCTTCCCCTTCCTCTTTGATCTCTATTATTCTGATCCTGGAAGCGATTGGAATTATTTCCTCTCTAATTCTGACTACTACTGGTCTCATCCTTCTTTTTCAGATCTTCATTTCGGCCACCATATGACTGTCCACTGGATCATCCACCAGGACCTCTTCCATTTTGTCTGCTCTCAAACTTCTTGTTTAGCTTTTCCTCTACTTTTAGGGAAAACTGGTATGCCTCTTCAATATTGTTCATTCGAACCAGATTCAGCTCCTCCTGAATCCTTGGCCTTAACCCATTAAGGTATCGGGAAACTTTCTCCTTATCAGC
This sequence comes from Chamaecyparis obtusa, assembly GCA_027943335.1. Classification (NCBI taxonomy): domain Eukaryota; kingdom Viridiplantae; phylum Streptophyta; class Pinopsida; order Cupressales; family Cupressaceae; genus Chamaecyparis; species Chamaecyparis obtusa. The sequence goes on along the minus strand of BSBK01004052.1, from coordinate 386,479 downwards.
TTCGGCATGGCCTGTTCTGATGAGGAGTCGATAGAACTCTTCCGTATAATCCTGAACAGATCTTCCTGCTTGCTTCAAACTCTGCATTTTCTTCAGTAGGTCAAGCTCATAATCAATAGGAATGAACTGTCGCTTCAATTTATCCACCATCCGATCCCATCTTGTGATTTTATCTTTCCCTCTTCTATTTCACTCTAATTGAATTTCTTGCCACCAGATCTTTGCATGACCTTTCAATCTGGCTTTCGCAAATTTGACCCTATCAGGATCCTCAACATCTTTGTACTCAAAATATTCCTCACATTCATTGATCCAGTCGATCAATTCCTCTGGGTTAATATTTTTAGAAAATGTAGGAACCTCAATCTTAGGTCTTTTTCCAATCTTGAAAATTGCCCGAAAAAGTCTTTCTTCTTCCTGGTTCACAATTTCAGCTTCTCCTTCTTGATATTCTTCTTCAGCTTCATCCTCGCTTTCATCTCTGACATTAAGATTCATTCCTCTGCAAATCTCTTCTTGCAATGCTCGCACTTGTCTCTGCAGCTCTCTAACCTCAGGTGTCACAGCACCAGCTCTTCCGCCACGTTCTCTTCGTAGAGACATTTTCACGATGCGTACTGAAACCCTAGCCATGGTCCTGGTGCAAACTGCCTCATAGTCAGTGATCTGTTTACACACTCAAGAAATCTTGCTCTGATACCACTTGATGAAGGGTGCTCCCCTTAATACCACAAACGCATAACAGAAATAGGGAAATAACAACAATATGCAAGAACAGAAAATTGGCTTCTTATTATCTCCACAAATGTGGAATTACAAACTTTCAGAATTACAATATGCAAAGCCCCATGGGCATTCCCTTACAATATTCTATAGGACCAAGCCTCGAATTATTACCCAGATCTACTACCCAGAACTATTCTGAATTGCCTAAGACAATAATACAGCCTTCCTTATATAGGCGATTTTCCACCGCCTGGGAAAGTTCCAAAATTTTAGCCAATAAGGCCGACCAAACTTAGAATTATTTTATTTGACATTTTATTACATCATAGTCAGCTCAAGATAACATTTGAAACCCGAACAAAAATTTTGAAGAAAATTATTTTTCACCATTTCAGGTGGCCCAACTTCCGAAGACCATAAGTCATCACCAGTTTACGCGATCGGCTATTATAACACCATTTCGGAAATGCCACGAAGTGCTCTACCGGCTTAACCAATGCAAGCACCCATCACCTAAATTTTTGACCTCATCTGGGGCCTCTAAAGCTTTCAAAACTGAGTTCAAAGTTTCTGTACCCTGCTGCCAATACCGAAAATCTTCAATATCTTCCAATATACACTTGATCTGGCAATGAAACTTTACTGGCAGACTTACATGACCAAAATGAACCTCGAAGAAAGAAATCAGATCATTCTGAGCATATACAAAAATTACCAAAAATAGTAACTTTCCATAAATAGCAGCTCTGCACAAAATAACCCTTATTGAATAAAAACATAAATATTTTTGGGTGATGCAAGATTGCTCTTACACCTAGGATGCTTCCGCATCAAACACCCGGGGTAATTTGAGAAGTGACCCTGTCACGAATATGCATCATATGTTCCTCCAATGTCTTGCTAAAAATCAAAATATCATCTAGGTAAACAATGACAAACTTACCCAGAAATTCTTTCAGAACCTCGTTCATGAGCCGCATGAAAGTGCTCAGTGCATTGGTTAGCCCAAAAGACATGACTAACCACTCATACAGTCCTTCCTTTGTCTTGAAGGCAGTCTTCCATTCATCTCCTTCTCTGATCCGAATTTGATGATGTCCACTTTTTAGATCTATCTTTAAAAAATACACAGCTCCACTCAAACAGTCCATAATATCATCCATTCGTGGCAATGAAAACCTGTACTTGATTGTGATCTTGTTTATTGCCATAGAATCTGTACACATCCTCCACTCTCCATTCTTCTTTGGTGCTAATACCACTGGTATAGCACAGGGACTCAGACTCTCACGGATCAATCCTTTCTGTAACAACTCATGTACTTGTCTATTCAACTCCTCACTTTCTGCTGGTGTCATTCTGTGTGCTACCTTGTTCGGCAAACTCACTCCTGGGATCAAGTCCATCTGATGGCTGATCTTCCTGACTGGTGGTAATCCATCAGGCACGTTATCGGATACAATATCCTGAAACTCATTCAACAAATCTGTAACTTCTACAGGAATATCCTCTACTTCCTCTTTACCAGCTTTTGGAATTAAAGAAAAACATACATGCTCATGCTTCATACCATCTAGGAAATTTCTTCCATCAACAAAAGTTATCCTTGCAGTACCACATACCTTTTCTTCAGTCTCCTTCAATGGTTTTAGCTTATGTCGCACTCCATCCTTTGTCAGGGAATAGGTATTCGCACGACCATCATGTACAGCACATCTGTCAAACTGCCATGGTCTACCCAACAACATATGACATGCATACATAGATATGATATCACACAATACCTCATCTTGGTATCCACCAATCTTGAACTTCACCAGGCATTGTTCATTGACCATGACCTTGTGATCATCCTGTACCCAGGCAATCCGATATGGATGTGGGTGTTTCTGTCTCTTGAGCTTCAACTTTGTCACCATCTCTTCTAACACCAAATTGTCAGTGCTTCCACTATCAATAATCACATCACAACATTTACCTTCACACTTGCACCTGGTGCGAAACAAGCTCCTTCTTTGCTCAGGTTCATTCTCACCACTCAACAGGACTCTTTTGTTAATCAACGTTTCTCCTCTTTCAGCATCTTCAGAATTTGATGATCTGGCATCTTCATCTACATGTGCAACTCTGGCCTGGCCTTCATTTCTCCTGTCCATTCTGCCTTGGCGCTGAGGACATTCAAATGCCTTATGACCTTCTTTTCTACAGTGAAAACATGTTCCACGGAAGCCACCTCTTCCAGATCCTTGTCCTCTTCCCCTTCCTCTTTGATCTCTATTATTCTGATCGTGGAAGCGATTGGAATTATTTTCTCTCTGATTATGACTACTACTAGCCTCATCCTTCTTTTTTGGATCTTCATTTCGGCCACCATATGACCGTCCACCAGATCGTCCACCACGACCTCTTCCATTTTGTCTGCTCTCAAACTTCTTGTTCAGCTTTTCCTCTACTTTTAGGGCAAACTGGTATGCCTCTTAAATACTGTTCATTCGAACCAGATTCAGCTCCTCCTGAATCCTTGGCCTTAACCCATTAAGGTATCAGGCAACTTTCTCCTTATCAGCTTCGGCATGACCTGTTCTGATGAGGAGTCGATAGAACTCCTCCGTATACTCCTAAACAAATCTTCCTGCTTGCTTCAAACTCTGCACTTTCTTCAGTAGGTCAAGATCATAATCAACAGGAATGAACTGTCACTTCAATTTATCCACCATCCGATCCCATCTTGTGATTTTATCTTTCCCTCTTCTATTTCGCTCTAATTGAATTTCTTGCCACCAGATCTTCGCATGACCTTTCAATCTAGCTTTCGCAAATTTGAACCTATCAAGATCCTCAACATCTTCGTACTCAAAATATTCCTCACATTCATTGATCCAGTCGATCAATTCCTCCGGGTTAAGATTTCTAGAAAATGTAGGAACCTCAATCTTAGGTCTTTTCTCAATCTTGGAAATCGCCCGAAAAAGTCTTTCTTCCTCCTGGTTCACAATTTCAGCTTCTGCTTCTTGACTTTCTTCTTTGGCTTCATCCTCGCTTTCATCTCTAACATTAAGATTCATTCCTCTATGAATCTCTTCTTGCAATGCTCGCACTTGTCTCTGCAGCTCTCTAACCTCAGGTGTCACAGCACTAGCTCTTCCGCCACGTTCTCTTCAAAGAGGCATATTCATGATGCGCACTGAAACCCTAGCCACGGTCCTGGTGCAAACTGCCTCACAGTCGGTGATCTATTTACACACTCAAGAAATCCTGCTTTGATACCACTTGATGAAGGGTGCTCCCCTTAATACCACAAACGCATAACAGAAATAGAGAAACAACAACAATATGCAAGAACATAAAATTAGCTTCTTATTATCTCCACAAATGTGGAATTACAAACTTTCAGAATTACAATATGCAAAGCACCATGGGCATTCCCTTACAATATTCTGTAGGACAAAGCCTCGAATTATTGCCCAGATCTACTACCCAAAACTATTTTGAACTGCCTAAGACAATAATACAGCCTTCCTTATATAGGCAATTTTCCACCGCCTAGGAAGGTTCCAAAATTTTAGTCAATAAGGCCGACCAAACTTAGAATTATTTTATTTGACATTTTATTACATCATAGTCGGCTCAAGATAACCTTTGAAACCCGAACAAAAATTTTGAAAAAAATTATTTTTCGCCATTTCAGGTGGCCCAACTTCCGAAGACCATAAGTCATCACCAGTTGACCTGATCGGCTATTATAACACCATTTCAGAAACGCCACGAAGCGCTCTATAGGCTTGACCAGCGCAAGTGCCCATCACCCAAATTTTTGACCTCATCCGGGGCCTCTAAAACATTCAAAACTGAGTTCAAAGTTTCTGTACCCTGCTGCCAATACCGAAAATCTTCAATATCTTCCAATATACACTTGATCTGGCAATGAAACTTTACTGGTAGACTTACATGACCAAAATGAACCTCCAAGAAAGAAATCAGATCATTCTGAGCACATACGAAAATTACCAAAAATAGTAACTTTCCATAAATAGCAGCTCTGCACAAAATAACCCTTATTGAATAAAAACATAAATATTTTTGGGTGATGCAAGATTGCTCTTACACCCAGGATACTCCTGCATCAGACACCCGGGGTAATTTGAGAAGTGACCCTGTCACGAATATGCATCATATGTTCCTCCAATGTCTTGCTAAAAATCAAAATATCATCTAGGTAAACAATGACAAACTTACCCAGAAATTCTTTCAGAACCTCGTTCATGAGCCGCATGAAAGTGCTCGGTGCATTGGTTAGCCCAAAAGACATGACTAACCACTCATACAGTCCTTCCTTTGTCTTAAAGACAGTCTTCCATTCATCTCCTTCTCTGATCCGAATCTGATGATATCCACTTTTTAGATCTATCTTTGAAAAATACACAGCTCCACTCAAACAGTCCATAATATCATCCATTCGTGGCAATGGAAACTTGTACTTGATTGTGATCTTGTTTATTGCCTTAGAATCTATACACATCCTCCACTCTCTATTCTTCTTTGGTGCTAATATCGCTGGTACAGCACAGGGACTCAGACTCTCACGGATCAATCCTTTCTGTAACAACTCATGTACTTGTCTGTTCAACTCCTCACTTTTTGCAGGTGTCATTCTATGTGCTGCCTTGTTCGGCAAACTCGCTCCTAGGATCAAGTCCATCTGATGGCTGATCTTTCTGACTGGTGGTAATCCATCAGGCACGTTATCGGATACAATATCCTGAAACTCATTCAACAAATCTGCAACTTTTACAGGAATATCTTCTACTTCCTCTTTACCAGCTTTTGGGATTAAAGAAAAACATACATGCTCATGCCTCATACCATCTAGGAAATTTTTTTCATCAACAAAAGTTATCCTTGCAGTACCACATACCTTTTCTTCAGTCTCCTTCAATGGTTTTAGCTTATGTCGCACTCCATCCTTTGTCAGGGAATAGGTATTCGCACGACCATCATGTACAGCACATCTGTCAAACTGCCATGGTCTACCCAACAACATATGACATGCATCCATAGATATGATATCACACAATACCTCATCTTGGTATCCGCCAATCTTGAACTTCACCAAGCATTGTTCATTGACCATGACCTTGTGGTCATCCTGTACCCAGGCAATCTGATATGGATGTGGGTGTTTCTGTCTCTTGAGCTTCAACTTTGTCACCATCTCTTCTGACACCAAATTGTCAGTGCTTCCACTATCAATAATCACATCACAACATTTACCTTCACACTTGCACCTGGTGCGAAACAAGCTCCTTCTTTGCTCAGGTTCATTCTCACCACTCAACAGGACTCTTCTGTTAATCAATGTTTCTCCTCTTTCAGCATCTTCAGAATTTGATGATCTGGCATCTTCATCTACATGTGAAACTCTGGCCTGGCCTTCATTTCTCTTGTCCATTCTGCCTTGGGCCTCTAAAGCCTTCAAAACTGAGTTTAAAGTTTCTGTACCCTGCTGCCAATACCAAAAATCTTCAATATCTTCCAATATACACTTGATCTGGAAATGAAACTTTACTGGTAGACTTACATGACCAAAATGAACCTCCAAAAAAGAAATCAGATCATTCTGAGCACATACGAAAATTACCAAAAATAGTAACTTTCCATAAATAGCAGCTCTACACAAAATAACCCTTATTGAATAAAAACATAAATATTTTTGGGTGATGCAATATTGCTCTTACACCCAGGATGCTCCTGCATCACTAAATCTAATACAAGCCACATTATTCCCCTGGTAAATAAAATAATTGTTCCAAAGGGTAGGAATACCCCCCTAAAGCTCCTTCTGAGCCACCCTATAATTTATTCCATTCTTAAATAATCTAAGATTTTCAACTTTCTGCTTAGGCATTTTTGTTTCTTGGATAAAAAAAATATTAGGTCTATTATCTCGAATCATATTCCTAACAATATGTTGCTTATGAGGATTATTTAATCCTCTAATATTCTAAGAGATAATCTTCAGACATTGATAAAGGGTATTACCTCTAGGATGGTCTTATGGATTCCATACCCTATATTCTTATTAGCCTCCATGGATCTCCTTCTTTTATATTAAGGTCTTCCACATGAGGATAAACTCCCTCCCACATCCCCAATTTTTGATCTCCTCGTATTTCTAACAGGAATATTATTATTTTTCTTATTATTCTTAGATTTTTTAACATCCTAAGATGTTCGAGCTTCATCTTCCTGCCCACTCTGACACCTTTGTAAATCCTAGATAATAGTTTCATCATCTCCGCAAATCAGAGTAAGGGTCTCAGAAAAAGTATTCCTAATCACCTCTAGAGATTTATGTGATCAATCTATGTATCCTTGACCTAACACAAGGCATTGTTGAGCATCCTACCACTTAGAAGCTTCCTTCCCAACATCTTGGGTCTCAGGGTGTGTTAGGCTCTACACAATTTGCCTCATATCTACTGTCAATCTCAAATCAGGATTGCTATTCATACTTGAGTTTTTTTGTTAGAAATGAAAAAGAAATATGTAAAAATAACCAATACCAAGAAAGAATCTAAGCAAGTGAATGAATGAAAAAAATATTATCATAAGCAAGGAGAGAGAAAGCTTCATGATCCAACACAATGAGGCAAGATATTTGAAAGGGGAAAGCAAAGAAAAACCCTTGTGACATTATGAATGAGGCCATAGCCTAAAATGAGTGAGAGAAGAGAGAAGAGAGAAAGAGAGCAACATGCTCAATACAATAGCTTCATCATCCTATATGAGAAATGAGAGAGTAGAGCATCTCTTAAATAGAGATGAGAGAGAGGAGTTGGAATGTAACTCCCAAGTCTATGAATGCCACCATTCATAAGTGTGTGTGGGCCAAGTGTGAGATTCCTCTTAAGGAGGAATAAACTAATTTAAAAATTACAATAAATATTTATCCTCACATATTCCACTAGAGGATGAAATAGAATGTAGTGGAAAGAAGACAAAAAAGAGTATATTAGGATACCTTGGCTTATATCCTAATATATTACAATAAGAAAAGATTAATAGTCTAACCTTGGTTTATAAATACACCAAGGAAAGATTACAAATTCTAACACCCCCCTTTAATCTTTACTTGGGGTAATTACAACAAGGGGTATTAAACCCATAATTTACAACAATCTGCAACTCAATCTTCAAGATGAAGTAATTTGATTGTCTTCAAGCTAATTGGTAAATTTGTAGATCCAAGTGAAGTACATGAGTCCTTTGAATGTGATCGAGTGGAAGCATAGCCACATCTACATAAGATTTGTAAAAAACTAAGAAGGTTCCTTGATGGATCACCTAAAAAAAGAGACATAGAACAAAAAAACAAGGCACCAATCCACAAGTAGAATTACATCGAATAGTCAAGTTAGTAAAAAATTTGGAGTTATAATAATTATAATCAAAGAGGAACCAAGAGAGATGAGGATAAAAGAACGTGTTCATCAACATGCAATGAAGTTAAAATGATATCTAAAATAAGTCATAAGCTCACGATGAACATAATAGGTATAATAAATCTCTCATGAAAGGAACATACTAATGCACAAATGACCATAGACAAGGCCAACTAATGAAACCTGCATCAACATTGCATCAATCACATGGATATAGACAGTCCACTAATGAGTCATCTCACTGCAAGTGAATGGGTTTCGACTCCATCACCTACATGACCCACGATCTAGGCAATAAAGTATGCAGAACATTATCACATTAGTATATTATCAAAGAAATGTAAGAGAGACAATGATAACACATGTGCCATAGGCACTAGGTCAACTTAAGATTCTAAATATGCCAAGCATGATTATAGATGCAGATCAAGGAGAGATTTATGAGGAGAAAATACATATTGCCTTAAAAAAAAAGAGATCCATCATGGACACACAACATCATTGCCACGAGGGAAAAGATCAAGAGTCTCCTATATTGGAGTGCCCCAAGATATGGTACTCGCATCACCTTATATACTCAAAAAAGAGCAAAGTGAAACTCATACCATGAATTAAGCAATTCTGAGAGCATACACCAAGAAGACAAAGAATATGAAGGGGAAATCCCCAAAAAATATCATCCTCGCATTGAGGAACAAAGTGGAACAAATGGAGGGAAACTCCATTGAGTAAGTGCACACCAATTATAGGATGGAGGGATACTCCACGGGCCAGATAAGGCAACTATGAGTCAGTTAAAAACTGTCGGGTCCACCGTAGTTAACCTTGAAAAATTGGCTCTCGATGCAACTTACAAAAATAAAGCTTATATAAAAGAATGGTGTCAAACCATAAAATGCTACCATGAGCATAAAGAGATGCTATAAAAGCATAAAACTGCAATGATGTGTAGATAGATCATTAGAACATTGAATTAAATCACTGAATAATGAAGGCAATAGTGTAAGATAACTCATAAACCCAAGTAATTTGAGATAAATATATGGAAGAGCAATGAGTATAAATTATCAGTTAAAATCTCCATGCAAGGTGAACACTAGTGAGAATATTGAAAGGACAGGCCCACCAAGGAAATATAAGAAAGAACGAAGACATGTTCCCAGAAAAAAAAGGAAGAGGTTAGAGAGATTTGAATAAGACAAGTATCGAGAAAATAGAATAAAGAAGTTAATTTAATGTTGGATCAGATTAAATTTCATGACAATTATAAGTGCAAAATTGATTTGATGAGCAAGTCAGTTTAACAGAAAGTTAAACAAAGAGTAAGCAAGAAGCTTATAAATAATGGGTCAATAATAATCCTTAATGCTTATAAACAATAAGTCATATAAAGTCTGATAGTACTTAATGCTAAATAATGGAATCAATAATAATGCACAAGAAGGCAATAATACTTGAACAAATTAAATTTTAGCATGAGCAATGAATTAAATAGATAGCCCCCTTTTTGCTCCTTTAAATTGATATTCAAAGGGTTGAAAGTTTTCTTAGCTAAAAAAAATTACCCGCTTCACTTTGAATAATAATTCCAAAAAAAAGAAAATATATTCATATAGGTAAGAAAAGACATTTTGAATTATTAAAAAAAAAATTAAATTTTTTTTTTATAAATTACAAAAGGATTTTGTTTTATTTAAGCAAATTGTAATAGTTAAAACAAAAGTGTCATAATAGAAAAATAATTATCTAAAAAACTTATTTTCTTGATATAAATAATTTTTCTAAAATGAAATTTGAAAAAATATAGAACTAGTTAAAATGATTTCTATAATTAACATAGACATAACTACAAAAGAGAGATAACGGAAAAAAAATACCCACCTTTAAGATATTAAAGAAGGAAATAAATCTCCATATTTTATAAGAAAATTACCTTATCCTTTATGTAAAATTATTCAATTAAAATTTTTATTTATCTAAAAGTTTAATAATAAAAACCTAAACATGTTATTTAGAGTTAAACTTAAGAATGAAATTTAAAACATAATAATTTTTTTTTTGAATTTAAATAAAGAAGTGTTAAAAGATTTAAAAAATAAATTTTTTTAAAAGACTTTATTAAAGAAAATTATATCTTAATCAAAATTTCAAGATTCATAAAAAAGTTTTAAAATAAGACTACGTGACTTAAATTTTTGTTTAAACAAATGCATCTATATATAGACTCGGTGACAAGAAGAGGTACTAAAGAAGTTCAAAGAATACTTAGAAAAACTCTTTGTCAGTTATCATAGTTGGAAAAACTCTGGAAATGCAGAATCATTACTAGAGGTGCATGAACCGTTTGTCGAAATGCTTCAACAAAATGTCCTCACTTGGAGCGTTCACTTCATGGAATGCAATGACATAAATGTATACACAAAATAAATTTATTGAGAAAGCTTAAGAAACTTCAAGCAAATGCATTAAGAAGGTGCAAGGCTAAATTCCAAATTTGAAGCTTCATTAACTGAGTACACCAGGTAGATGTCATCTGTAGCGTGTGTACATAATTGGTTTGAAGAAAAGTTTTGAAAAATATGAAGAAAATGCAATCGGCAATTGTAAATCCAAACATCATGCCCTCTGCTAGCATTTTCCTTGTAGTGTGCAAAAAAAAGATACTTTGAAGACTAGAATGCATGATATGGAAGCATGTGAATTGATTGACAGAATGCCCTATGTCAAGGAGCCGAAGGAAATGAGTGCAACATGTGCACAAAATGGATTTGATGAAATTTTTTTAGAAACTTTCGAGCTAATAAAAGAGGCAGAAATAAAGAAAAAATTCACACCCTCCGTTTTATGGTAGTATACTACCCGTGCCAAGATGGGAATTTTGGAAAGGAGTATGAACATCAATTGAAGCATATCGCTTTTAAATGTAAGGTATTCAAAAATCATTTTGTTGAAAAAGCTTCAGAAATGTCAGAGCAAATACAATGGGCAGGTGCAAAACCATTTTCTACATCGCGACAGGCAATCTTCCAGAAAATTTTGAAAACTAAAATTTATAAAAATTTCATGCAATGAAATTTCAATTTTCATCAATAGCAGGTTAGTGTTTCATCCAAATCTCACAAACCAGAAACTGGGTTCTCACAAAATTTTCACAGAATTTTCACAGAATTTAGAGAATTTGAAAATGAAAAAATCTATTAAAAATCGTGAAAAGATGTTTCTGGATTTTTTAGTTATTATTTTTTGAATAGAGCACAAAATTTTAGAAAAAATGTAGATCAAGGATAACCTTCAAAAGAGGCTTGGGTCTAAAATTGGACCAATTTATATCTCATTACCAATGATTAATCAACATTATCAAAAGAGCAAGTGAAGGATAGGTTTGATATAACACATTTGATAAAGGATAGTGTGCAAGAATAAACTCCAGCAGTAACAGTTCAATGGAAGCTACAACATAATAAAAGAACCCAGATTTTACATTTGTATTTCCAGCAAATGCCATAAAAGTTACGACCTTGAGTTATCAAAATGAAGCTCTAATATACCCACAAATTTCACCACTTTTCAGCTTGATACAACAAGAAAAATATTCAATGACAGAGATTAGTACGCTGAATATAAACAATAAGATGAGAATTATTAAAATTATTATAAAATTATAAAATTATAAAATTATAATATAGGATTTGAGATATATGAAGAGAATTATTTTCCCTTAACAAAACAAAACCAGATTCATAAACAAATTGGATAACACTAATCAATGTGTTTGGCGGTGAACTAGCTAAACTCACAAAAAAAAATTCAAATTTTTAAAAAATGAAATATACTAGAATAGACTATTAAATTAGGATTGTGATATATTTAAATTTATATTATTTTCTTTATCAACAATATATCGAAACCTGCACAAATTAGAGCAAACAAGAGTTAATCGGGTTTGGCAGTAAACCAACCAAACCCCAATTTTTTTTATTTTATTTTTTTCAACTTAAGAAGAAAAAAAGGAAATTAGTGAAATCTCTCTCAAGAGTCTCCTTCGAATCGTACCTTCATGCAAACACTCAAAAACAAAGATTAAACCGCTCTGATACCATGTTAGAAATGAAAAAGAAATATGTAAAAATAAGCAATACCAAGAAAGAATCTAAGCAAGTGAATGCATGAAAAAAATATTACCATAAGCAAGGAGAGAGAAAGCTTCATGATCCAACACAATGAGGCAAGATATTTGAAAGGGGAAAGAAAAGAAAATCCCTTGTGACATTATGAATGAGGCCATAGCCTAAAATGAGTGAGAGAAGAGAGAAGAGAGAAAGAGAGCAACATGCTCAATACAATAACTTCATCATCCTATATGAGAAATGAGAGAGCGGAGCATCTCTTAAATAGAGATGAGAGAGAGGAGTTGGAATGTAACTCCCAAGTCTATGAATGCCACCATTCATAAGTGTGTGTGGGTCAAGTGTGAGATTCCTCTTAAGGAGGAATAAACTAATTTACAAATTACAATAAATATTTGTCCTCACATATTCCACTAAAGGATGAAATAGAATGTAGTGGAAAGAAGACAAAAAGGAGTATATTAGAATACCTTGGCTTATATCCTAATATATTACAATAAGAAAAGATTAATAGTCTAACCTTGGTTTATAAATACACCAAGGAAAGATTACAAATTCTAACATTTTTTCATCCTCATCGAAGGTATATTTTACCACCATCTCTTAAGTAATTTTGTTTTCCCCCTAATTTTTAACCAGACCCTCATTACCACTCTCCTCATCCTTCCCTTGTGGGGATCCATTACTTACCTTGTTTTCATTCTTAGTGTTTATAATCTCCTTAGCATTTTCAAAAGTATATGAGCTCTGAATAAATCCCTCCACATTGTTGGGATGAGAACTCCTTGAAGAATCTTCCCCATTACCCTGAATCTTGCCTACAGGGACCCACTTCTTCAACTTCCTCTAGACTACCTTACTCGAGCATTTATTCACCCAATGACTAGCTTTATTACAATGTAAATAGGAAAAAGGAATAGATTTGTATTCTAGCTTCTACTCCCAGGATCCAAGCTTAGAAGGGATACTAATAGTTTCTGTCATATCAGCTTCCTGCACCACACCTACAAAAATTCTTGCATAAGTTAATCTTCTTCTAGATATCATAACAAGGTCAATAGATAGCAATTCCCCAAAGGAGTTGGCTATCCCAAAAAAAACATCCTCCATCCAAAACTCCAAAGGAAGTCCAGGAAGGTTGATCCAAACTAGAGCTTGGACCACTGACTCATCCTGAAAAACAAAATTAGTGTACCATTTTTGAAGGATCGTAGTATTTTTACCAATCATCCATGTCCCATTACATAATATCATTAATTGATACTCTTCATAAGAGAAAATAAATGATATACATCCCTTAGTCATTGAAACAATATCCACTTGCCCTTTTAATGCCTATTTCCTCTTGGCGCAAGTATGAACTACCTCAATGTTCGACCTTACACCTAAGAATCCACCCATGAGGGAGTTTTCCATTTTTGAAATGTTATAATCAATGATCTAGTCAGGGACATCAATAGAAAAACTCCCTTGAGCCAGACTCAAAATTTTCTTTACAAGTGGTAAAGTTGACTTACTTGTGGGTTTGACATCAAAAGGTATGACCATTTTCTTGTACCTGCCTATTGAACCATAGTTTCACAACAACTGCCCCCTAAGTCCCCAGGCTTTTGTCCAGCATTGGGATCCTTACCTTGCACCCCATTTCCCTTAGAATTTTCAAGATTTCTACCTATAGTAGAAGGACCAACATCTTCCCCTACCACACCAATCCCGCCCAAATTCAAATTTAAATTTTGAAACCCACCGAGCTCTCCTCCTCTATTGCCCATTATTTAAAAAAAATTTATATATTTTTGATTGCAGGTTAAAACATGTTTTATGGGGACTCGAAACCCCTTACATGGCTTACAAGAAAGGAATAAGCATTAAGTTCACTAAAATAAAATAGGACTGGAAACTAGCCCAAAAGACCCAGAACCGGCACAACAAACAAAAAACTAGAAACTTTAAACCACACCCAGCAACAAAAAAACCCAAACAACTAAAAATGCACAGGAGCAGGGGAGCAGAAGGACCTAGGAAAAATCAAGATGAGTTCCCTCCACATGTTTGTTTTCCTCAGAAACTTTCTTGATGACCACGTTGAAATGTGAAAGCTCAAGGATCTTGTCATGGATCTTCTTCCTTTTTTGCAGACCGAGTGTGTTGACCAGGACCAACATTATTTGTGTCCACTTTATCATCATCGAGCTTCATGGTAGGAGATCCGAGATCCAACTCTGCCTTGATAGTCATGAAGCACTCCATTGTTGACCCCATGAATAGGTTAGTGTCCAACATGTGCTTCTTCAGAGTGTTCTCCAGGTTTTCCATTTTGACTTGCATTTCTTGCATGTTTTTCTCACCCTTGTTGACCATATTGACATCAATCCCCTCTGGCCCAGTAGCCAAATTCCCCTGTAGAAGATCAACTTTGGTAGAGAGGGAACAAAATTTTAGGTTGAGGCTTTTGATTTATTAGAAGACCCATTTCATTAGGTAGAAATAATACATAGTCAACACCTTCACCATTTGGAGGACACCAAAAGGGGGGTCGATCTTATCATCCATATCCTCTTTTAGGAGTTGCACATTCTGCTACTGCATGTCAACTATTTTAACAAAGGGAATGTTCCTAGAGGTAGAGGGGTAATTCCCCTTCTCATTAGGTTCCAAAATAGGGGTATCATTTGTTGGAATGGAGAGATAGGGCACTGAGAGGGGAGGGGTGAATCAATGCACTCAAAACTTAATCAACAAATAATAGTAAACTCATATATCCAACTGAATCCATTATATGCATCATTAATTCAATCAACTTGTAAATGTAAATTGCATAAAAACAAACAACAATTCAATCACATAACACAATTATTTTGGTTATGCAAAAACCCTTGTTAGAAGGTAAAAATTGCGGTGGGGATGACACCCACAAATTCTTCACTACTATAGATAATAAAGTTTGTCGATTAAGGCTACAAGTTATGATCACTTCTGATAATCTTACCATATTAGGAGTAACAAGTAGATCATCTAGATCTACCTGGTTACAGGATTTTAACAACACTACTTGAGTGTGTACTTGGTTAGGAGATTTTCAACAAGACTATTAGGTCTACTCTGTTAAGAGATTTTGCTAACTCAGTTACAATAATAAGAGAATAATATAAAGTATTTATAATTGAAAACTTAACTTTTTCTGAATCAGATCTATGAAGTATTGAATGTCTATCACCTAGATATGTGAATATCTTTCCTTTGAACTGTTCGGTAGTCTTGATTGATTCTGAATAATTTGAATATCTCTAATTTCTACTCAACCTTGTCTGAAAACTGATGTCTTGAAGATGGCTTCTTGCTTCAAGATCTCCTTCTTGTCCTCTGCATATCTTATGTCAAAATGACATGAATTACAATTATATAGCATACTGCTATGATCGCCTAACTTAGGTTTACATCATCTTAGGAAAAACCCTAAGGTCTACGGTATATAAAAATAACCTAGATCTAACAATTACATAGAGATCATCATCACAATTAATGATTATATCTATAATAAATAATACTCGATCTTGGTAAAATGTTATGTGATTCTGTTGTAACCTTTTTTATAGATAAATGTACCAAAACTGATTACTATGTCATTTCTTGGATTGCTCGGTAAACACTATCAATACTGCTCGATGAATACACTCATTCTCGGTGTCTAGTCTGCTTGGTGTTTACTGATGCTCCGTATCAGTATACACTAATGCTCGGTAAAACTACTTTGGGGCTTGGTTAGAACTGTTTCTTTTTAGTTCTCGACATTACCTTGAGATAACTTAGTATGAAGGCTTATGTAGTTAACCGACTAGCATATGTAGCTTGTAGTACTTCCCTTTACCGACCTAATATCATAGGTAAATGATTAATCATCTTTGATACTAATGACAATACTTAATGCTCAAATAGAGATAACAATCTCCCTGTTTGGCATTAGTATCAAAACCTTGAATGTATATAGACCCAATGTCTCAAAATTGTTCTAACTTCTCCAAATATACATCTCAAAATTGTTCTAACTTCTCCATTTATACATATACAACTTATCTCATCAAAATTTCTCCCCCTTGGTGCATGCTCCCGGTATATGTATGTAGTACACTTATCATATTTACACAATTTGGCATATACATTAGTTTCCCCCCTTTTTGATAATAATGCCAAACTCAAAAGTGTGTACTTACAATTTATCAAAAATGTGCTAGTGGGTTTTCAACAAAGAATCTAAGAGGTTTTCCCATTGCTATTTCAAGTTGGTTAGAGCAATATGCTCAAGACCGACTTGTGCATGCATGTCAAAGATATTTTCCAACACCGAGATCTCTGGTATTGCAACTAAAGTTTGTGCTTTGACAATATGCTTCTCAAATATCTTAAGATGGGGAAGCAACTCTATTTGTAACTTGGTGACTTGGTCACTTATCCTGTCCTCCCACTTCCTCAAATCTTTTCTTAACTACCTAAGTTCTTGAACTTTGAGTATATGCTTGGAAAAATAATTTGGCTCACTTAAGGCTGCTTGTGCACTAGCTTGGATTTCAGTATCTAGCTATTTTATTTTCTCACTGTTCTCAGCAGTGAAAGTCCCCACAGTGCAAAGTTTCATCAACATTTGAATAATTATTTGAGTAATAGATTGTATGTCAATTATTACCTCAGATAACTTGACCTTGTTTATTGCCACTTCCTAGCTGATTTTCTCTGTGAGTTTGTGTTGTATCTTTGATTCTACCCTTTCTTCAATACTTTTCTCTGCTTCTATGTTTGGGGTATTGATTTCTTGTGCAAGGGTAGCAAGTTGGTCTATGATAGGTGTGTCTTCATTGATTTGTATTTTAGGTACAACCTATTGTAAGATGTCTCCTAGATTTTCTAATATTTCCTTGCTCTTTCATTCCTTCCTCAAATTCTCTTAAGCTTCTTTTCTTGTACAAATCTCCCCATATTTTATTAGTTCTTTAGGATCTAGGGTCCTCGGGTCACATTATGGTATAACAATAATTTCATCAAGTGTGACCCACCCTTTTCTATGTTTCTTCTTCTTCTTCTTCAGCTCTTGAGGTGAGCTCTTAACAAATGGAACTATTGCTTTCTCCTCAACATTTTGCGTTACATGCCCAGTTAACACATTATCCTCCTTTTTCTTCTCCTAAGTAACATGTGTGTCGATTGATTGAGATGGAGCTTTTGATGTAGTGTCAGGTGGGTTTTCTTTGGTTGCCTTAGGGTCATCTTGGCCTTGTATTTCTGCCTCTTTTGTCTCAGGCTCAATTGTCTCTGTTGGTGTACTAGCTCCTTGTTCCCTTGATGTATCTATTGGTTGCTCAGGGATTGAGCCTTTGGGTTTCTCCTTAGTTACAATTTCAACTGCTTCCATCAAAATAGGAAGTTCACCTTGTATGGATGTGATTACTGACTCGGTAAATGTACCTTCATCTTTTATTGTTTCTCAAACAATATTCACATCATCATCATCATCTTAGTCATTAGGATCACCATTTGTGATGTCCTTAATGAGTACATCTAGTGTAGTATTATCTATAATTTGGATCTTAGCTTGATCTAGTGCATCCTATGATAAACTTAATTTCTTGGTGGCAACTATAGTATCAGGTACCTTGGTATCTAATATGTCTATCTTGTCTTGTTTTAGTTCTAGGTCTACATCATCAATATGAATTCCCTTTCCTTTTGTCTTCACCTTCTTAAAATATTTGGTTGATGCCATCTTTTCTGCTTGCTCTCGAGCTTCAACTATTGATGTCCAAATGAGTTGACTAGACTCATCTATATCTACCAGATTTTCATCAAGTATCTACATTGCCCGGTTCTTCACTCTAAATATCTTTGAGTATGTAGTCAAGTATTCCTCAATTTCAAGAATAGACGAGTGTGGTATTGCCAATACTAGGGATTGTTCCCTCATTTTCTTTTTGGTGTCTAAGGCATAGGACCATGTTTGTGTGATTCTTTCCTCTAATGCCTTAGGTAAGTATTTGGAAAATTCAGTTAGAACTCTTTTGAATCGAATCATCATCTATATGATTACTTCTTCTATCTTATTTTGATCCTCAATTGATAGGAGCTCAAACTGACTAATTTCAAGATCAATGAGTTCACCGTTCTCAATTATATCTTCTACAAATTCATCAATTGACCTAATTTTATTACTAAGAACTTTAAATTGATTAATGTCATCTTCTTCATCATCTAAATCTTTCTTACCCCTAGTCAATTTTGTTCTTTTCCTTGGGGTCTCAATAGTAGTTTTTGTACCTCTTTTGGTGTATGGCTTTGTCAGTGCTATTTCCTTTGGTCTTGTAAACTTCAAAAATCCTTTCTTTAGTGGTAGTGAGGCTACAATTGTGGACCTTGTGTGTGCCCTTGTTTGTACTTATAACTACTTCTTCATTGGAGTTGGTGAAGGGGAAACTGGTGTAGTGTCTATTCCTTTATCTGACTTGGTTTCTTCACTATCATGTGGCTTATCAATTAGCATTAATTGACCTTCGCTTGCAACTTCAACCACTGAACTGTCAGATGATCTAGTATCATCTCCAAACTTCTCTACTAGAGTCTTCATCATTTTTTTGGATTTCTTAGTTATCTTACCGATAACTAGGCCTATTTTTATTCTTGTCTTGGCCTCCTCATATTTTCCAAACCTTTCTGCATTCACATCCTTTGGTGTAGCCAATAGAACCTTAATTAATTTTGAAGCAAAATCAAAATCCATTTCATAACCTATGAGGGATAGCCATTTAGTCCTAGGCTCTACAACCTTTAAGTGTATGGGCGGTGTCCACAAGAAAACATATATCCTTCTCATAGTCTTCCACTAGTTGACTATGAATTCTACTCCAAGAATTCATTCTACTCTTAAATTGTTCAAAGTAGTGGTCTAAAATATTGTTGAGACTATTTCCCAAGCTTGTAATCAATTCTAAAATTCGTAGTATAACTAGCTTGTCGCTTGATCAATCTATATTACTGACATAAGAGAAAAATCATTGCACATAGAAGAATATGCAAACTAGCAGGGATCCAAATTTACATGTGTTAGACTTCGATGACTGAATAGTCTTCATGTTCTCTTTACTTTTCTTCAAAAGAAGCTTGAAGAGGTCTAACTAGAAACTTTTCTTGACCATTTTGTAAGCAATGTCAATAGCTCCACATGGCATACTATTCAGTCTAGTTGACTGATAAATTTTGTATCCGATGACATGAGCTACAAATTTTACCTCTGGGTCTTTGATTGAACCAATCTTCAGTGCTCTGTTGTCCTACTTAGCTCCAATGTTCTTCTCAATATCATCCCTAGATGCACTGCAAAATGCTTTGGTCTTGTCTGTTGTTGGATACCCAGTGATAGTGTGAATCATGTTCTTGGTAACTTTAACTGGCTCATCCAGCCAAAACTTTCCATCATGAAACCAAGTTAGCACAACCCTAATCCATTTATATTTCAAAGTCTTAAGAAAACTTAGGGCATTTGTTAAACCTATTCTTTCAACTTGTTTATGTTTAGGTTAAAGCCTTCCATCATCTCCACAAAGATTTTGATAAGCTGCATACATATCAAAATCACCCATTTCACGCTTATAGTGAATGTATGCTCTCACATCTTCAACTAAGAGAAACCTAGATGGTATGCTTGAAAAAGCTCCCACTGGATCAATTTTTGATACAAATTTGGGGTGAATTTTGTATCGGGGTTCATCATAGGTAGCTAACACTATTAAGTTTACCTCTTTCTCCTCTACAAATTTTGACTTTGATGTGAATACCATTTCTTCACTTAGGGTTTCAATAAATACTTTGAATTCACTCAGTAGTAACTGTACTTACTCAAAAACAATGATGAACTTGCTCGGTTGAATCTGAAACTGCTTTGAATGCACTTGAAACTCTTTTCTCTAGAATCACTCTCTAGAAATTCTTACTAGATTCGAAATCACTTGGTGAAGAATAAACTATGTTCTCCATCTATTTATAACCTTTTTCAAATTCCTGCTAAAAAATACTTGTAATAAATGCCCAACCTACTCATATCCTGGTGACAACTGTCAACTCGATGATTACCACAAAATATCAATAGCTTGGTGAACACATAACTTTTTCATTCAGTTAATACTGATACTCAGTTAACCTTGCATGATAGTCACCGATGGGTAACTCTTTACTCGATCTTGCATATACCGACTGTATGACTTTGTTAGCTCAAAAATTATAAACCATAATGCATCTTAATTCATGCAGATTTGGTATGTGTACATCAAATATAAGGAACTGTATGTAAGATAAGATCAATTTAAATATTAGTTCCATACATACCTTTTTCACCTTAGGTGGAGGTACCGATGTCACTCAATCCAATGGATGAGGTTTCACCAACTGCATTAATTGACTCAACATTCTCATTTAATGCCTTTCTCCACATGGTGTTTCTAATCCTCATGATATCTACAATTAAGTTGCCATTCTCAAAGATTTGTTCTTCTAGTGCTCGGTCTCTACAATCCTTACTTAGGTGATTGATTTTGTGACAATGTAAACATTCCATACTAGTACCTGTCTAGCTTCATGATTTTCTAGCCGATCTCTTCCTTATACAATTAGCACCAATATGTCCATACCTTCCACATACTGTGCATTTAACCCATATGTTATAATCCCAAGTGTAAGCATTACCTTGTCTTTTTATTTGATAGGATTTGTTCTATCCTTTCGGTGTCTAGACTTGCTTCCTCTTTATTTTACACTCTTGTGAGGTGTGTCCATGCTTGTTACAAGTGTAATATAGTTTCTCCATGTGGGGTTTGTTAGGAGTCCTATTCAACTTAGATCTACACTCATATGCTTGATCTCTAAACTTATTACAATTATAACAGTGACCATTGAACTTAGGAGTGGTTTTAGGTTTACCTTGTGCTTTACTCCTACAAGCATTTGAGGTATGTCCTAGTTTTCCATAGTGATAGCATGTCAGTATCTTAGGTCTCTAATTTTGATTGTTATTCACCTTTTTAGCTTGCTTGGATGATTCTCCTTTCTTGGTATAGCCTAATCCAGTAGTGCTTCCAAGTCCTCTTTGACTAATCAAAAAATCATCAATTTTCTTTGAACTATCTTGAGCCTTTTTCATCATCTCATTGTGTTGTTGTTTCATTTTTATTTCATTTCTCAATTTCTCATTCTCTTCCCTGAGTATTCCAATATCTTCAAGTTTTCTTGTCAACTCACCATTTACTCGGTTGATCTCCTAACTTACAATAATCATCTGATTGGATATTTCAAAGTGATGCTTGATAAGCCTTAGTATCTCTATCTCTTTTACTTGAAGTTGTTCAGTCATCTATCTTCTATCTTCAAAATCCAAATTCCTCTCTTGTTAAGTTTGTCTATCATTGTTCATTACATCAATCATTCTCACCATTTGTGTCTCTTGACCGATCTATAGGGCTTTCACTTGTTCAGTCGAATGGAGATTTTTCTTAGATAAATCAGATATAGCACTTTCATAACTGTTAGAAATACTACCTAAACTAGATCCTATATTCTCAAATGGGTCATCAATCTCTTCTTCATGTTAGTTAGTCTCACACTCCCTGATGGCCATGCTCTTTCTCTGTACTAGTAACTTTTTCAATTCATCCTTAGCTTGTTTGTATTGCTCAATAAACATCTACATCTGAATCTTTTGATTCTTTATTATTTTGTCCAACTTGTATCTCTCCATGATTAGATCTTTACTCTTCAGTGGTTAAACCATCCAATAAGAGATCTGAGCCCTGATAGGAATTGTTGAAATGGAGAGATAGGGTACTGAGAGGGGAGGGGTGAATCAGTGCCCTCAAAACTTTTAACTTCAAAACTTAATCAGCAAACAGTAGTAAACTCATATATCCAACTGAATCCATTGTATGCATCATTCATTCAGTCAACATGTAAATGTAAATTACATAAAAACAAAAAACAATTCAATCACATAATACAAGTATTTTGGCTACACAAAAAACCTTGTTAGAAGGTAAAAACTATAGTGGACCACAAATTCTTTACTACTGTGGATAATAAAGTTTGTCAGTTAAGGCTACAAGTTGTGATCACTTCTGATGGTCTTACTCTAATAGGAGTAACAATTAGATTAGATGGATCTACCTAGTTATAGGATTTTAACAAAACTACTTGAGTGTATACTCGGTTAGGAGATTTTTAACAAGACTGTTAGGTCTACTATGTTAATAGATTTTGCTAACCTTGTTACAATGATAAGAGAGTAAAAGAAAGTATCTGTCATTGAAAAATTAACTTTGTCTAAATTGGGTCTATGAAGTATTGAATGTATATCATGTCGATATGTGAATATCTCACCTCTGAACTGCTCGGTAGCCTTGACTGATTCTGAATAATCTGAATATCACCAATTTCTGCTCAACCTTATCTAAAAGCTGATGTCTTGAAGATGGCTTCTTGCTTCAAGATCTCCTTCTTTTCCTCCACATATCTTATGTCAAAATGACATGAATTACAATTATATACCATACTACTATGATCACCTAACCTAATTAGGTTTACATCATCTTAGGAAAAACCCTAAGATATATGATATACAAAATAACCTAGATCTAACAATTACATAGAGATCATCATCAAAATTAATGATTACATCTATAATAAATGACCCTCGATCTTGGTAAAACATTTTGTGTTTTTGTTGTAACAACTTGCATAGATAAATGTGCCAAAACTGATTCCTATGCTGTTTCCTAGATTGCTTGGTAAACACTATCAATACTTCTTGGTGAATACACTAGTGCTCGTTGTCTAGTCTACTCGGTGTTTACTGATGCTTGGTATTAGTATACACTAATTCTTGGTAAAAATACTCTGGTGCTTGGTTAGAACTATTTCCTTTTAGTTCTTGGTACTACCTTCAGATAACTCAATATGAAGGCTTATGTAGTTAACCAAGTAGCATATGTAGCTTGTAGTACTTCACTTTATCGACTTAATAGCATAGGTAATAAACTGATCATCTTTGATACTAATGACAATACTTAATGCTCAAATAGAAATAAAATCATTGTCCTCTTTCATCTCTAAATGCACTTCCATGACCACTTCCAACTTGGTGGAGATAGGAACATGATGTTCCTCATATCTATCATAGTTAACCAAAATGGGGACCTTCTAGCCTCCCACATCCTCATCTTTAAATCCACATCCTCATCTTTGTCAATAGCAATAGGTTCATTCACAATATCCTTGGAAGCAAAGGCCACCTCATCCTTATCCTCATTGTCACCAAAAATGATGACCGAAGATGACAAAGACTCTTTACTTTCCTCCTCAGATGAATTAATAGTGGCATCATAACCCTCAACACTCTCACCATCAAAATTAGTTTCCATGTCACCCTTCTTATCAAATTTAAATTTTTACCAACTGACATCTCCTCTTTGCTTTCCCCTTCCCTAATACATTTCCCCAAAGCCTTGGAAGAACCAGATACCCTAGGCGAGGAGATAATAGGACTAGTCATGGCAATTTTCTTAATATGGTCCACAATTAGGAGAATGAGGCCCTCATGTAAAATGGGCTTGTTCTCTTTCTTGCTATGATCAATAATATTGTGATGAAGTCACTATAGTAGAAAGTATGGGAGAGAAACCCTAACCTCCTATATGAAGTGATAAAGCAACATGAAATGATAGGAATGATCACACTTATACCTACCACCCAGAGTGATCAACTCCATGATAGCAGTCATGACCTTCACCCAAATCTCCTTGAAAGCATCCACATCATAATAGCCACTGGAGTCCTTCACCAAGCACTCAGCCTTCACCTTGTCTTTATGGAAATATTGGATAGCTTGTTGAGAGATCTTCTCATCTCTTTAGAATTTCATGCCCTTTATATTCAACCCTGACACCTCTTCTATAATCTCTTCGGTGATTTTCATAGTCATACCACCAATGGTAACAATCTCATCCTTCCAAGACTCAACAAACGTCATCATGGCTTCATCTTTGAACCCATGAAGGTGTTCCATATACGTGGTGAGGCTACCCTTCCTAAGCTTATCCTAGACCTCATTCATATTCTTCCACTTCATACAGTCCTTTGGCTCCCTACGTTTCAACCCACCACCCATAATATCCTCAGAGAAGAGACTCTCAAAATATGTTGCGGAAACAAAGCAAAGATAGAAAACAATGACAGCCTTCAAATTGGACCCCATGCTAATATACGTGTGTTTATGCTTAGTTATCTTGAGAATGTCAAGAATTTCTGTAACCCTGATAATAACATTAAAAAAATTGTGTATTTTCATCATAACATTTTAAGATATTCCATATTTTCTCATTTGTTGTGAGTCCTATTAAATGCCAACTTGGCCTTCAAATCAATGGTCAGATCCTTACCTCCTTTCTAAGTCATGATGTCCTTAGCCATGACAATGATGTTATCTAATGCATCTTCCATACTATTAGCCTCCCAAAAGTTGTGGGAAATAATAACCTGCGTAAGGGAATTAATGATAATATGAGCCTCCTCAATAATTGCCTTAATAGACCATGATGGCTTGATCACACCTTTAATGTAGTTTAAAGTATTCATGGAATCACCTTCAATCCACACATTCGGGTACATGTCCTTATTAATTATTTTTAATGTTTTAAGGAGATCCATAGCCTTTTCCACATGATTGGATTGCATGCCAATGGGAAGTGCCATGACAGTAAGATAGTTCACCATGTCATCCTTTATAAGCCCACCACAACCTACAGGGTTTGGGTTACCCTTTGCTGCACCATCAAAATTGACATTGATCCATCTAGGAGGGGGGGAAAGCCAGATGGCATTCTCCCTTTGGGAAGGGGACTTCTCTTTGGTGCCAGCAACATTACCTCTAGCAAAGAAATCCAACTTCAAACCAATCAAAGTAATATAGTTCTCCATGATGCTTGTCTTAATCTTCTCGGCAATCACCACCGGAGGGAGGGTAGTATCTCTAAACATTGTCATTGTGTTCTCTCCACAATTTCTAGATCACATGAGGGGCTATGAAATTCCATAGTTTCTTATCCATAGGAACCTCCACATTTCTCCATTGGGTGATGAAATTCTCCATATTATTGGGAAAAAACTAGCATAACTTTCAGCATTGCAAGGTAAGACACCAGACTTCCCAAGAGTACCGACAGTCGATAGCCAAATGGTAAACTGACTCTGTAGTATTCTTACACAAGAAGCATCTGTTAGGTAGAATCATGCCTCTCTTTTGGAGATTATCAATAGTTAGAACCTTTTTATGCAAAACCAGGCAAAAGAAAATATTAATTTTAGGAATTAACCATTTATCCCAAACCTGGGCCCAAAAGGAAAGAGGACTCAACTTCTTCAACAAAATCTCAGAGGTAGAGGCAACAAAAAGGACTTTGGAAGGGAGAATTTCCCAAATCAGCTCATCTGCCCTAGTAGTATCTACTTTCCAAATATTCAAGTCCAGCAATAGAGACTTAATGACAATATCAACAACAGAAAGATCAATCCAAGTCCAGCTCCCCCAATAGTCTCTAACCCATGGAACTAATATCTATAAGAAGATGTCAATAAAAGGATGGAAGGAAGGAACAAAGTTAAGTGGATAATCTTTAAGCCAAATATAATCCTATTAGATTGGGTTAAATAATTGTAAAATTAAAAAGTTAAAATTTTCAAATAATAATTAATAAATCAATATCATGTTGTATTAGTGAAATTTAGAAGTATATCAAGAAATTCCTTTGGTCCGATGGTAAATGAGGTATGAAACAACATATAGGGAAACAAACTTGGTGCACTTTGGACAAGAAACTAGGTGATATAGGTCTAAATGACCTAAAACCTCAAGGCATGGTTATTGTTGTCAAATGGATTTATAATGCCCTTTGTGAAGAATCGTGGAACCATCAACAAAGTTGTCCCAAATTTTTTTATTCTTAAATTATCTCCAATTTTCATTGAACCACCATTCCGATCAGTTATCTTATAAAATTACTCATATCACCAGTCATGTGATTAGAGTAATGTCTATCAATTATCAATGGATTCTTCCATTTAGCATGAAGAATAGTCTAAACAATCTAAGACTTTGTAGTCCATTTTCCTTCTTTCTTCTTTCATACTTTCTTTGTTTCTTTCCAAAAAAATTTAGAAGCACTTGATTCTATAATGTTTGTAAACATCGTATTTTCATTTCTTCCTTATTTTACTAAACTTGTTTTACATTGCCTTATTGTTGGCATATTACATTAATTTAGGTTAGTAATTTAGCTATAATTAAGTATGTTAAATAATAGGAAGTTAAATTCTTGTAAGTAGCTATCTATAGGAATAATGGATTTAGAAAGCCAATAAGATTCTAATTGTAAATATTAAAATAAGTAGAGAAACAAAACATAGAACAAGATACAAAGAAGACAATATACAATACACATGATTTTATTGTGGCTCAAAAATATGCCTATGTCCACAATTGAAGCAAGAATCAGTCTATTAATATAATTCATAATTCATAATCCAATGATACAATCCAATACAATACATGACTACACACAATTATTTATATAAATATTTTCAAATAGGAAGAGGTGGGAGAAATTGAATGGTCAGGTGACCATTGGGATTTATATCTCAATAATCTCCCCCATGAAGTCCAATCGACATAGACATGTATTGCGGCATCCCTGCTTCCTCTTCTCAATCTCAAATAATAATGAGACCTCAAGAATATCTCAACATGGCTAGACTTTGTTCGATCACACTCTAGATGAGTCTTCTCCAAACTAGATCAAAGGCAAAAACATCATTTCCTCCAAATTTTACATGCACAAACTTACCCAAAAATCCACAGTCAAAATTATTACTTTCCACATATTCAAAATACATTCCCTCGTCCAAAAAATAACTCTTAACATTATTTACTTCTAATTCACTTTCCCGAAACACCTTCCTTGTGTTATCTCTAATTGAGAATTAAATATTGTCATTAGTATCAACTAAACTTAGTCAATAATCTATGCTGATCAGTCGGTAAAAGATGAAATAAGAAGCTATAGAAGCTAGTTGGTTGAACTATCAAAGCACTCACATCAAGCAGTCATAAGGTAAAATTGAAAGCCAAATATATATAGGACTAACCAACTATGGTTACTGAGCATCAGATGATATTGAGCACTGAGTCAGTAAATACCAAGAATTATGCACACCGAGCATTAGGTTATTCATTGAATAGAGAATGCAGTGTTTATCAAGTTGTTCATGAAACAACATAGTAATCAGTAAGGGAATATTTATCTATACAAACATTTTACACAGATCCATAAAATGTTTTACCAAGATCGAGGCATATTTATTATGGATGTAATCATTAAATGTTATGATGATTCCTATGTGATAGTTAGATCTAGGTTTTTTTTGTACACCGTAGATCTTAGGTTTTCTAAGATGCTGTAAACCTAATTAGGTCATAGCAATTTTCAATATAATTGTAATTGATATCATTTTGACATGATCAATCAAACATGACAAGGAGATCATGAAGTAGTAGCCGCTTATCAAGACATCAGAGTTCAGACAAGGTTTACAAGACAAAGCAATTATCAGAAACCATATTCAGTTTATTCAGAAACATAGATACTTGAGGCTACCGAGCAGAACAAAGGACAATATAATACACATCAAGGTGAAATTGAAATTGTTATTTCATTGATTTGATTTAGACAAGTCATAGTTATCATATACAGATATTTTCTATTATCTTCTAATCATTATAGCAGGATTGAAAATCTCTTAACAAAGTAGACTTAGCAGTCTCTTGTAAATATCTTAATTGAGTGCACACTTATTTGGTGTTGCTAAAATCCTCTCACAAGGTAGATCTAATTGATCTGAAGTTACTCCTAATAGGGTAAGATCACTAGAAGTGATCACACTTATAGCCTTAACGGACATACTTTATTTACTGTAGTAGTGAAGAATTTGTGGGTGTCATCCCCACCGTAGTTTTTACCTTCTAACAAGGGTTTCTGTGTAACCAAAATACTTGTGTCATGTGATTACATTTCATGTATGATTTATTGTTTATTTTCATGTACCTTACATCTGCAAAGTTATTTGAATGTATGCCGCAAACAATGGAATCAGTTAGATAGATAGACACTAATATTGCAGATTGTTTATTCAGTTAAAGTTTTTGAGAGTACCGATTCACCCCTCCTCTCTAAGTACTTTATCTTTCCTATCCTAACACCTTGAAACCATTTCCTTGAGTGTTTGTAGAAAATAATCCATTGAGTTCATCAGAATAAGCATAGTCATCACGCCTCCAATGGTTTTCCTTAAATAATTCACACCAATCTTGAGAAGCCATATAGAAGAAATCTTCACTGCCACAGACTACTTCTCAACAGTATCTTTGCCTTTAGAAATGAATTCAATGAGTATATTATCATACTCCCTACATTTTTGGGGTCTCTCAATAGTTCCAAACAAATAGTTTGCAGTTGTGGAGTCCCCAACCTCTTGAGTTGGCTTCTTTTACAAAGTATCTTTAATATCTTCTTTCCCAAAGCTCAACCAATCTAGTAGAGAGATAGAGTGACCAAATAGATATGGAGGTAGAAAACTATCTTGTGCAACAGAGAGACACCAAACCTCTTGACCTTTTTCTTGGTCATTATACATGCCTCTCTTTTCTGCCTCCACCTCATGTTGCATCACTGCCTCCTTGAGCACCTCACTACCAATGGAAGGAAGCACCTTTCTGCCATACTCTATCTATTTAATAATGCTCTCAAACCTCCTCTTCTTATTTTTTAATGAACTATCCCACTCTTCATTGAATAGATTTAATTTTCTCTTTAACCCAACAGTAAAAGAGATCACTTCAGCTACCTCAGATGATAGGGAAACAAGTGAAATTCCAAACTCCACACATACACAATTAATGCCAATCCTAATCGAGGCATCATAGTGCTCGCCCTTCACCATAGGGATGGCATTAATTTATTTTTCTTCAATCTGTTCAATATCAGTCTCATTCACTTGATTGCATGATTTTAAATCATTAGGACAATTCCTTTCAATATGTCCTTTCTCTCTACATTCGTAACATTTATTCTTCAAATCCTAAGCTTTATAGTCTCTATCCAAATGACCAAACTATCTGCAGTTAAAGCACCTTCCAAGATGAGACAGTGATGAAACAATTTTCTTCTTTAGAGACTTGCCTCTATCAAGCCTCTCCCTTTTCTTATCACCTCTCCAATTATCTTGTTTAACACAAGTAGCCAAATCATCCTCATTTTTCCAACCATCCCACCAATGTACATGGTGTTTTGTTTCAGCCTTCATTTGTACAAGATTATTTTGTAACAAATCCAAATGGCCAAGAAATTCTTCAATGACTAAATCAACTACAACATCTTCTTCCATCTCTTCTCAACCTCATCAAGCTTTGATTCCAATTGTAAATATTAAAACAAGAAGAGAAAAAAAAATACATAGCAAGATACAAAGAATACAAAACACAATAAACATGATTTTGTTGTGGTTTGGTAATATGCCTACATCCACACTTGAAGTAGTAATCAGTCTATTAATGTAATCCACAATCCAGTGATATAATCCAATATAATACATGACTGCACATAGTCATTTAGAGAAAGCTCTTCAAATAGGAAGAGGGGGGAGAAACCAAATGGTCATGTGACCATTGGGCTTCATATCCCAATAGTTCTTATAATCTAATTGAAATATAAATAGGCAGTATAGCCCTTCACCTGTTGTCCATAGCTTATTTTGGATTTAATCATTTCTACTTTCTTATTTTTCATATTTGGTATCAGAGTGATGTAATCTTTTTTTTTTGTGTGTATTTGTAAAGCTTGAGATTAATGGAGTGCTACAAGTTTGTCAAGAAATGATGGCACTAAAACATGAGGGTCGTGGTTGTAGTAGTGATCATCATCAAAGAGGAGGATGTCTATGCCTCTTGGCACAATGATATAAGATTTTTGAGCTTAATTTTTTCTGAGACATTAGAAGGAAGTGAAAGGCTGAACATGAATGTGTGTAAATGGTAAATGATATGTGCATTGAACATGAAATGTTGAGAAATCCTCAAAAAGTGTCTAAATTGTATGTGCATTAATGTATAATGCTTGTGATGAATAAATCTTCCACAATGGATAGACAATACATAAATACTTTAGCATACAGAAGAAGTATTATCTAAGGTTTTTAATTACATTGATTTTCCAAAAATAGTTACTTCATGACGTATCAATCATTCCAAATAGTTTTAAATTTGGGTGCACAATTGCGAACAAAATTTTAATATTTTTCTAATTAGAATAAGAATGTACTACTAAAGATAAGAATAAGAGTTTCTTGTAGATAGAAACATTTTATTTTTTTTGCGAATGATTGGTACTCTATTTTCACACTTCTTGCGATATTGTTTCTATGATTGGTTTTCCCCTGATATATGGTTCCAGAGGAGGTGTTGATTTTTACTTTTCTTGCAATATTGTTTCTATGTGGATTTTCACTCTTCTTGCAATATATGGTACTCTATTTTTAATCTTCTTACGATATTGTTTCTTTGATTGGCTTGTACTTGAGGGGCTTTATACACACTCAAAGGAGATGTGGACTTTCAAATGAAAGGCATCTTAGAAGGCATATTGGCAGTGCTTATTTTCATAATACTTGAGGAGGAACTGGACAATCTCAGAGGAGATGTAGACTTTTAGAAGAAGGGTGTCTCATGTGTAGCACTAGAAGAGACATTAGACACACTCAAAGGAGATGTGGAATTTTAAAAGAAATATGTGTCATTACGTAGGGGAGGTGAGAATAGTAATATTGTGCTGATAGTTTTAGGTTTTGCAGCTAGGAGATCCTTTGATGAAGACAATTTAATGTCTCTTGAATAATGAAGGAAGTCAAGAGATCCAGTGTTGTGGTTAGTTTGGTGCTGCTTGACAAAGAGAGGAGGATTGTTGAAGGCACTTCATCAGTCTCTAGAAGAGTTGGGTTGAAATCCCTTGTAAATTCCACTCTTGTTCGAATCAATGTAATAAGGGGGGAATATTGGTATATTAAATTAATTTAGGTTATTAGTTTAGCTATAAATTAAGTATGTTAAACAATCGAAAGTTACATTCCTATAAGTAGTTATCTACATGAATAATGGATTTAAAAATCCAATGAGATTGTAATGTCATCATCCAATTGAAATATGAATATATCTTATTTTGGATACAATCATTTCTTCTTACTTGTTTTTCACACTTGCAAGTGACCAATATTATTATAATTATAACATATCACATTTAAATGTCTTAAAGAATCAAAGGAATTTCTAATAATAAAATTAGTTTTTCTTCTTGATATAATTATACAATTAATTTCTCTATGACCAAAATGATTTTAGAAATTACAATAACCATAAAAAGTAGGCATAAAACCTTCCTATTGTATTTTTTCTTGCGGAAGGAAACTATCTTGGATACTTTTTCTAATTTTGGACTTTAACAAAACTATTATCATTATCATTTTCCTTGAAAGGAATATTTGTGTTAGAGATTCGACCTTTCTAAAACCCTAAACCCAATTTGTCTCCATCTAATCTTTGGTAAGCTATCATTTCATTTAAAATGTTAGTGCATTTCTCAAATTTTAGTCTTCTTTCAAATTGATTTTGAACTTCTCAAGATCATTTGTTAAAGTCACTACTTCACCTTCTAATTCCAAACATTCTTAGATGATTTCAACATAGGTTGAAAATATATTAGCTCTTCTCTCGGTCTTTTGAACTTTGATTTATAGATTGATAATTATTTCATTACACTCAAGTTCTTTCTTGAGTTCCTATTTTCATTAATGCACAAATCTTTTTCTTTTTATTCTCCTTCTTCAATATTTTGATATCATCCAATGCAAAAACCAATTCACCTTCAAGATCTATTTTTCATTTTTCAACATCACATAAAATATTTGTTTCATCATTACTTTGATTCTCAATAGTTATTTCAATACCCATGAATATTGTTTCACACTTTTTAGCATCAGATACATACTCATTCCTCTCTTATAATTCAATGACGTCTTCATATTTAAAGTACAAACTTTTACTATTTTCTAAGAAAATCCATTTCTTGTAATAAAACTAGGTTTTTATATCTCTTTTTAATATCTTCATCACTACCAAGTTTTCATTTCCACCCTAAGGATATTTAGCAGAGGAATTCCCAATATTTCTAAAATGGAAGCACTTAAATGGTAGCTTCCCTTTGTATTTTCCAAAATACATTTTAAGTTTCCTTACAAGTTTTGCAACCGCTTAATTAGTCTCACAATCTAATTTATAGTTTATCTCCTTTATTTGTAGCTTTAAATATAGCTTCTCTTTTAAATGAATCCTTACCAACCATTCTCATTTTATATGTTATAAAAACGTCCTGCAAATCGTCAACCGTAAGTTTGCCGAGATCTCTCACTTCTTCAATTGTGAAAAAAAATCTAAAATCATATCTTGAAGAAAAAGATCTCAAAACATTTTCAACATCTACAAAATATTTTGTGTCCTGTGCAAGACCTATAATTATATTCACTATCTCATCAATTCTAAGAATATAATTAGTAATATGCTCTTCTTCTCTCATTTTCAAACCTTCAACCTTAACCTTATATGTTTGTAACTTTGATTGCTTTAAATTGGCTTCCCCTTCATGAATACTCTTAAATTTGTCCTAGATGGCTTTAGGAATTTGATATACAATGTATAATTGTAACAATATCTATATTAGCCAAGCCACAAAGGATTGTATTCTTTTATTTTTCCTTATTGTCATAGTCCTTCTATCTAGCCTGATCAGTTGGAGAAGCTGGTAGAGATTACATATAAATTTACAACCAACATCCATACATCAAACCCTAAATGAGACTTTTTTAAAGTTATAATAGTTCAAAATGCATAATTAGAAGTGACTATTTGTTTAAATTCTTTTTTCTAAAAATCATATCTAATTTTTTTTTGTTTCTAAATTGTAAAAAACTAATTCTTATAATTTATTTGGTTAAAACACTCTAGGTAGTAGTTTTCACGTATCCACTCAAATGTTTAGCCAATTAAATATAAATGCACAACTTTTATCAATTAAAAAAATAGAGAAATTAAATGAAATTGAAATGTTTTTTATAAGGAGTGTGAGGTAAATATAATCATATTAAATTAGATAAAATAATTATAAAATTAAAATTTTAAAATTAAAAATAATAATTAATATCATATTTTATTAGTAAAATTTAAAAGTATATCAAGAACTTCAACTATGAAGACATCAAAGATGAATAAAGGATTTTTTTTAATTAAAAAAAGGGACATTTAGCTATGGAATACCCAATCTTTACATAGTTGAAGCACTTAAATGGCATGTCCCCTTTGTATTTTCCAAAACACATTTTAAGTTTTCTTACAACTTTTGCAACATGTTCATCAATCTCATAATTTGATTCATAGTTTATCTAATGTACTATCTTCTTAGCCTTAAATACAACTTCTCTTATAAATGAATCCCTGCCAACCATTCTCATCTCAAGTGTTGTAAAAATTTCATGCAAATCATCAGCCATATCTTAGTCAAGATATCTCGCTTCTTCAATTCAAATTTTTTAGATTCATGTCTTAAAGAAAAAGATCTCAAAGCCTTTCAAACAAATAAAAAATCTTTCATGTATTCTTGAAGACCTATAATTGCATTAACTACCTCATCAAGTCTAAGAAGATAATTAGAATTGTGCTGTTCTTATTTCATTTTTAAACCTTCAAACTTTTCCTTATACATTTGTAACTTTGCTTGCTTTACATTGGCTTCACCTTCATTAATACTTTTCAATTTGTCCTAAATGTCTTTAGTAGCTTGAGAATAAGCAACTTTAAGAAACTCTATATTAGCCAAGACATAAATAACTATATTCTTTTCCTTTTCATTGTTTTCATAGTCCTTCTATCCATCCTGGTCAATTAGAGAAGTTGTAGGGATTACATATAAATTTATATTAGACATCAATAGATCAAACCCCCAAAAAGATAATTTTTTTTATTATAATAGTACAAAGTACATAATTAGAACCATCAAATATAGGGGCTTCATTTGAGAAGGATCCTTCTAGATAATCCATGTGTTTCCTATCAAAGATCTGCCTTGGCTACTTAAGATATTTTTAAAGATCGGTCTCTGATACTAATTGTAGAACACAAATCTTATGCTGAGAGGGGGGACAAATCGATAGAAGAACTATATTTTAGATTCTTTACAATTTCAAATAATATAATTAACTAATAAGTATAAGAAACTAAATTGAAAATAAAGAAATGATACATATAAGCTATAAAACATGAAATATGTGAAAAAATCAAAATGGGTTAAAAGCCATGTTGAGGAATACTGCTAGAATCTACTGTTCTAATCTAGCTTTACAAAAAAAAAATGACTCTAATGTTTAAGGATTCCAACCCTATTAAATTACCAAAATTATAACTTGAAATAACCAATTCTTATAGAAGCATAAACTCCTTGACCTGAGAACCTACTTAACATCCTAGGAGTAGCAACCATAAAAATAATATAATTACCTCGTATAGATTGTCACTCACTTATACTTATTTTATTGATTTCATTTTATTCTTATATCTACTAGTAATTGCACCTTGGTGTGCAATGGGTACTCCAAAGATATATAGAAGGGGAGAATAAAATGTGTAGTTCAAAATCAAATGAAGAATTTTTTAGATCTCTTTTTTCCGTCAAGCAACATATGGGCTTTGTTGTATGCATTCATATATTTCAAAAGTGAAGGTGGGGTATATGTGAAGATATACAAGCTCAAGAACTCTTAAAATAGATGTGAAGGTCAAACCTTGTTAGTCAATGTTGCCAATGTCATTTTTTGTGAAATGAAAAGGGGAACTCATCTTTTTTTTTAAGACAACAAAATATGTTTATATGCCAACAAGAATTCATACAAAAACTACTTGTAGAGTGGATCCATAGGAAATAATTAGACTCCAAAAATGTAGATGTGTTTAAATGACTTTAACACATTTTGAAGACCCAACAAAATAACCTCTTTCCTTTCCATGTTAGACATAAAATATCAAAATAAAGAAGCCATTAGGAAGGATAATTAGAGTAACCTCATCACCCAATAACTCTATTACAAAAGATAATATAAAATTTATAATTATAGCCTCCTGCACAGCCCCAAAATTCATTAGTATATCATGTTGGACTTATATATATTTCCACGAACATTAACAATAAGAGTTTCCCTTGAAACACCATATGTGAGAAATCTTGATATGCATAAAATAGAGAGTGCAGCAATCAAAGCCACATAAACCTAAATGATGCTTCAATCTATTTACAATATTGTTCAATTATGAGTAATTTTTAATTTTCATGGTTGAGATGAATGTCCCTAGATTTTCAGATCAAATATTAACTAAAGAACTCAATTATTGATGCTTGACACTCTTTTATGCATGTTAGCCTCCAATTGTAATTCCTTACATTTCTAGTAACAATATTATTGACAAGTTATCTTTAGTTGGAAACTTTGTTTTACATGGTGGGAGTGTACATTGTATTATTAAATTTAAATTAAACTCTATAGTCAATTATTTTAGAATACATTTCAAATATAGAACATATATAGTTTTAGATAAGATAGACATACATCTTTAAAAAAATACAAAATATATAGTTTAAAAAATAATTAATATTATTAAATAAATGAAGAGGAGAGAACCTCTATCATGAATACTATACTACAAAAATAGGAGAACCAAAGTCTAGAGGTATCTTATTTCCCTTAGGAGAGCTTGAACATGGACTGAATTAATGTGAAGGTTTGTGTAGTTTTTAATCTTTAGGTTTTTTTAATGGTTAAGAAGTAGTATTAATAAATTATGTTTATGAAATTATCTTCCAGCATCTACATTATATCATCTAGATGCATGTGCCATAAATTTTATAATTTGTTAAAATTTCATATTTTAATTCTTATAATGTGAAGGACAACCAATTTGCCACAACAACAAGAAAATGAAGTGAACGTACAAATTGCAAGAACAATAGTTGTTTGGAACTAATATTATTTATTTAATCATTTATAAATGCTTCTAAATGTAACTTCACCTCTTTATCACCCTTACCTATGCATCCAAATGACATTTGAATTTCAAAAACTTAGATTTTCTTAACCTAGGTGTTATGCATACACAACCTATGGTGTAAATCATACACTTCATTTTCTTAACTAACATATTTTGATAGTCCCACTATACATACATAGGAGAAGTGAGAAGAGATATAATTTTTCATTTCCTATGAACCTTATCAAACAAGCCTTAATATAATTTAGTTAGATAAACATTTAATAGAAACTTATAAATGAAGTGAATCATATATCTTTAGGACATGATATCATTATGAATTTTACTGTATAGAAAGTAGTACACAAAAAGATTAGTTTAGAAAATATTACCAAATAATTCACAATGACAACATGAGAAAGTAATTTAACCATAGATCACAGTCTCACAACTTTGGATTTGTAGATCTCCAAGTAATTTAACCATAGATCCTAATATTAAAACTTGGGATTTGTAGATCTCCATTTAATGCAAGACATTGGACAACTTTTTCTAGGGATCTTGGTATTAAATTGTGTATTCTAGTGGTTGAATTATTGTGCACTTATAATTTCCCTTTTATTTTCCAAAAATGTCAGTTGTAAGAAACACATATCATTATGGTGTTGTAGTGGCCATGACTTCTTGTGTGTGCATTGGTATGTAATGAAACATGTGAATGTCACTTGAAATAATGTCTTGTGTAAATATTTGGGGCATTACATTATGAGAATGTCTAGAAACAATTTCAAAGTTCTTTTAAAAAAGATAGCAATAGATGGAATTGTTGAAATATATTAAGTTTTCACTTTTGTTCATTGATGTCACAATCTTTCTGCTTGACTACTTCAAGTTCAAAAGTCTATCAAAGTTTTATCTTTTTTGATGCAATTTTCCACATAACAATTGAAACATTTATCAGCAAGCATCGATAGAGAAGTGATAGATTTAAATCATTGATACATTAAATTGCAAGGATTGAAACATGAACATTGTTCGATCTGTCTTGATATCTACCAACTATATTTCAGAACATTGTAGGGATTTCTCACTCATTTGATTTGGCATATATCCGATAATTGTTGCATTACATGAGACTACATCTCACTTTGGCATTTTTCCAACCATGTGGCATTCACACACTATCATCCCATCTCCACACGTCCTGGTAGAGAAATGTTGGGATTTGTGGAGTAGCGCCCATTTCAGGGCTTTCATGATTTGATCTTTAATGTAATTGATGATTCCTACTATTTGTTCCTTATAAACATGGCATGAACTATTGTGGAGGCCTTATCCTTTAAAAACTGATTAAACTAAATGCCAAATTTACATTTACATTGCGTCTTCCTATAAACAATTTTCATGTTTTTTAATTTGAATATTAATAAAAAAATATTTCAAATGTTTTTCCGCAATCTCATTGAGTCTGGATTTGGCGACGGAAAATTGTTAGGAAGGAAACACAAATTTCAATAGAAGAGAAGGCATAAATATCAAGGAACCTAAATGTAAGTAGAGATTCAGCCCATTAGAATTTAACATGTTTTCAAGACTTGTTTTTCATCATTACTTTTATCTTTGAAACTGTGTATTTTTTAATGCGATTATTAATTTAGTTTTTGTTGGCATTGTGTTATTGGCCTTTGTCTAGGTCGTAGAATGCTAGGAAAAATTTGTAGGTATTCGATGGAAGAAAATTCACATCTCTGCAGACACTGCTCCACTCGTAGACTAATATTCAGGTTTCACACTTGACAAGAAAATTGGTTATTTTCTTCTTCCTCCGTGTGTTAAAAGAACTCTTAGCCCGAACATGCAAAGATTTCATAATGGGTGGAAGCTATTCCTACAAGATAAGAAACTATGAAAGTGGTGATTAAGTTTTTAAAGGAAAATATACTCACCAATATTGGTGTTCCCTCTAGATTAATAATTGATAACAACTTGTGTTTTTAGATCAAATAAATTTAATACATTCTGTAAGGATTATGGTATTATTATTTCATGACTCACCATATCATCCCAAGGAAATGGTCAAGCGGAGTAAAGTAACAAAAATATTCTAAAAATTATAACGAGAATGTTGGATAATAAAAAAAAGATTGAGACTCAAAGATAAATATATCTCCTTGAGAAGATAAAATTACCACCAACAAGTCCACTGTAAATCCGCCTATGAACTACTTTATGGAAAATAAGATAGACTCCCATTATAAAAAAAATTGCTAGTTCACAAGTTTGTGCAGGACGAAGAACTTTTTGATCTAATGGAAGAAATATTTGTCCAAATGGTGTAATTAAATAAGGTAAGCGTAGAATCTCAGTTGCATAAATAAAAATAGAAAAATAGATGAAAATATCCATTATAAGAAATCAGATGAGAGAAAGTTTTAGGAAGGAGAATGGGTGCTCATGTGAAATGAAAGAACTGAGATAAATGAAAAAATGGAAAGATTGAAGCTCTTTAGATTGGAACTTACACCATTATTAGTAAAGGAGGTGAAGATTCGTACTATCTACAAAACACATTACAAGAGGAAAATTAATTTCTAGTGCATGGAAAATTCGTGAAGAACTTCATTTCTTAAGAAAATAAGATTTTTGCCCATGCACAATAGACTAGGATTCATTTGTCCCATTACATCTATACATATCCGACATTATCATCAGGCATTATACATATATTTGTTCTCCACTATGCTTGTCCTACTTTCCCAGAGATAATTCTTGATTTTTATAAGCATTTGATATGTACCTCAATCCCAAAAAAGACATTGTTGGAACCTCAAAATTTAAGAAATTTTTTGACTGAAAATGTATAAATAAATCATTCTTTATTGAGCCTAACTAGTCATCACCAATCTTTTTATAAAACTATCAAAATTTTCTTATAAAAGTTTAAACATAGACAGTGGCTTTGATTCAAGACAAAATACCCACCCCTACCCATAAATTATTTCCCACATTGAATATATTCAATAAATATTGTGAAGCATATTTATTCTAATCATATCTTAATCATAAAATTTCTATATTGGCAGAAACACAAAGAAGCTACGCTGATTTAGAAACCATAGATAAAAAAAACATATACAAGATGTTATCAATAAAGCATGGTATAGGTTACTCCGATAAAGAAAGAAAATAATTTATCAAAGGAGTTATAACTTATGGAGGAAGATTTTAAAATATAAAGCAATAAAACTAGATATGGAAATGAGAATTATCAACATAGGGATGTGTTTGTTACACTAATGAAGTAGATCTTCAGAAAGTCCTACTAATAGATAAATCAATGGAACATCTTGTATGTTACACCGATATAAGAGGAATTTTTGCATAAGGTGTGGTGATGGAGTTCATGAGAGAAATAAAGAACTATCGATATGAGAAAAAATAGATTCTCCGATAGTGTATGTTACAAAGATTAAATTACATCAGGAGAACATTTCACAAATCCAACCGATAGGATCAATGAGTAGAATATTGGGGATAGTCGCTGCAATAATATGAAAAGATAAAAATACCATTAGTTAATATTTCACTAATGAGATCCATCAGTGAAAATAATATTATCAGAGAAACAAAAAGTATCAAATTCTAATGGTAGAAGTTTCTCCGATGAGAGGTATCAGGAGGATAGTTTAGAAACTTCACCGATTAAAAGGAAAAAGAGCTAATCAACAAAAATTGCAGCAAAAAGTATATAGGCCAAAACTATAACTATCAAAATGAAAAATAAAATCCTCGTCAATAATGCAAGTTTCCTCAATGAATCCTTCATCAGAATCATACATTCTTTCCTTTTACGATGGTTGAATGTTAAAATAATAAAAGATCAGAGGAATTGACAAAATGGTTTCCCAATAGTTTTATCTTTACCGATAGAGGCTGCAAACTAAGTGATCGGTGATCGGTTCCCTTATGAGAATAAAAAAAGTGAAGGACTATACAGTGGATTGACGAAGGTTTTGTTGATTGTACAAAGAGAGTCAAGAAACATAAAACATATTGAGAGATCATATGAAAGGATTAA
The DNA here is from genome assembly GCA_027943335.1 of Chamaecyparis obtusa. NCBI lineage: Eukaryota > Viridiplantae > Streptophyta > Pinopsida > Cupressales > Cupressaceae > Chamaecyparis > Chamaecyparis obtusa. Next base: position 345,859 of record BSBK01004052.1, on the reverse strand, counting down.
CTGGTCGAATGGAGGGCTTCTAAATGGCACAAACTTAGAACACATATGTATATCACATTGTAGACACAGAAAATTGGCCAAAGGCTTAAGTCAATCAAAAAGGTGCAACAAATCATCAAAATAGCACAAAAAATCAATAAACAGAACAAAGGCAATTCAAATCAAAGGAAAATTCAATTAAATGATTAAATGATTAAATAAAGCTTGAAAAGGGGAAAAACACTATGAAATTGATTAAATTCAATTAATGACATAGTTGTTGAAAGCAAAAATCAAAATGAACATCTTACCCTTCATGGCTAAATTTAATTACTTTAATTAATTAATAAATCATAATTTCCCTCAACAAAGCAAAAAAAAGAGACAAAATGGACACAAATCACTCACTTTTGTTGAAATGGTCCAGCCTTTTGAAACCATTTAAATGTTTGTCCCCCCATTTATGGACAAAGAAAAGCCAATTGACCTTACCCAAGCATAACCATGGTTATCTCACTCTACCCCCTACCCTTGGGAAAATCCTATATATTGAAGGAATTTAGAAGCATAAATCATCCACTCCATATCTTTGAATTACAACAAAGCTCTGTCAATTTGCATCCATATCACTCACTTATCATTTGTCATTGCTAATTAGCTTAAATTGCATTGATCATAGTAGATTGTTCATCAAATAGAGCTAGAATTTGATAGAATAGATCTAAATTTGCATATCATATAGCTTAATTCTCATCTTTAGAGTGTCACTAGTGAGGATCATAGCTGAGAGCCTCATTTACCACTTTATTTTAGAGATCCATGAGATATTTAGATTAATTGTGCATTATTTAGATTAGTTTTCTTTGAATAGTGTAATTGTCTTTTAAATCTTGTTATTTCATGAAGGTGTAATTGGAGACAGTGATCTACAAACCTACTAAAGAAGAAAAAGAACAAGCTAAAGAAGATCATTACCAATACATGAGTGAGATGATGAACAAATTTGACAAACAATGCAAGATTAGTTCAAAAGGGGTAGGAGAATATTCAATTTCTCTATTTGACATGCCCATGTCTCCCAAATCACATGGTAAACCATCAAAAGAACATCTTCCGCATAAGTATAATTCTTATTTTGTGAGGGAAGATAGCAAAGCAACATGGGATAAGGAAGAAGATGATGTCCTTCAATGGATTTATCATGATGAGGATGATACCTTAGACACTCCCATGGCAAGAATTCAGCATGTCAATATACAAACCGAACAATATGGGAAAGGATTTGATATTATGCAAAAGATGGGATACAAAGGAAGAGGACCCCTAGGCCAAAGAAATAGAGGGTTATTAGAACGTATTGAACCTATTTGGAGGGAAAGTCATGAAAAATCCAGAGTAGGTTTTCAGTACAAGGGAGAAAGTTCAAGTCCAATGCAGGATTTTCATCCTCAAATAAATGCATTAGAGTCCGAAGGAGATAGTGATGAATCTCGGGATTATGAATGGGATACTTTGTCAGATGAGTCATGTCAAGATAAAGAAGTCATTGCTATACATACTTATGCAAAAATCCAAAAACAAGATGCTCCAATTAATGAAGAATCTCCTATTCAAAGGCCTAATATAGAACAAGCATCTAATAGTGGAGCATGGATAGAAACATTTTGGACACCTTCAGAGGAGGGAAATTCAAACGTTAGTTTTAACTCACTTGTGGCTTTTCCCACATTTTTTCCCGTAGAGGTTGATGAGAATTCAAGCGAAGGGGACTTTGACCCTGCTTCCATGGATCATCTTGAGGAAGCGCACATCATAGATCTAAATGATACAATGTATGAACCCTCAAATGAAGTCATGTCCATAAATCCTATTGATGATACCTTACCCAATAACTCCTTAATTTTGATGCACCCGAACCTCATTGATTGGGATCAAACCAAACCACATGACTTACTTTACTTCCCAAATGACCAAGCAACAAACCAATATCTCAATGCAGTTGAACCCTCTTTCACCAACGAACTCAATATGGACATAATGACAACAGCTAGGGTCTAATCTCTTAGTCAAAAAAAAATAAAAATGAAAAAAAATAAAAAAATGAGAAGTTCTATTGGTGAAAACCCAACTGTGGCACCATTAGAACCAAAAACAATGAAAATAAAAGATGTTTCTTTTGGTGAAAACCCAACTGTGGCACCATTAGAAGAGAGATTGGACACTTTGCCTGAACATGAAGAAGAACGGTCATCTATTCTTATAGAACCAACAGAAAAAGTTAACATTGGTACAGAACTAGAGCCAAAGGTCGTACACTTGGCTACATCACTTACATCTCTTGAAAGAGAGGACTTTATCAAATTCTTCCAAGAACAACAAGTAAATTTTGCATGGTCATATGCTGATATGCCTGGACTGGATCCTGATTTCATAATGCATCATCTGAATGTTAGACCCGGAGTTAAACCTGTGAAGCAAAAACTAAGGAAAATGCACCCACATGTGGCTCTCCTAGTCAAGGCAGAATTGGAAAAATTGTTAAAGGTGGGGTTCATAAGAAAAATAGCATATGCTGATTGGATCTCTAACATTGTGCCGGTTACTAAGCATGATAAATCTATCTGTGTGTGTACGGATTTCAAAGATTTAAACTTTGCATGTCCCAAAGATGACTTCCCATTGCCAAGCATTGATACTATAGTGGATCTGATAGTAGGTCATGTAATGTACTCATTAATGGATGGATTTAGTGGCTACAACCAAATAAAGATTTCTCCCGAAGACCAAGAAAAGATAGCATTTACTTGCCCTTGGGGTACTTTTTGTTGGAATGTCATGCCCTTCGGTTTAAAAAATGCTGGAGCTACATATCAAAGGGCCATGACAACTATTTTCCACGACATGATGCACACTTTCTTAGAAGATTATGTGGATGAAATTCTAGCAAAGTCCCACAATAGAGAAGAGCATTTACAAATCCTAAGAAAAATATTCATTCGGTTAGAACAATTCAAAGTTAGATTAAACCCAAAGAAGTGTGCATTTGGTGTCCAATCTGGCAAGTTATTGGGTTATATAGTGTCAGCAAAAGACATTGAAGTTGATCCTAAAAAAGTACAAGCCATTCTAGAAATGGAGATTCCAAGAAATACTAGCCAAATGAGGTCACTACAAGGAAAGATTCAATCAATAAGGAGATTTATCTCTCAATTAGCAGAAAAGTGTCACTCCTTCACCAGATTGCTACACAAGGACACTACATTTATGTGGGATGAAGAATGTGATAAGGCCTTCACTATTTTGAAGACTTATTTGATAAACCCACCTATTCTTATGTCACCTATCAAGGGTAAAGAACTGTTGTTATACATATCAGCCACAAAAAGGTCTCTAGGCATATTGTTGGCACAAGAAGATGAGCAAGGAAAAGAAAGGGCAATCTACTATCTTAGTAGAACCTTAATAAAATATGAACTAAATTATTCATTCATGGAAAGAGCATGTTTAGCAGTGGTTTTTGCATCTCAAAAACTAAGACATTATATGTTGATGCATAAGATCAAATTAATTGCCAAGATTGATCCTCTCAAATACTTGCTAAGTAAAACTGCCTTAACAGGTAGAATAGCAAAATGGGTCATGATCCTAAGTGAATTCGACATTGAATATGTTGATAGAAGAGCAATTAAAGGACAAGTGATAGCAGATCACTTAGCAGATAACCCAATGGAGTCTACACAAACCATGCAAATTGAATTTCCAGATGCAGAAATTGTCAACATAGAAGCAAAGACATGGAAATTATATTTTGATGGATCTTATACCCAAGGAGGTTCTGGAGCAGGTATATTATTGGTTACCCCTCAAGGGTACACCATTCCAAAGTCCTATAAACTCTTATTTTTGTGCACCAATAACATAGCGGAATATGAGGCATTAGTCATTGGCATCAAAATGGCTTTGGAATGGAATATTGCAGAATTACAAGTGTATGGGGATTCCCAACTCATAATCAATCAGGTTAATAATGAATATAATACCAAAGATATAACATTGATGAAATATAAAACCTTAATTGATGAATGGAAGAAGTACTTTGCTTTGATCACATTTGAACAGATTCCAAGAGAAAAGAATAGAGCAGCAGATGCCATGGCTACCTTGGCTTCATTGTTACAAAAACCAGATCAAAATGAGAAGTATGAGTTCTTGGTGGAAGAATTGGTAAAACCGGCATTTAACCTTCCTGACACCCAAATTGTTGCTCTTTTACATGGACATGACTCTCCTTGGTATGGACCCATCTATACTTACCTTAAAGACCAAGTACTCCCCATAGACCAAACTCGTGCCCAAAAATGTAACTTCATATGCCAAGCCACCCGTTACCTAATCCTTTCAGACACATTGTATCGTAAGGGTCTTGATGGGACGTTACTTAGATGTCTAGAGGAAGAAGAGTCTAAGTTAGCTCTACGCGAGGTCCACGAAGGCATTTGCGGGTCACACTCAAGCGGTCTTAATCTAGCTAAGAAAATCCTTCGTTTAGGGTACTTTTGGACAACATTAGAAAAGGATGCTTGTCAATTTGTGAAGACATGCAGCAAATGTCAATATCACGGTAACATGATACATGCACTGGCTCAAGAATTACACCCATTCATTACACCATGGCCTTTTTATCAATGGGGTTTTGACTTGATTGGAATCATACATCCTCCATCTTCAAATGGACATGAGTATATCATCACAGCAACAGAATACTTCACCAAATGGGTGGAAGCAGTTCCATTAACAACAACAACTGACAAACAAATTTCAATGTTCATTTTGAACCACATAATTTGCCGCTATGGTATTCCACATGCCATTATCACGGATAATGGGAAACAATTCAAAAATTAGGATATTGATGAACTTTGCATGACATTCCACATTACACATCATTCGTCATCCATTTATTATCCACAAGGCAATGGACAAGCTGAAGCAACAAACAAAAATATCCTCAAAATATTAAAAAGATTAGTTAACAAATCAGGAAGAGATTGGCACATGCAAATAAATCCTGCACTATGGGCTTACAGAACTAGTATTAGAACACCTACAGGAGCCACCCCATTCTCTTTAGTCTATGGAACCGAAGCACTTCTACCATTAGAAGTTGAAATCCCATCTCTACGGGTTTCATTAAGAGGATTGATCACTGATGAGGATTATAGGATTGCCAGACTGCAACAATTGGAATTGTTAGAGGAACACTAGACTCAAGCTTATGAGCATTTAAGAGTTTATCAAAACAGGATTTCACGCAATTACAACAAACACATCAAACTAAGAACTTTTCAAGTAGGAGACTTGGTACTAAGAGAAAATCCCAAAAATCAAGCTGAAAGGGAAAAGAAAGGAAAGTGGGAAGCTAATTGGATAGGCCCATTTGTGATAGTGTCATCCTTTGGAACTGGAACATATAAGTTATCAGATTGTAATGGTGAAGAGTTACAAGAACCCATAAATAGCATTCATTTGAAGAGGTTCTACACCTAAAGCAGATGAAAGAGTATAAAGAGTATCAGATGAGAGAGCATCATAATTATTGTACATAGTTGAAAAGGGATCTTGAAAATACAAAAACATTTGAAAATGGAAAATCCAAACACATTGGAAAAGAAGAAAGATCAAAAACAGTGGAAAATTGAGCATGAAGAAAGCAAAAACATTTGAAAAACTATCTCTTGGTGAAAACCTAGCAAATAGGCACCAAGGTGATAAAGAAAAATTTAAAAAAATAAAAAAAAGGAAAAATACAAAAAAAAAAAAAATGAAAAATACAAAAAAAAAAATGAAAAAGAAAAAAGTGCCTTGGTGAAAACCTAGCAATAGGCGCCTCGGTAGCAAGAAAAAAAAGAGAGCACCCAAAGGTGAAAACTTGGCAACAAGCACTTTTGGTTTCCTTAAGTCATTTCTTTCCTAGTCACATGTGTACATAATGCATCTCATCATCCCATTTGTCTAAACCTTCATTGCATCTGTCATTTGTACATAGTCATAATAACATTTTGTAGCATCATCCTTTGCATTGCCCAAAGTTGTCAAAATTGATACATCAAACACTTGGGGGCAGCATAAACAGATCAGAAAGTGGGTACCTCAAAAAGGATTCAAATGAGCAACATTCAGTCACAAGTAGGAAGGGATCAAAATTTTCAGAAGAGAGATCAGATTTTTGTAAACCTTTGATTGATATCATTGTTTACTAACCAAGAAGTTGACTACCACAACAAAATCCTTGAGCCTAAATTGACTTATTATTCAGGATTAAAAATCAAACATCATTCCATGATCAAAACACTTGGAAATATTATTTGAAGATCAGAAAACAATGCAAAACACCTAGATAGATTCTTTTGAAAAGTTGGTTAAAAATTTGTTTACTTACATTAATTCAATTTGTATCAAGTCTTTTTAGCTAATCAATGATGTTTCAACTAGATTGGCAATGATGGAGACATGATATTTTTCTTGACTATGAAGTGAATGTTTGGAGGAAGATTCATTGCCTTATGAGAATTCATCTAAAGACATGGTCATCAAAGAACCATCAAGGATTATCTTATAAAACAATGAGTTCACCTTTGTTTGTTTACGCAACCAGATACCTTGGATATTTAGATTCTTCATATCTAAATGCCAAAATCCACTTGCAACATAGAATTTGACAAAATCGGTATTCGTACTCTCATGATTGTTGGTAATTAGTGATAGTCGTATCGATGAGACTGATGGGAAAGCAAAACGGAGGTTACCGTATGAGCAATAAAAAGTGATATTCATATCATCATGTTAGTGGGCAGTGGTGATTGTATTGACTTTCTGGTCCCAAGTGCTCAATGATGAAAATATATCCTCAAGGCATTTATTTGCTAAAATCTAGTGACACTTAGCTGCATTCATAGAAAAGATAATTGCATTCATAGAAAGGTTAATTGCATTATCATGTTAGATTAATTGCACATGCATTTTTTTCCCAAGGGCTTCATTTCGCATAAAAAAAAAGGGGGTGCATAACATCATCAACAAGGTTAAATCAGCAAGGACAACATCACCTCAATATCATCTTTTCTACAATAAAAACATGAGATTATACTTTTTGCATTCATTCCATATCATTAATCATTACATAGATATATTATCAAGGAAAAGAAGGAAATAATCATTTACATGTGCATACATACAGATTGCATACATGAGAAATAACATATCAAAAACAAAAAAACTTGCATCCATACATGAAGAAGGAAATGCATCCATCTATCTATATCATACATAAGATACATTGCATCCATAGACACATCCATCCAAAACAAATGCATTAGATAAACACATATAGCAGCATCTAAAGGTAATCTCATATATCATCAAGTAAAAAGTAGGAAAGATCATAAATGTCCTCATATCACATGTCTACTCAAAAAAATCAATGCATCAAGTATAACAATGATATCATAAATCAACTCTATAATCACCCATCAACAGGGGCATCAATGTCAAATAAGTATCAAAGTATAACTGGAAAGGTGACACCAAGGTCACAAGAATATGGTACAACATCAAGCATCTCAGCATTAATACACAACTGATCAACAAGAGCACTCATAGCTCAACTCTCGTCACCACTGGGAGGAGGTCCTGGAGGAGGCTGTGGAGGAGGCTGTGATGGAGGTTGCTGAGGTGGTTGAAGAGGCGTCTGACCAACCATAGCAACAAGGAGAGGAACCAATGGAGCCAGACCTGACACTAGCTGCTGAATCATCGATGACATCTGTGATACCTCTGTCGGTAATGCTCCCACATTTGCTCGCAGCTGGGTAGTACTAGAACTCTCACCAACCTCATAGGTACTCTGAGGATCACCTGTATCTATAGGAGCTTTTCCCTGATCATGGGAAAAAGTTTCTGGTATCTGTGTGCACCTGTATCTTGACCATCCACGGTAGCCTGTAGTAATCCTGCTCCCGTATCCTATCCTGCAACTGGATCCTGCCTAGTAGCCCTCACATGGTCCTGACGATCTATCCTTTATTTCTGTGCTACTGCAGGATGAGAAGGAGGAGGAGGTGGTACCTGTATCTGTATATCTCTCGCTCATCCTCTGAGTCTAATCACCACCCTACCTCATGGTCTACCTCTGTGTCTCCTCCCACCACCGACATCATCACCATCATCATCTCTCCCAGGCACTGGCTCTGTAGGGTTTGTAAATCGAGGCATAGGATGCTCCATCAACCAATGTAGATACTCCTAAGTAACCCTGACATCTCTAATGTGTAACCTCATATCCCAGTCCATATAACCAAGCAGTGATATCTACTCAATAGCATCATCATATGAAGGCATGTGTCCCCAAGTAGCCCTCTCTGCACTAGACTGAGCATAAACTGCAGATCCCTGAGGCATAGGCTGAATCCGTCCAAACTATCGTAGCACTCTACCTGCCAAGAATCTCTCAAGAATAGAGTCGATCCTGCCGATCATCCATCGAGGAGAAAACATATATGGTAACTCCAAGCTATCCTCTCTCCAATCCTCAACATTGACATATGGTCTCCAATAGACCTCATCCATATCATCAATCTAACGCCACCAATACTCTAAATGACCCAAGTGATGCTGTGTCACCATCCCAGTATACTGCCATGCAAAAGGATACCCTAAAGGTTGATCTCGCTCTGATATAGGATGACTAACTGGTAAGTGCTCCCATATCCAAAGTTGCAAAATATGAATCCTAGCAGATAACGCAGCTGACCTCCTATAAACCACCTTGTGAAGATCATGGTATAGCTGTGCAAGCACACAAGATCCCCAATCAAATCATCGAGGCTGATGTAGCAAATCCTTGATAATCCTACCCCAACCTACTAAAAATCTGTGACCCCGACGATCAGGTAGTAACACACCACCAATGATAGCACCTAACAACACTGGTAAAATAGGAAATGAAGCAAACTAAGGCCATAGGATGCAATCATCACCTATAGAAGGATCTCCGAATACTCATTGACAATAAGTCCCATCATATACTGCATCGTAATATGCTATCTCTCCATGTGTCAGTATCCGTAGCAATCTATATACATCCTCAGGAGTAATAGTCATCTCTCCCTGTGGCAGCCAAAAAGTGTTTGTCTCAGAGTGCCAATGCTCTACGACAACGGTAATCAAACCTCAGTTCATCTGGAACCAAGGAAGCTCTAATACACATAATAAACCGCAACACCTAATCACTCACCTCTCGGTGTCAGTAACTGCTCCTTAAGCTCCATCACCCAATGTGGTACAGTTCAGAGGTACAGAACAGGGACATCCTCCTGTTTAATCAAAACAATGGAATCACATGAGTAACCTACTATCAGGAAATCAAACAATCAATCGCAGTCATCAATTTAAATATACCTATCAGACCTACCAATCCTAACTCTAAGCATTGAGGAAGGATGATCCTAGTTTTATGTCTCTAAGCATTTGAGAATAAAATGAATGGACGATTAGATCCATGACCTATCATTCGTGATGAAGATTGATTTACTTTATCCTTTGATATCATAGTTATCAATGTACTAATTCATTGTTGAAATCAAACAAGGGGAACACCCCAACTGAACACTCGATCCAATTCATTGACGTGATTGATATCAATCAAGTTGACGCAATTGAGCAATTAGACGTCATAGAAAAGTCTCAAATAACATAAAAAGTTTTTCATTTACGCGGCTTTTCTTTTAGGTGTCATTTCTTTTACCAGAGGTGACATCAAATTTGCCATACGCGTGATTTTAATCATCCGCGTGACTTCATTTAATAGAAGCGATATCATATTTTCATTAGGCGACATTTTATTATATAAGGTTTTTCATGCGATAAACAATTAAAAGTGCTTAAAACCCTAAGCGATATTAACTTGTCCGCAGGTGATAAAGGATTTTCTAGAGGCATGAACAGAGCTAAGGAAGGCGATATTAAATTTTCCAGAGGTGACATTTAAATTTTTCAGGCGTAACTAAAATGCACGGAGGCGACATTTCTTTTCAAAAATGCAGAATCAAAATTTTAAAATGCATTAAATGAGGTCATAAATGCAACTTTTGAAACATGAGGAAAATTTGAATGACATACCGGAGGACCATCGTTCGCTCTCCGACCAAATCGGCGCGCTCTCTCAAACTGATGCTCGCGATGTGGGACCACCATCGTGTAAAAAGGGCTAAAATCAGAGCTAAAATCTCCAAAGGGAATGATGAAAATGAATAGTAAAATGAGGGGTTTTACCCTATTTAAGGTGAAATTGGTCCTAATAAACACTTAAAAATGCACTTTGGACCTATTATATGACATCTTCATTAGCCGGGGCATGAATAAAACTTGCTTATTTCTTTAAAACGGTATCCAAAATCAGAACATATTTCAACTAATAAAAATCTTTCAAATCAAGGAATTAATATGTTTTATTTTTGAGGGGGCATCAGAGTATCAAATGGGCATCACATCAAAAACATTCATTAGTGGGGCATATCATATCATATCAAGTTATCATATCATATCAATTTCATATCAGGAGGCATATCAATTTCATATCAGGAGACAAATCAATTTCATATCAGGAGAAAAATAATATCAAATCTGCTATCATATCAAACCTATCAACATATCAGCAATCAGTGAGCCCAGGACCTTTATCAGTGAACCCAGGACCTTTATCAGTGAACCCAAGACCTATCATCAAACTAGGACCTATATCATATCAGAGGCATCAGAATTATATCAGCACCATCATCAGAGGCACATCATCATCATCAGGAAGTACATTAATCAGAACGATCAGAGGCATATCAGAATCAGGACCAGAACAGAATCAGATCATCATATCAAGGGAATCTTTGAATCAGTGTTCTTTGCACATCGACTCAAAGAGGGGCATTTGTAGATATGGAAAATTGGCCAAAGGCTTAAATCAATCAAAAAGGTGCAACAAATCATCAAAATAACATGAAAAATCAATAAATGGAACAAAGGCAATTCAAATCAAAGGAAAATTCAATTAAATTATTAAATGATTAAATAAAGCTTGAAAAGGGGAAAAACACTACGAAGTTGATTAAATTCAATTAATGACATAGTTGTTGAAAGCGAAAATCAAAATGAACATCTTACCCTTCATGGCTAAATTTAATTACTTTAATTAATTAATAAATCATAATTTCCCTCAACAAAGCAAAAAAAGGAGACAAAATGGACACAAATCACTCACTTTTTTTGAAATGGTCCAGCCTTTTGAAACCATTTAAATGTTTGTCCCCCCATTTATGGACAAAGAAAAGCCAATTGACCTTACCCAAGCATAACCATGGTTATCTCACTCTACCCCCTACCCTTGGGAAAATCCTATATATTGAAGGCATTTAGAAGCATAAATCATCCACTCCATATCTTTGAATTGCTGCAAAGTTCTATCAATTTGCATCCATATCACTCACTTATCATTTGTCATTGCTAATTAGCTTAAATTGCATTGATCATAGTAGATTGTTCATCAAATAGAGCTAGAATTTGATAGAATAGATCTAAATTTGCATATCATATAGCTTAATTCTCATCTTTAGAGTGTCACTAGTGAGGATCATAGCTGAGAGCCTCATTTACCACTTTATTTTAGAGATCCATGAGATATTTAGATTAATTGTGCATTATTTAGATTAGTTTTCTTTGAATAGTGTAATTGTCTTTTAAATCTTGTTATTTCATGAAGGTGTAAATCACTCACACACACACATCAAGAGATTTAGCAATGATAATGAATCTTTTGTCAAATATTTTGAAATTCAAAACATTGAATGAACAAATTGCACTCGTAATAAATTATTCACATGAACAATTGTATCAAGAGCATTCAATTTTATCCAGATTTCATGTCGCGTAGTTGTAGATGGTAATCAATCACAGAGGAGAAATAATAAAAAATGGTGGAAAATAACACAACACAAAGTGATAAAGTGCAAGTAGGTTGTATTTTTTTTCTACTAAGCTTGTTTTATATAAATTCCATGAAGTGTATTGATGGAAAACCCTAGTATCTCAAAGAGGAAAAGGTAGAAGAAGAATGACAATATAGGAGGAAAGAAAAAAAAGACAAAACTCTACTAGCCATAAAATTGCACTAGCACATGCTTGATTAGATGGATGGCTCTGGTCTAAAATCTAGGAGACCAAAATAAAATGTCCCAAATATTTCAAAAATAGAATATAGGTACAAGGATATGGCGGAGATTTGGAAAAATGTGAGAGGTTATGAATTTTTTATCTTCCATTTCACAAGTAGAAATTACGAAGAAGCCATTTTTTATTGGGAGATTGTTGAGAATGTTAGAGATTGTTGATTATACCTTGTTTATGTGTGCTGACATTAATTTTTTGTCATTGATGTCAATATACTATTGTTGTTCCAGATAGCATGTTTAGTATGTTCAAAGAAGATGCTTTTAGTTGATCAGATGATATGTTGAATATGCCTTGTTATGATTATAGATGAGGGTTTAGATATGCATATAGTTTATTCTGGTCAATTTATAGAGGTTCACATAATATATTGAGTGAGTTATGATTGATTTATCAAGTTCTAGTATTTCCAAATTCTTGTGTCAGAGGTCAAGTTTTTACTTCGGTGAGGATTGGTATGATTGATTTAGTTTATGCGAAGGTTTAGTGGTATTCTTGGATCATATTATGACCATTTTTTATGGTTCACATTGATTATGACAATCACATTTGTTTATTTTCTAGTGTATTGGCATTTCTTCATTTAGGTCCTAGTAGAAAGTGTGATGTAACGTGCTACGATTATTGGTGTGGATTTGGTGAAGTTTTTTTGTTTTAAAGGATGAAGATTTGGGTCCTATCCAAGTCTCGGCTAACTTGATTTGAATCTCATTATAGTTTGAGAATAATGTTTATATCATTTTATTCTTATAGGTCTTAGCCAACCTTGATCTTGTCTACTCATTGTAATATGTATAAATGGGTAATATTTTTGTGATTTTGGTGTGTGTGAAAAACAAAGAGAAAGAAGGATATTTTATATTTTACAACTAAGGTAGAAATTATACTTCACTAAAATTGTATTGGCATTGTAGATGCTATAAGTCAGTGAACCCAACTAAGGGCTAGATCATTGTATTATGAGCAATGAGCTCTAGGAAATGGGCCTGTGAATGCATCTGCATTGTTCTTTATTTTAATTTTCTTGTAATTGAGTAGTAATTTTAATAGAGTACATTTATCTAGTGGGTTTTAGTCCCACTAGGTTTTTTCATTAACCGGGTTTTCTCAAGAAAAAATATAGTGTTCTACACAATGTGTTGTGGATCTTGCATTATTATTTATCATTCAGATCATTAACTACTTTAAGTGGTCTAAAGTTTTAATTGTTAGTGCATAATTGATTCACCCCCCCTCCTAACTTGTTCTTACCTTCTTTTGTGCCTAATAATTCATATCAGAGATAATTCCTTTTGAAGAAGCTTAATCGATTGAAGGAGATCCAAAATGGAAAGCATAAGAAAAGAAAGTGCTAATTTTGATGGAAGAAACTATCTGATATGGTAGGGTTAGATGATTACTTATCTAATATGTATTGAAGATGAATATTATCAAATCAAAGAGAATCCTTACAACATTACTAATGACTTGTCTTAGGCTACTGCTAATGAAAAGAAGATATTAAAGGAAAACATAATAAGAGGGGAAGCTTTTATCATCTCCTTATAAGATACAAAATATTCTCACATATATGGGTTGGGGATAATGCATGAGATATGGACTAAATTAGAAACTATTTATGATGGTGACAAGTATGTTAAGCAAGATAAGTTGCAGGGTCTTAAAAATATGAAGATATGGAGATGAATGAAAGAAAAATTATGTCATCCTATATGTAGAGAGTAAATGATCTGAGTTGTTTAATCAGATGTTCTTGTGGTACCCTGAGTGATGATGAAGTTGTAAGAAAACTTCAGAGATATTTTTCCACATGTTATAGTGAGAAGGTTACAACTATTAAGTAATTAAGAACTATAAGAGATATTTCAAGAGAAGCCCTGGTTGGTAGACTTCTTGCCTATGAGATGACTACTCTTGGTAAGGAACTTATGAACATTGAAACTGAATTCAAATCTAGTGTGAATAAGCATGATTAGAGAGAGAGAGTTCTTCTAAAGAAAAATTCAAACACTATAATAAGAAATGAGAAGAGATCATGGATGAGGAAAGGAATATTGATGAACTTGAAGACTTGATTGCAAAAAGACAACCTAAGAATTCTAGTAAGTGTGAAGGAAAGTTTCCTTCGAAATACTTTAACTATAATAAAATTGGTCACATTTCATCTAGATGTCTTAATAAAGTTTCTAAGGAGCCTAAGTTTAGATGTAATAAATTTCACCCCAAGGGTCATAAAAGTTTTTATATTGAAGAAGGTGTGAGTGATGTTGAATATGATGCTAGTCAAGAAGAGATTGTCTTTATTTCTATTAAAGAAGATAATCCTAAAGAAGAGAAAGCTTTAGTTTTATATGGTGATAAAAGAGATCAATGGGTCATTGATTGAGGATGTTCATATCACTTGAATTGTGATAAAGATAAGTTTGCGAATCTTGAAGACTATGATGGTGGTGTTGTTAGATTTAGTAACAACAATCCTTGTTTAGTTAAGGGAAAATGATCTATTACTCTTGATGGTGAGAATAGTACTAATGATGTCCTTTATATTGAAGATTTAATACATCACTTGTTGAGTGTTGGACAACTACTAGATAAGAGATACCAATTGGAATTTATGGAAGGAATGTGTGAATTAATTAGAAGTACTAGAAATCTTATTTTAACTGGTACATAGACTATAGGTAATCTATTTCATTCAAAAACTATTGAGAAGAAGTGATTGGTTTCTAATATTGATGAAATTTTGTTGTGGCATAGGGGATTTTGTCATGTCAATTTTTATAATATGGTGAAGGTTAGCACTAATAATGTTGTAAGAGATTTTTTTAAGCTAATGAGCCCTGGTCATATGTGGCAAGAATGTGAATTGGGTAAACTAACAAGATCTAATTTTAATAACAAGACATATTCTTCAAATGAAATGCTAAATTTGGTGCATACTAATTTGTGTGGTCCTACTAAGATAAGAATCTATTAGGATCATAGATATTTTATGCTATTTATTGATGAAATTATTCAAGGATGATGTGGGTTACATTTTTGAAAGAGAAATTAGAAGTATTTTAAAATTTTTTCATATTCAAGATGTTGGTCGAGACAAAGTTTGGAGAGAGATTGAAGTGCCTAAGATTGTGTAGAGGTGAAGAATTTGCATCCTATGAGTTTTATGATTTTTTTAAAGAATGTGTGATAAAGATTAAGACTTCTTCTCCATGAACCCCATAATAGAATGGTGTTGCAAAGTGAAGAAATGGAACTATACTTAACATATCTAGGACTATGATCATTCAAGGAAATATATTTTAGATCTAGTAGAGAGAAGCGATGAGGACTACATTATACACTTTGAATCAAGTATAGATAAAGAAAGGAACCAGTAAGACTTGTTATGAACTTTGGTTTGGTCATGTTCCTATAGTCAGGTAATTTAGAAATTTTGTAAGAAAGTATTAATTAAGAGAGATGAGGATATTGGAAAGCTTTATCCTAGAAGTGATGAAGGGATATTTATTGGATATTCTAATAAGAGAAAGACATACAAATATTATAACTATATAATAAATAAAAATATTGAAAGTACCAATGTCAGAGTTGATGATAAATTGTAGAGATTTAAAAGAACTTACAGGTGTGGAATTGCTGAAGAGGATAATCATATTGTAGAAGTACATTAAATTAATCAGAATAGTTTGAAAGAACAAAGTGAACCTGTGGAAAATGATTAAGATGCTAATAACAAAGGATCTTCTACAAAGCCTAGTCCAAAGAATCCACAGTATGCAAGGATTTATCACTCTACAAACTCTATTATTGGCGATAAGATAAAGGTGTTCAAATAACAAGAAGAATTGGTAGAGAGGAAACATATATTTTATATCTGAGTTTGATCCTAAGGATGTAAATAAAGCATTTAATGATGAAAAATAGGTGAAAGAAATGAAATATTAGCTTGATTAGATTGGGAAAAAGAAGGCACAGATTCTTATTCTGAGAACTATGGACAAGAATGTGATCATAAATAAATGGGTATTAAGAAACTAGTTAAATGAAGATTGTAAGGTAGTTCACAACAAAGAAAGGCTTGTATGAAAACGGTTCTCCCAAATAGAAGATATTTATTTTATAGACACCTTTTCCCCTGTAGCTAGACTTGAAGATATTATAATACTTATTGCATATACATCTTACAAAAAAATAAAAGTATATCAGATGGATGTTAAGTTTATATTATTAAACGGTGACTTAGAAGAGGATGTTCACATTGAACATCTTGATGGATTTATACTAACCGAAGAAGGAGATATGGTTTATAAATTGAAGAAAGCATTATATGGATTGAAGCAAGATCCTAGAGCCTGATATGCTAGATTGAATAGATACTTAAAAAATATTGGATTCAGTAAAGGTACTACTCACAATAACTTATATTTAAAAATAGTTGATGATAATATCTTGATTGTTAAAGTCTTTGTTTATGATATCATATTTGGTGGTAATGATGAATTAAGTAGAAGTTTTTATGATGAAATGAAAAAAGAATTTGAGATCTCTATGATAAGTGAGATGAATTTATTTCTTGGATTATAAATTATATAACATGATAAAGGAATTTCCATTACATAGTCCAAGTATGTCTGATAATTGTTGAATAAATTTGGTATGCAAGATTCAAAATTGCTAGGGACTCCTATGGTTACTAGTTGTAATTTGACTAAGGAAGATCAATCCCCTTGTGCAAATCATACAAGATATACATCAATGATTGTGGGATTACAATATATAACTCATACTTGATAAGAAATATCAAATGTAGTAGGAATTGTTATGATATTTCAAGAATAAACAAAGAAATCACATATGGTTTCTATCAAGATAATTTTTGGATATTTGAAGGGTAAAATTGACTACAAATTATGTTATAGAAAAGATGATGATTTTACTTTGAGTGTATATACTGACATTGATTGGAAAAGTAATGTGGATGATATGAAAAGTACAAGTGGTGGTGCATTATTTTTTGGTAAGAGACAAATCTCCTGGACTAGTAAGAAACAAGATTGTATCTCTTAATTTACTATTGAATCTGAGTATGTTGTTGTTTCTATAAATTGTAATCAAGTTTTTGATTATAAAAAAAAATATAAAGGGGACCCAAAACCCCATACAAGAAGAATAAAAGTATTACATTAAAGGACACTAAAAAGAGACAGGACTGTGGACCAGTCCACCATAACCAAAACCAGCACAAAAACCTAAGCAACCAAAGAGTAGCAAAAAATCGACAGAAGGCCAGTACCAGGGACCCAAGGCACTAGAAAAACTCCTTGCGAGTTTCATCAACTTCCTACTTCACCTCAGATACTTCTTTATTGTGGCATTGAAGTTAGAGAGCTCCTGGATTATTTCTTGAATCTTTCTCCTTTTCATAGATTTGGTACATTTTCCTGGGCCTTCCTCTTCTAGGTCCTTAGTATTCTCATCAGGTTTCTTGCTGGTGGAGCTAGCATCTAGCTCAACTTTAATGGTCATAAAGCAGTCCATCACCGAACCCATAAATTTGTTATTGTCATGCATATGTTTTTTCATGGCATTCTCCATAGTTTCCATTCTAGATTGCATTTCCTACACTTTTTTTATCCCCATCAATGTTCATATTGTCCTCTATAGTTTTCGAACCAGACTCCAGCTTTTCCTACAAGGAATCCACCTTAGCGGAAATGGAGCGATACTTTAAGTTTAAATTCTTGATTTCCTAGAAAAACTATTTCAGTAATCGAAAAGAATACATGGAAGTAGCCTTAGAAGTCCAGAGGACCCCAAAGGGGGGGTCAATTTTATCATCCATATCTTCCCTTAGCAGTTGAACATTTCATTCTTGTGTGTCCATAGTTTTAATGAAAGGAATGTTCCGACAGTTGCCAGGAGCATTCTCTTTCTCCGCAAAGGTGAAGCCATTTCTGCATTAGGGGATGTTTTCTCCACCTCCATAGCATCCTTATGAGTATCTGACCTGACCTCCATGACCACTTCCAATTTAGGGGAGATGGGCACGTCATGATCTTCAGAGCTATCATAGTCCACCAAAATAGGCACCTTCTGACCACCAACATCCACCTCATTCTTACTATCCTCATTGTTACTCTTGATTCTAGAGGTATTACCCATCTCCATAGTACCTATAGCCTCTTCTTCAGTGTTGTCATTTTCCACCGAAGCCATTTTTAGGACTAAGGTTGAAGAGTAACTATCTTCCTCAGTAGAATCAGCCATGTCATCATAACTTTCCACACTATTATTAGAGGTATCCATATCCATAACAACCTCCTTATCCTTTCTTAACCTTTTACCTGAAGAACTCTCATCTTTAGAAACCATTTCCCTAACTATTTTCTTACCTGAACCAATTTTGGACAAGGAAATGACAGGGCTAGCATTGGTAGTCTTCTTAATATGTTCAACAATTAGAAGAATCAACCCTTCATGAAGAATGGGTTTCTTCTCCTTCTTCCTATGCTGGGAAATACTTAGACAAAGGGATTGAAGAATATAGTAAGGCAGGGACACCCTAATTTTATGATAGAAATAACAAAGAAAAACAAAATGGTAGGAATGGGCCCGTTTGAACCTACCATATAGGGTAACATATTCCATAATCACCATTATTACCATCACCTAGATTTCTTTGAATGAAGCTACATCATAGAACCCACTAGACTCTTTCACCAGACTTTTCTTTTCCTCTTTTCTTTTGGGAAAGCATTGAATGACCTTTAGCGAGACTTTCTTGTCATGATAAAATTTGATGCCCTTAGTACTAAGCCTAGACACCTCAATAATGAGTTCCTCTATAATATTCACTATGATACCAGCAATAGTGAGAGCCCCATCTCTCTAGGAATCAAAAAACAACTTCATGGCACTATCTTTCGCCCCATGTAGCCATTCCATGTAGGTGGTAAGACCCCCCTTAGTGAGAATATCCCAGACCTCCAACATATTTTTCAATTTCATATAGTCCTTAGGCTCTTTATGATTAAGCCCTCCTCCCATGATCTCAAAGCTAACAAAGACAGTCGTAATAGCAGAGAAATACCAATTATTGAGGTAATAGGCAACTTTGAAGTTAACAAAAGTTAACTCATGTTTGCAATTAGTTCTCTTGGGAAAGGCACCACTTTCCATAATCATTTTTCCCTATTTCTCTAAAATGTGTCTAATCATCATAACTTCTCAAGATACACCCAATCCACCCTCTTGCTTTGGGACCTGTCAAAGGCCAACTTGGCTTTCATATCAATGGTGAGATTGCCATAATCATGCCAAATCACAATTTCCTTGGATTTAACCACAAAGTTGGCCAGCTCATTAGTGGTACAATTCACTTCTTAGTAAACATGAGATATAATGACTTGCTTAAAGGATTTAATAATAACCCTAGCCTCCTCAATTATCTCCTTAATGGACCATGATGGCTTAGTCTTGTCACTGATGCATCTTAAAATATTCATGGAATCACCCTTAATCCAAACATTCTGAGCCATATTTTTCTTGATAATTTTAAGAGTCCAAAGAAGGGCCATGGCCTTTGCCACATGGTTTCTTTGCACCCAAATAGGCATCGCCACCGCAACCAAACAATTAGCCATGTCATCATGGATGAGACCACCACAACCTGTAGGGCCCAGGTTTCCCTTCGCAGTGCCATCAAAATTTATTTTTATCCATCTTGGTAGAGGAGAAAGATAGATGGCATTCTCCCTTGGATTAGGGTTTTTATTAGTAATTCCCATCCTCAAATCACCAGCATTGAAATCTAGCAACCTGCCAGTCGAAATTTTGTAGTTCTCCTTAATGCTTCTCTTAATCTTCTCAGCTATCACCTTGGGTGGAAGTTCAATATTCCTGAAGACTCTGTCATTGCATTCTCTCCATAACCTCCATATCACATGGGGGGCTATGATATTCCACAAATGCTGATCCATAGGGACCTCAAAGTTTCTCCACTATATACAAAAGTTCTCCATGTTGTTGGGAAAAAACTAGTTAATCTACCAATATTGTAATAAAATATTCCAAACTTCCCAAGTAAAAATACAATCAATGGCAAAGTGAAAGACTGATTCCTTAGCTTTTTAACACAAGAAGCACCTATTGCTCAAAATCATGCCCCGTTTCTACAAGTTGCCTATTGTAAGAATTTTATTCTACAAAACCAATCATAAAAAAATATTAATTTTAGGAATTAAACTTTTATCCCACACCTGAGCCCAAAAAGGGAGAGGATTCAGTTGCTTCAGTAACAGCTCAGAACAGGAGGCCACCGTGAAGATGCCAGAAGAAAGAATACCCCAAAGAAGCTCATCTTCTCTAGAATCCTTAACCTTCTAGATCATAAGATCCAGCATCAAAGGCTTAAGTGTTTCATCCACTAGGGAGAGGTCAATCCACAAGCCATTCCTCTAGTAGTCCTTGACCCTGGCTCCAAATCTCTAAATGCACTGATTGATGAAAGGTTGAAAAGTAGAGACATATCTTAGGGGATAGCATTTAATCTAGTAGTCCTCCCAAAACCAGATCCTTCTACCATTACCTAAAAACCACTTGGCCCCTTTAAAAGCTGATTCCTTAGCATTTTGAATACTATTCCAAATAAAAGAACCTTGCACTTTCAAATTCATTTCCCAAAATTCAGAAATATGGGAGAAAGAGAAGAGATATTTTCTATGGATGATTTCATTCCATTCTCTTTTTTCCCCAAAAATTCTCCAAGTTTGTTTAGCCAACAATGCCATATTAGTGACTCTTAGAGCACAAATACCCAACCCCACCACTTTTTAGGAGTACAAACCATGTCCTAGGCCACTAAAGCAAGTCTCTTTTTATCTTCCACTCCTAACCACAAGAAGTTTCTTTGCATGATTTCAATAATATGAGCGTATTTACCATAAATCTTAAAAAGACTGAGAGCATAGATAGGGAGGCTCTAAAAGGAGGCCTTTAAGACCTGAAGTTTACCTACTTGACTAAGAAGGGCTCATTTCTAGCTAGCCAACTTCTTGTTGAATCTGTCAACAATGCAAGCCCAAAAGGAGTCCAGAGGTTTGAGACTAAGATGAAGGCCAAGATAGGTAGCAGGAAAAGAGTCAATTATACAACCTATAATTCTACAATTCTATACTACCTATCCTTAGGAGTGTTGATAAAAAATAATGAGCTCTTATCCCAATTAATGGATTGCCCAGAACCCAGAGAATAGGTAGAAAGAGCATGTTTTATAGTCTCCACTTCCTGAATAGAAGAGAAACCCATAATGATAGTGTCATCCAAAAATTGTTCATGAGAATAGGGACTAGATGTTGAAGAAGGGGAAAGACCTTTGAAAGACCCAGTGGAGACAATCTTCTAAAGAAGGCACCCTAGACATTCAGCCAGGATAGAAAAAAGGATTGGAGAAAGAGGATCTCCCTACCTAAGACCCCTGGAGGGTTTGAAGAATCTATAAGGGGAACCATTGATCAAAATAGCAGAAGTAGAAGTGCTAATGAGCTGATAAATCAATTTGAGGAATTTGTCACCAAAACCAAAGGATCTCAAAAGCTTGATCAAAAAGTCCCAGTCCACCCAATCATAAGCCTTTGAAAGATCCAGTTTTAGAAGAAAACCAGAGTTAAGAGAGACTTGAGTGGAGTGGATAACCTCATGAACCTTCATAATTGAATTAAGAATCTACCTGCCAGGCACAAAACCACTTTTCCAAGGAGAGATAATCTGAGGGAGAATAACCAATAGACAATAGGTTAAAACTTTGGAAAGAATTTTGTACATAGAATTACACAAGCTAATTGGTATGAAGGAATCCATTGAATCAACTCTAGGCTTCTTAGGAATTAGAGCAAGAAAGGTCGCATTAATCTCTTTAAGAAAAGATCTGGCTCCAAAGAATTCTTTAACAACATTGCTAATGTCCACTCCAATAATATGCCATAATTTTTGAAAAAAGAACATAGGGAACCCATCCGAACCCGGGGACTTATCACCTTCAAAAGAGAAGACTGCCACCTTGACTTCATCCAGAGAAGGGATGGCAATAAGAGCTTGGTTGGTAGAATCATTAACAATGGAAAGAATGTTATCTAGAAGGATATTTTGATTCCCCACATCAAGATTAGGGTCTTTAGAGAGTAGAGAAGAGAAAAAATTAATCATAGGTTCAAAAATATCTGTCATTGGTAATTTCCCCATCCTCCACTTTAAGTTTGGATATTCTATTAGTAGCTCTATGTTTTGAGGCAGATAAATGAAAGAATCTAGTGTTCTTGTCCCCAGCTTTAAGCCAAATAGACTTGGATCTTTGTCTCCAATATTCTTCTTCCTTAGAAATAATATTATGCATTTTTGCAAGGATGCTCTCCTCCTTATCCCTCAGCTCCACCAGCAGCCTAGAATGTTGGATGGTTTTCTGAATAACATCGAGATCCCTTTTAAGCTGAATTTTGGATTTAAAAATATCACCAAAAATAGTTTTTCTCCACACCTTCACATTCTATTTAACACTGAGAGATTTCTTAACCACTCTAAACACAATAGTGCCTTGAATATTAACATTCCACAAGTCTTTGATATGTTGTTACATATTTAGATAGTCAACCCACATCTTTTAAAACTTGAAGGGTGGGTGACCCTTCGCAGTAATCGGATTAGCACTAAAACATATCAGAAAGTGATCAGACCCAATCTTTGAAAGGGAAGACAATGAGCAACCAAAGTTTTTGAGCCAACAACCAGTGATCAATGCATGATCCAACCTAACTTGGATGAGGTCTTGACCAATCCTTCTATTTGAACAAGTAAAATTGACTCCTTGAAGCTCCATATCAAAAAGGGCTTGATTATTAATAAATTCAATAAGCTCAATTCTTCCATCCAGGTGACTCTGATTAACCACCCCACCAAAATTCTCATTGTCTTTTAAAGGGCAATTAAAGTCCCCAAAAAATCAACCAGGGAAGCTCCCAGAATGAGTTTCTATGATTTTCAACTTTTCTTTAGAATTGGGATCTACTAGCTTTGGAGTTGGGGGCATAAATAGTAGTAGCAACCCATTCAAAATCCATCTTAAGATGACAAAGTTAATGCTAAGGCAGTTTAGATTTTCCAAGACCACAGACCCTTGAACATGATTTTGATTCTAAAAAATAGCAACCCCTCCCGAAGCCCCTTCAAAGCTAAAGCCAACCACCCCATTATTTTTAAAAATTCTAATTTTTTCCACCTTCTCTTTTCCCATCTTAGGTTCTTGAACAAAAATGATATTAGGATTGTGGTCTCTTACCATATTCCTAAGAATGTCTTGTTTGTGAGGGGCATTCAACCCTCTTATGTTCCACGAGATGATCTTCATTTATTAATAGGAGTACAGACTCCTTGGATAGTAAGTTGCTTACCATCCACAATGTCCTTTTTGCTTTCTCTTTCTCTGATTTCTTTGTTAGTATATCTACCTTGAGTCTTTTCTAACATCCAACATCTGCTTTTAGCTTAGATCCTCCATCTATTTTACTTCGAGTGGTAACTCCCTTGGAGCCTAGAGTGACAGGTTCCAATTTTTTCTCTTTCTTTTTTTGTTTCTTCCCTTTTTTTGAATAGTCCAGGGTCTGTTCTGATCAGAGGGCTCATCTCCAGCAACATGATCTTCATCATTGCTTCCTGAAAGAGTATCAGGAACAAAAGAGGAATCATCTTCATCAGTTTTTACATCTTCAAAAATAAATTTGTCAACTGAGGGTCCTATCTAAGACACCTCTTCCAAAATAGGAACCAACACTACCATTGGGACCGAGTCATCATCAGAAAGACCCACACCCAATAGTTTCTTAGGGGATTCAGAAGAAGTAGGGACCTCTTGGTTATTCTCATTAGAGATAACATCCTTATAGGAAATAGTAACCGAATCTGACACATGTGATACCAGTTCAGCCATTTCTCTCTCCTCCAACACTAGGATAATGTTAGAATCCACTTTCTCCACCGATTCTTCCTTATTACTGCTATTGTCACCTTTGACTTCCTTCTAGACTTGTCTGGTCATCTTTTTAGGTTCTGAGTCTGCTGGTGGAGAAACTTTAGGAGTTTTCTTTGGGCAATGTTTGGCCCAATGACCCATTTTATGACAGAAAAAATAGGCAAACGAGAGCAACTCAAAAGTCACCTCCTGTTTCCACTAGCCCAATTTGGAGTTGATGTTGATAACTAAGGGAAGATTGTCAAACTGACCAATATTAATATAGATCCTAGCAAAGAAAAGTCTAGACTTGGTCACTATCATAGGATTGATAGAAATGAGTTCTTCTCCAAAGGAGGAAGCTAAACCTTTGAAAACCCCCTCATTCCAATATTCTAATGGAAGCCCAGGAAACCTAACCCAGACTGGGGTTGCCACAAAAAAATTATTAGAATAGTTCCAGTTAGGAGTCCATTTGCGAAAAACAACTATTGTTCTACCAAACATCCAAGGACCCCCACACAACACATAGTCCCGATCTTCCATATTTGAGAAAGAAAAAGAAAGAAAACCTTTTGGAAGGGCCACAATATCAACATGGCCTTTCAACACCCATTTTTTCTTGAAAAAAGATCTAATCGCCTCAATATTAGGATGGAGGCCTAGAAAATTACCAACCAACATGAATTCCATGGCTGGAACAGATCAATCCACCATCGTATCAGGAACAAAAATAGCAACTTCTCCTTCTTGAAGAAAAGACTTGACCAATTCTTTAGAGGATGTAGTGTTTTCCTCCTTTCTCACTCCCACTAAATCCAAACACTTTTTTGGATTATGAGGGTTGACTTTAGCACCGAAAGAGCTAGAGATGCCTTTTGACCCCACTTGTGGGTCCTTTGAAGAAGTAGCCTCAATGCTCAACACCTTAGAAGTCGGACAGGGCCCTTCTCCTAACACAACTTCACACACAGGCAAAGCCCCATTTGAAACTACCTTCAAGGTGGTACCCATGAAACCCCTAGATGGGGAGGGAATCCCCTATCCCAACAAAGAGGAATCTGACACTGGAAGTGGAAGATCTAGTACTGGTGAAGAAGGCATCCCCATGACCATAGGCCCTTCACCGGTACAAGGAACAAAGCCAACACTAGTAGCTGCACTGCCATGACCTTGCCTGCAATTTGAATCCATGCCTTTCCCACATGAAGTCTCTCCTCTCCTGCTCAGATCCTCTCCCATTCTTTGAGGTCATAAATTGTAATCAAGTTGTTTCAATCAAGTAAATGCTAAAAAAATAAAGGATAAATATTGGTAAACCTATTGTTATTAATTATGATAAGTCAAGTGTTATAAATATTTATAAGAATCCTAAGCAACATTAAAAGACAAAGCATATTTCTATTAAGTATAGTTTCTTGAGGGATAAAGTTAGTGAAAATGAAGTAAAACTAGAGTATGTATCTACTAAGGAACATATTTCTAATATCTTTACAAAGTCTTTACCGAAGTATACATTTGACTATCTCAGATATAAGATTGGGGTTTTGGCCTCTACAAATCAGAGCTAATGATGTTATGGATGACATTAGTCCAAAAATTTATCAAAATATCATTCTCTAGATTGATGAGTTTGGGTACTTCTCAGGGGGAGGAGCCTTGTGATAGGTTGATGAGAAAAACCTATCTATTATTCCTTCTGAGGTGAGTTTAGTTCTTTTTGATGTCTTTGTTTTGTTTCCATTAGTGTCAAAGAGAGAGAGATCGTGTGAAAAATAGGGAAAAAAAGATTTTGCTAAGGAGAAATTGTGTTGAGAGGTTTGAAGATAGATATTCATAGTAATTAGGTGGATATATTTCAAAGTGATTAGGTGGATATATTGATGTATTTTTGCACTAATCAGTTTTTCACTTCATATATTTCCATCAATGCCAAAGGGGGATATTTTTGGGAGATTATTTAACATGTTAGAGATTGTTGATAATAGATTGTTTATGTGTGTTGATATTAATGTTTTTTCATTGATGCCAACATATTATTGCTATTTTAGATAGTGTGTTTAGTATGTTTAGAGAATATAATTTTAGTTGATCAGGTGATATTTTTGAGATCTCTTATTTTGATTATAGATGATGGTTTAGATATTCTTTTAGTTGATTCCACTCAATGTAGATAGGTTTTCATAACAGATTCAGTGGGTTATGATTAATTTATCAGGTTCTAGTGTTTTAGTATTCCTATGTTAGAGGTTGAGTTTTTTCTTTTGTAAGGATCATTGTGGTTGATTCTGTTTATGTGAAGGTTCGGTGGTATTCTTGGATTATATTATGACCTTTTTTTTATGGTTCACATTGATCGTAGTGATCGCATTTGGTGATTTTCTATCATCTTGGAATTTTTTCATTTAGGTCCTAGTCGACTTGGTGAAGTAATGTGGTATGATTTTTGGTGCGGATTTTGTGAACCTATTGAATGTTCAAGGATAAAGATTTGGGTCCTATGTAGGTCTCGGCTAATTCTATTTTGATTGCATTATAGTTTGAGCATAATGTTTATAAAAAAAATTATTATAGATCTTAGTCGACCTTGTTGTTGTATATTTATTATAATATTTAATATTTATAAATGGGAAATATATTGTCAATGTGATGTGTGTGGAAAAGAAATAGAAAGAATGATATTTTTTATTCTCCAATTGAGGTGTAAATTGTACTTTACTGGATCTATATTGGCATTGTAGACGCTATAAGTGAGCTAATTCATATTGGAAAATTTCTTCATTCTTATGGATTGTAATAAGTGATTGATCAGTGAATCCAACTGAGGGATAGATCAATGTATTGTGACTAGTGATATCTAGGATGTGGGCCTATGAATGCATGAACATTCTTCTTTATTTTCATTTTCTCTTAACCAGGTAGTACATTTAAAAGATTACATCTAACTAGTGGGTTTGACTCCCACTAAGGTTTTCCCTTAGTCGGTTTTCCATGAGAAAAAAATGGTTTTTTGTGTAATATTTTATAATATTAAATTATTATTTATCATTCATATCATTAACTAGTTTAAGTGGAATAAAGTTTTAATTATTGGTTCAAAACTAATTCACCCCCATCCTAGTTGTACTTACATCCTTTTGGGCCTAACATTTGCAACACCTCAAAAAAGAATATGGGGAAATTAGTAGTTCCAAATGTATTTTTTAACATTCATCTACTCGAATTACTTGCAAAATATTACATCTTAGAAAAGAGGGTTATTTGTAACCTGGAAGGAGAACCTTTTGTTTGGGCCTCCAGGGAAGTAATGAGCAAAGTATTTTATTTCTATGATCTTACATATTATAAGATAAATTTCCATAGTCTAGAAGGCAAATATGCTAGATTAGATACTATATACAAGGAGAGGAAACTTCCGTTACATAGGATCAAATAAACAAATAGTTATTTTAAATGATGAGGATGGTCCCTTATTCAATGTAGCTTTTTTTGAACCATATTTGAAACTACCATACTATTCAATAGGAAAATTCTTAGGAGAGGAGGTTCTAGAATTCATGTTAATAGAACCCATGGTGATAGCTATAGATTTTTAATACTACAACTCCTTGTCCTTTAACTATGTGGAGTATGTGGCAAGAATGATAGATATTTGGTTAAAAGATATTAAAGACAATCCCGAAAGTTTTCATTTGTAACATTACTCAATTTTTATGCATATGGTTCTCTTTTATGGAAAATAGCCTAGCATATGGCCTAAAGATCTTAGAATTAGAAAAATAGATCAAGAAGGGGTTAAGTTACCTATTAATTTATGGACATCCATATGGGATTCAAGGTATATTCAGTCTCACTATGTTTTCTTCAAGAAATTATTTGTGAAGACAATATCAAAGATTTAGGGCTATCCATGGAACTATTCAATCTCAGATGAAGTCAACAAAATCTTACGACCTAAGAAATCTGATGAAAGACTAAAATTCGATCATAATTGGGGTGACTTGTATGTGCACAAAGACTTCATTAGTTTTACGATATTTGGATTCAAAGTAGGACCTTTAAAACTTCCAAATATAACTTGCTATATAGAATTACATATTCTGAAATCATGTGGTAGTCATAGAGTTCTCTAGTACCAAAAATCTTTGTGCACTCAAGAAGCAATCTTTCATGCTAGGAAAACTATACTTTGGAGACTTTTTCATTGTTGTAACTAAGGCTTATGAGTTTATCAGAGATAAACTATTGGATAACTATAATTCGAAGGAATACAATCCAAGGGTAAATTATGACCTAGAGGGTTTCATAAATTATGCCAGGAAGAAATATAACCTCAGTGGATACAAATGGATCCCTCTACCTAGTAAATACTATTTTAAGAATCTAGATGATCAACATGTAGAGGAGGTTGTAGAAAAATATTCTCTAGAACAAGGAGAGAAGGAAAGGAAACAGATTGAGTCATCTAAAGGAGAATATGGTGAAGAAATTTCTAATCAACCATAGTTGTGTTATTTTCAAATATATTTATTATAGATAATTATGTAGATATTTTAAAAAGTGAGATACAAGTAACTAAAGCATTGAAAGTAGATTAGGAGGTTAGGATTTCAAGTTATGAATATTTTATATTAGATAAAAAATTTGTTAGAACAAACAATTTGAAAGCATTTCTATACAATTTTAGAGTAAATAAATTGAAGGCATCAATCCCTATCATTACTCCAAATAATGAATAATAACTCTTGAGAAAATTAAAGTTAGATATCAGTCAAGAGATTGATGTAATGAAACTAGATAGGGGTAGGATAACTCTACAATAGGTTGGATTCATGGTTTTCCCTGGATGAGACTTAAGTTATACACTAGTCTTCAATAGTTTTTTCACAATGAAAAGAGACAGCATAAATGCATAGTAGCAGGTGTACAAGAGATATATATCTTGGGTCTAGATTTGACCTTGGAAGGGAATCCATGATACTCGAGGCTTTATATCCTCCCAACTAAAGACCAAAAATAATAGATGTTGAAAAGCATTTGGTCAAATGTTGATTTTGCATCTTGGTAAGGTAGATCCTATTATGAAAGCTGATATTGGAATCAATATTTCTAAGTTATAAAAAGACCACATGAGGAAATTAGTCAAGGAAAAGAATGTTTATTAGATGATGTATCATAAGTCACTTTTGCAAATTGATTCTCTGAAAGATGCAAATCTAAAGATTGAAAATGGAGGAGATGCAAATATAAATAGTAAAGGTGACAAATTAAAAGAGGAACATAATTATTTAATGGATAAGATGAAGAGTATCCATTTTGACTTGGCATCCACTATGTTGCAGAAAAGATATGCAAATATGAAGTTATATCTAGATGATTTATCGGGTGTTCATAAGGGGAACGTTTTGGAAATCCTTGAACACAAAAGGTTGAGGAATAGGTTGTACATTAGGAGGCATGAGATGAAGCTCCAAGGATCTAGTACAACATCTGTTGCTACCATTGACAAATCATTATCTGAACACCACAACTTCACAAAAGTTTGGAAGAAGATTACAAAGAGTTTGATAATACAATTAGTGTTGTGCTATCTCAACTATGCAAAAAGGATGGTTCACTGAAGGAAAATGATACTTGGTCAAGCAAGTGAAATAAAATACCATTAAATTCCTTGGCTATTGTCAGATTAAAGGAACTGTCACTTGAAGGTGCATGTGAACATATGGTGCAAGTGATCAAATTTGAATATGAGGTTAGGGAAACTATTCATGATGAAAATACTTATGTGTTGGTATACTATAGGCATCACCTTGAAGTTGTTAAGTCTTTATTAGATAAATATAAATTTCTATTTTTAGTTTTAATTGTGTTTAGTTGTTAATTTTAATCATCAGACATTATGAAAAGACACCTATGTTGAGTTTTTTCATATATATTAATGTCCTAGAATGTAATATCGAGGATCATCAAAACTTTCAAATTAATATATAAATCTAGAAAGACATATTTCTTTGTAACATGAATCTATTTTAGTTAATTTAAGTATAAATTTTAATTTCTTATCAATTGTAGAAACTTCTACATGTTATTAGTTATTTGTTATAACTACTTGTAGTGAGTAGTTGTTACTTTAAATCACCGTGTGAAGATTTTATGTTATAATTACAAGTTAGAAAAATATAGAGTGCATCCAAGACAAAAGACAAATATTTTTATTTAATTGTGATTGGTCATTTTTTGGAAGTTAAATTCATTCAGACTAACTATAATAATAAAATATTAATTTTCCCACCCAAGCTCGCTTTTCAAACTGTAGGCCCCCATGCCCACCTCCCCTGGGGGAGAATTTGCCTCCCTAGCCATTTCCCCTGCTAGCTTGGATGGACCCCATGATGCCCTCGTGAATACCTCTATCATGGTCCCAATGGTTGAGTCAATGGTGGAGACCCAAAAAGCATCCTCCTCTACCAATGCCTCCTCTTCCCCACCAAAACCCAACTGGAAAGGGGCCCTTATCAGAGAAGCACAACAATCTTTGGAGACTCTCTTGGTGGAATTCATTTAGACTGAGGAAGGTGTTGAAATTTCACTTTCGGTCTCCGTGGTGAATAGAATGATGGTGGATTTCCAGTTGGCCCTAGTTGGCTGATTCTTTAACTTTTGACCTACCATTGAAATAGTTAGAAAATGGGCTTCAAACCAGTGGAAGATCAAAGGTTTTGTTCTTATTTCTTCTATGCCAGGAGGGTTATTTCTGTTTAAGTTTACAACCCTTGAGGATTTGTCCTTTGTTATGTCGGGATTGTAGGTCCATGGGAAACACTTCCTAGCCCTTGCAAAATGGAAACCTGGGTTCAACCCGGAGACAAAACTGACCAGAATGGCCTTGATTTGGGTCTGTCTCCCAGGCCTCCCACTTGAATATTGAGATGAGTACATTTTTTGATGGATAGGTGACTCCTTCGGCACATTTATCACTACTTACTAGGTGACCCATTCTAAATCCAAGTTGGTTTTTGCAAGGTTCTGTGTGAATGTCACCCTGAACAAAACTCTACCCAACTTTGTCATTTTGAAATCTAAACTAGGTAGATGGACCCAAGCGCTAGTGTATGAGAATGCTACCTTGTTCTACCAGAGCTATGATAATAGAGGTCACTTTAGTGACACTTGCAAGACCTCCCAATCAAGAACCAAAAAAGGGAGCAAGGATAAAGGTACAGTTGAGATCCCACCCTCGACAGAAGAAGTGGAAAAGGAGGAGACTAGCCTACCCTTGGTGGCTAATGAGAAGGAAATCCTAGCAAAGGAAAACCTAGTGCTTGAGGAAGGTGAGAATATTCCCCCTCTGGAGAATGAAGTGGGGAACTTTGGTCTCATCTCTCTAGAACCCCTACCTACAGAGGAACCCATCCTCTAGCTTGTGGTGGAGCCATTGAAGAACCCTTCGATAACCCCTCCAGAGAGGAGGAAGATTAGCCATGCTGAGGTGGAACAACCTACCATTGTGGTTTCTCTAGAACTAAAATCCCCAAAATTTGATCCTAAACCCCCCCATTATTTGTGAGGAAGAACTCTTCTAGCTCCTTTGATGCCGATTGCGAGGTGGAGGATGATGGGGAATGGAAAATGCAGAAAAAAAAATCCAAGCCTAAGAAGGCTAATGTGGGAATGGAAACACTCAGGGGAAGGCCACCAGATCATGCAAGGAGATCAAGAGGGACCACAAGGGATGTTGTAGTAAGTAAGCATCAAACCTTGGAATCTAGTTTTAAAAGTAAGTGTTACCCAAAATTTCCCATCTTTCAATTCTGGCCTATGCAAATGTCTAGTTCCTGCTGCATCTTGTTTTGGTTGCAAAGTTGATCCACATGTTTTTATGCTTTGCGCTCTAAACCCCATGTCCTTTGATGTGTCACCTTGCCCCAGTTCAGATTGCATCACTTAATTCACAAAACTCACAGAGATATTCAAGTTTAAGTGCTTGCAAGAAATACTCAGGTTGTAGGGGTTCCAAAAAAATGTTTAGTGTTGAAAACCATCTATGTTTTTGACCTTCAAGAGAAAACCCTCTGTGTTTTTGACCCCTCATCTTCGAACCAGTTCTTCCTAACAGTAGCATTTTTCACAAGCATGCAATTCGGACCAGTGGGGCCTAGTTGGTTTTCGGCAAATGGTTATGCGGGTTGTCACATGATCACATAAGTCCTTTTCCCCTCATGCGATCATGCGACTAAGGGTTTACTCCATGCACCCCGGTTTTAATGTTACTACCAACAGTCAAGCAAAGGTCACCACTGAGCTTGTCACATGATCACATGTAGCCTTCTAACTACATGTGACCATGCGCCAAACTGTCAGCGGTCGTGGTTAAGTAATAACATTGTTGCATGATCTCATAAAGACTTCTAGGCTCATGAGATCACGTGACAAGCCTTGCACGGTCAGTAGACTTCAACTTTGGTGTGGGTCCTTTGGCGGTGACGTGTCCATTTCTTAATAGTCAGTGAAGCAAAGTGGGCCTAGTAACATGTGGCCCCATAGATTCAAGATCTACGGTGGTCGCATGTTTGCATGGGATCTTCTGATACCATGTGATCATGCGATCACCGTTAGATTCTTTTGCAGTCCTCGGGCGGTGTTGTCATGGGTTCAGCGAATGTGGTTAGTTCCAGTTGGTCCACATGGTATAGGTGGGACATCTTGTAGGTCCAGGTGTCTATGTGGTAGTGAAGGTAGTCTCTCAGAAGCTTGTCGCATGATCGCATGAAGTCTTTTGGGCTCATGCAATCATGCGACCAATGTTATTTTAAAGTAGAGTGGGCCCAAGGTTGGTAAGCTTTGTGTGGTTGTGTAGTTGGAGGACTTTGCGTAGTTGCCAGATGTAACTTGGGGTTAAGAAAAGATCAAGAGACTCCATGACTAGAGGAAAAATGAACCCAAGGTGGAACTAGGGTTAAATTTGCAGTTTACTTCTCGCGCCCGAGTTTGAACACTTCTGTAGGGGGTTTTTTGCCAGTGTTTAAGCCAGTGACATTTGTGACAAAGAGTGATAGATTTTCAAAGGCCAGTCACATGATCGCATGAAGACTTCTGGGCTCATGCGATCATGTGACCAGTATTATTTTGAGGTGGTGCGGCCTATTTTTCATGGGCTTTCTTCTGAGGGAGATATTTGCAAGTGCAGGTAGCTAAACAATTGATGATTTCAGAGGTAGTTGCAATTGGGAGAATTTGCAGAGATTTAGACAGCCATTTTTTGGTCCTTTCCAGT
Organism: Chamaecyparis obtusa; assembly: GCA_027943335.1. Lineage (NCBI taxonomy): Eukaryota > Viridiplantae > Streptophyta > Pinopsida > Cupressales > Cupressaceae > Chamaecyparis > Chamaecyparis obtusa. The sequence continues at coordinate 312,332 of BSBK01004052.1, read as the reverse complement.
ATCTGATTAGATTTTGAGCATTCATGACTCAGCGGGCTTGCAGGGAGGTAGATGGATCAAGGTCTTTTATCTGCAGGCAATTGTAGTACAGGGATGGGCATGCAAGGAAGACATATCTGATCGGTTGAGATATTTTCATGAACATTTATGATTAGGAGTGACTAGTTTAGGGTTGGATTATTTTATGCAGATTTATGTAACCCTATTTGGATATTTTTGATTCCTACCTGTGTGCAGAGGTGTATATAATTTGTTTTTTGGAGCCTTAGTGCTCAGAGTTGACATTTTGTAAAGAAGAAAGCCTCTTTCTTAGAAAGCTATCTGTGACACTTTTTGTCCTCTGGTTTTTCTACTCTTTGTAATCTCCCATTGATAATTCAGATATGGCAAAGCATTTTGTGACATTCTCCTGTCCTTATGCTTTCTTATGTGGATTATCTCTTATTGAATTCAGTATATGCATTATTAGTAACTTTTAGGTTGTTTCTTGATTCCTCTTTCTTTCTACAATTCATGTGTATGCTTGTGAATGATTTGATTCAAATGCTTTTGTGGGTATACTTTCACCCCTGGAAATCTATGTCATTCCTATGCCAAATTGTAGAGATGAATGTTTTTCTGTAGGTTATAGTCTGTATCTGACTCTTTAGGAGTACTACTGCATTGAGAAATTCCTTTCCCCTACATAGTATCCCTTTATTTCAGACCCCTCTATAAAATATTTATGTAGGCCTATTCATTGAGTTGTAATCCTCTAGACCAAGGATTGTGTACTAGTTTCATCCTTTATATTGAAATTCATACCCTAGTTTCGGTGCATCACCTAGTAGGTAGTTTGCTTTCAGTTATTTCTTTTTCATGCAATCATTCTAACCATTTCCCTCAAAGATTTACATTTTCAGTCAAGAAGCAAATTAGGGTGATTATCCAAGAGGAACCAGCCTAGAACTTGGAGGTCTCATCTTAGTTAGCAAAGGTCCCACAACCTAGAGATGATTCCCAAGTTATATTGAGTCATCAAGACTATGAGAGCTTGAACTAAGGGTGGAAACTTAGTGTATAACAATTCTAGCACGCCCGGTGGGACCACAAAAGAAGTCTACTTGAAAAGAATATGGTATCTCTAGTATGCTGATAACATATTATAGACCTAGAAGAGGTCATTTTGCTGCATATTTGGTGACTCTGGAAAATCTATTGGTTTCAAAGATCAGATGCTGGTATGTTTCAAATATTTCATTTTTAAATTCCAGCTGATTACATGAGTAGACATGTCAAGTTTCTATGGACAGTCAGGTTACTCACCATCCTATCATGAGAATAATGCTCAATGGGCTGGTTCCTAGCCCTATCAAAGCCTAAAGCCTCCTTTTACCCCAAGCTATTATACTTCTCAAGGGTATCAATATATCCAGTATGCCCCAAATGAGTTTTCCCTTGTGTAAAGTTATGAGAGGGCCCTTCGACAAGATGGATCATGGGCACAAGAGGCACAATAGAAAATGCTAAGCCAGTTGCCCCATCCTATTTACCACCCACCCTCACCTTCTCAGACTATGCAACAGATATGGACTCTGAACTCAGACTTCATGAAAGAGCAAGAAAAGGCAAAGAGTGCATTGCTTTATTTGATTAAGTGTCTGAGCTCAAGGAGCAGAGAGAGCAAGAGGCTCAAAGTTATTATGAAGAGTCAGCTCCCTACTAGGAGATAGAAGCCCAAAGCTATGAGCAAGGGGCAGCTCCTTACCAAATGATAGAGGTTCTTGTTGATGAGAAACAAGCAAGAGAGTTTCAAGAAGAGATCAGATGTTGAGCTGAAATTGAGACAGCAAGGTTAAGATCATAGATTGCTCAACAAGAGTCTCCTAGGCTTAAAATTCCAAGTTGGAGGGCCCATCTGTCTCAAGAACCTACACATGAGGAGCCTGCTAAGCATCCTTTTCCAAGCTTTAAAGAAACTATGCCTTCTTTTTCTCCCCCCTCTCCCCCTCAGTTTCACATCCCAAGTTTTAAGGAAAAAAATTCTTTTGAAGAGCCTTCACTTGAGATTCAGTCCACCACTTTGCAAGAGCAGCCCGTTCAAGAAAAAATTTCATCCCAAGAGGCCCCTCTGGTTTCTCAGGATGATGAAGTAATGTGGATACCCAATGGACTCTACCTCCTGGTTGTCAGATGCCAAGTCTTTTCAAGGATACTAGTCTAGTGTCTGAGCGAGGACCTATGGAGGAGGAGCTTTCATGTGACAAGGAGGAGAAGAAACCTAAGGTATCAGCACAAAGTGATGACTTTGGTGAATTGGAGCAGCAAGGTGTGGAGGTGGACATTGGTGCTTAGCTTGAGCTCTTGGCTGGTTTGTATGATGAGCTCCCCCTCTTTGTTGATGATGAAGAAGAGATCATGCCATTACCTATAGCTGAAGGTCAATCAGAACAAAAGGTTCACCATCAATAGGAGGTTGCTATAGAAGAGGATGCCTTGTCCTTGTTGGATGAGCTACCTAGTTTTGTTGAGTAGGATGATAAGGCTATGATCATAGCCACCTCTATAAAGTTGTAGCAGCTAGAAGAGATTGATCCTGTGGATATGCTGATTCATGAGCTTGATCTCATCTTTGAGGAGGAGGCTTCCCAATGTACAAAAGATGACCAGAGCCTTGGGGAGGATTATTTGGGAAGCATCATAGGAGACTTGTGTGTGGAGCTTGATTATAAGGAGCCAGTCATTCCTGGGGATATTTGAGACATTAACAGATTTGATGAGCTCTTGGCTGGTTTAAAGAAAGAGGATGACAGTCCCCTATCCACGAATGATGAGTTGACATGGCTGTCCATGATGGAAGGTAACCATGAAGATAAAGAAGAAGCAATCAAGGAAGATCCTACCTTCAGACTTTCAAGAGGCTACCCCATCAGATACTTGGCCCAGAAGGAGTTCACTAAGACACCTCCATATGATCCATTTGAGGTGAGTGATCTTGATCTTGTTTTTTCAGAGGCAGTGCATCCTCATTTGCCAAATCTTTGTATGCCTCTTATCTTCATAGCTATCCTCATATGCCCGATGCAAAATGTCTTATTGAGGAAAGGTAGCTATTTTTCACAACCAGTGAATGGTTTTGTTTAACCATGTTTCTACACTAGTTAGTTTAGGCTAGGTTAGCTTCCCTGCTTTCTAGATTAGTTTTTCCTATTTTCCAAGAAGTTCCCATGCACAGTTTGTCTTGGTTGTTCAATTTTGTCTCTATCAAAGTTTTGTGCTCAGAATGACTCCATGCCCAATGGATTTCTTCAAAGGCCACTAGTCCAATGTCTAGAAGGCTGACATCCTGCAGAAGTCACCAAAATGTTACCCAAAATTTCCCATCTTTCAATTTTGGCCTATGCAAATATCTAGTTCCTGCTGCATCTTGTTTTGCTTGCGAAGTTGATCCATAGGTTTTTATGCTTTGCGCTTTGAACCCCATGTCCTTTGATGTGTCACCTTGCCCCAGTTCAGATCACATCACTTAATTTGCAAAACTCACAGAGATATTCAAGTTTAAGTGCTTGCAGGAAATACTTAGGTCACAGGGGTTCCAAAAAAATGTTCAGTGTCGAAAACCCTCTGTGTTTTTGACCTTCAAGAGAAAAACCTCTATGTTTTCCACCCCTCATCTTCGCACCAGTTATTCCTAATGGTAGCATTTTTCACAAGCACACAATTTTGACCAGTGGGGCCCAGTTGGTTTTCAGCAAACGATTATGCGGGTTGTCGCATGATCACATAAGTCCTTTTCCCCTCATGCGATCATGTGACTAAGGGTTTAATCCATGCGCCCCGATTTTAATGTTACCACCAGCAGTCAAGAAAAGGTCACCACTAAGCTTGTCACATGATCGCATGCAGCCTTCTAACTACATGCAACCATGTGCCAAACCGTCAGTGGTCGCGGTTAAGTAATAACATTGTCACATGATCTCATAAAGACTTCTAGGCTCATGAGATCATGCGACAAGCCTTGCATGGTCAGTAGAATTCAACTTTGGCATGGGTCCTTTGGTGGTGATGTATCCATTTCTTAGCAGTTAGCAAAGCAAAGTGGGCCTGGTAACATGTGGTCCCATAGATTCAAGATCTACGGTGGTCGCATATTTGCATGGGATCTTCTGATCCCATGTGATCACACGACCGCCGTTAGATTCTTCTGTAGTCCTCAGGTGGTGTTGTCATGGGTTCAATGAATGTGGTTACTTCTGGTTGGTCCACGTGGTACAGGTGGGACATCTTGTGGGTCTAGGTGTCTATGTGGCAGCGGAGGTAGTCTCTCAGAAGCCTGTCGCATGATCGCATGAAGTCTTTTGGGATCATGTGATCATGCGACCAACGTTATTTTAAAGTAGAGTGGGCCTGGGGTTGGTAAGCTTTGCGCAGTTGCATAGTTGGAGGACTTTGCATAGTCACCAAATGTAACCTGGGGTTAAGAAAAGATCAAGAGACTCCGCGACTAGAGGAAAAATGAACCCAAGGTGGAACTAGGGTTAAATTTGCAGTTTACTTCTCGCCCCTGAGTTTGAACACTTCTGTAGGGGGTTTTTTGCTAGTGTTTAATCTAGTGACATTTGTGGCAAAGAGAGACGGATTTTCAAAGGCCAGTCACATGATCGCATGAAGAATTTTGGGCTCATTCGATCATGCGACCAGTATTATTTTGAGGCAGTGCGGCCTATTTTTCATAGGCTTTCTTCTGAGGGAGATGTTTGCAAGTGCAGGTAGCTAAAAAATTGATGATTTTAGAGGTTTTTGCAGTTGGGAGAATTTGCAGAGATTTAGATAGCCATTTTTTGGTCCTTTCCAATATCTGATTGGAGTTTGAGCATTCATGACTCAATGGGCTTGCACGGAGGTAGATGGATCAAGGTCTTTTATCTACAGGCAATTGTAGTACAGGGATGGGCACACAAGGAAGACATATCTGATCGGTTGAGATATTTTCACGAACATTTATGATGAGGAGTGACTAGTTTAGAGTTGGATTATTTTATGCAAATTTATGTAACCCTATTCGGATATCTTTGATTCCTGCGTGCGTGCAGAGGTGTATATAATTTGTTTTTTGGAGCCTTAGTGCTCAGAGTTGACATTTTGTAAAGAAGAAAGCCTCTTTCTTAAAAAGCTATCTGTGACACTTTCTGTCCTCTAGTTTTTCTACTCTTTGTAATCTCCCATTGATAATTCAGATATGGCAAAGCATTTTGTGACATTCTCCTATCCTTATGCTTTCTTATGTGGATTATGTCTTATTGAATTTAGTATATGCATGTTCGGTAACTTTTAGGTTTTTCCTTTTTTCCTCTTTCTTTCTGCAATTCATGTGTATGCTTATGAATGATCTGATTCGAATGCTTTTGTGGGTATACTTTCACCCTTGGCAATTTGTCTCATTCCTATACCCAATTGCAGAGATGAATGTTTGTCTGCAGGTTATAGTTTGTGTCTGACTCTTTAGGAGTACTACTGCATTGAGAAATTCTTTTCCCCTGCATAGTATCCCTTTATTGCATACCCCTCTATAAAATATTTATGCAGGCCGATTCATTGAGTTGTAATCCCCTAGACCTAGGATTGTGTACTGGTTTCATCCTTTATACTGCAATTCATACCCTAGTTTTGGTGCATCACCTAGTAGGTAGTTTTCTTTCAGTTATTTCCTTTTCATGCAATCTTTCTAACCCTTTCCCTCAAAGATTTACATTTTTAGTCAAGAAGCAAATTAGTGTGATTATCCAAGAGGAACTAGCCTAGAACCTAGAGATCTCATCTTAGTTAGCAAAGGTCCCACAACCTAGAGATGATTCCCAAGTTATACTGAGTTATCAAGACTATGAGATCTTGAACTAAGGGTGCAAACTCAATGTATAACAATAAGAAATGATTTTCCTTTCTTGGAATGTTATAGGTTTGAACAACTCCCTCAAACAAAGTGTTGTTAAACACTACATTTTTTATCATAAGCTAGATATTCTGCTCATGCAAGAAGTTAAGATGTCTACTAGTAATTTTGCCATCCTGGCAACCAACATTTGCCTGGATGCTACATTCCTTTACTCTGAAGTTGCGAGTGCTTCCAGAGGCATTGCTATGCTTTGGAACCCCAATAAGATAACTGGCCTTCAAGTTTCCTCCTCTCCAAATTTCCTTGTTGTTACCTTTAGGAAGGATGGGCTTGAGTGGATCACTTTTAATATTTATGCTCATAATACCCAATCTAGTAGGGCCTCCCTTTGCATTGACCTATCCCTTTGGATAGACCAAGACACTTCTGTGAATTACTTGTTGGATAGTGACTTCAACACCACTCTTTATCCCTTGGAAAACTATGGGGGATTAATGGATTACTCTGATATCATGGGGGAGTTGGTAGATTTTATTTCTTCCACTGGTCTTCTTGATATCTCTCTGAAAGGAAACCCCTTTACTTGGACCAATAATAGGAAGGGTCCCCATCTCATCTATGTGTAGCTTGACTGGTTCCTTACTACCTCTTCATGGGACCTATGTCTAAATTCAACCCTGACCTCCATCCTTGGAACTACCTCTGATCATAACCCCCTCCTTCTCTGTTGACATGATTCTCCTAAGGTTGGCCCGACCCCTTTCAGATTTGAAATCATGTGGTGTTCTCACCCATCCTTTAGAGACCATGTGAAGCTCTGGTGGGCTACTAACATCAAAGGTACTGCCTTGTTCAGAATTGCCCAAAATTTGGAAATTATTAGAAGGGAGCTAAAAGACTGGAGCAAACATAACTTTGGTGATTTCTGAAAAGAGAAAAAGGAGCTGATTGAAACTTTAGGGGCCTCTAGGCTCAATTGCCCTCTAGTAGCCACCCACCCTAGATACAGGTGGAGGAGTTAACTCATCACAAATGGTAGGAAACTTTGAAAAAATAGGAAATCTACTGGAAGCAATGATCCAAAATCCAATAGCTTGCTGAAGGGAACAGAAACATGACTTTCTTCCATAGGTCTACCAGCAACCATAAAAGAAGAAATTCCATCATTTCTATTAGGGATGAGGGAATAATGAAGTCATGGAGAAGGACAAAATCAATTAGGTCACAAAAAATTACTTTAAGGGGATGTACTCAAATGAGGGACAAATGTGCCTGTAGACTAGGATTTGAGCGTGCACCTAAACCTGTTTTGAAGGCCAAAGACAAACAAACGTCATAGCATATTATCAAATCAAATTTAATGGTAAACAAACTAAAATCAAAGCCACCTCAGTTTAAGCCTAAAACGGATGCGCCCATGCACCGTTTGATATGCTTGGATATAAATGGATGTGGGTGTGCAAACTCAAGCACTTGGAGCATGCAAATAGGATGATTTGAGGATCAAGAAGACCCAAAATGACACAAAATAGGTATGAGGAACCTATTTTGCCTCAAAGGCCTCAAGAACACACAAATATGCAAAGCTAAAAGATGAACTAAGATTGATTAAACAAGAAATGAATCTATGTTAATCCAATTAAGCTAATTTAAATGTGATTTAAGCTTGAAAATGATCTAAAATGATGAGTTTATGCTTATGCTAGAATGAAAATGGCATTATAACTTTGCTATTGAGTTTGAGAGTCGAAAGATGAGAGAGGATTGTTTGCTCAAAGAAGTAAGGCTATTTATAGGAAAAAGGAAGGTCTTGGGTTAAAAGGATGAGTCAGAGTTAGGGCTAAGGTTAGGGTTGAGTCAAGGACAAGTGTCCTGACAAGTGTCAAGGGAGGATTGAGTTGAGAGTTTGAGGGCATGTGCACAATTTGGTAAATGTGCCCAAGGCCAAGAGGTGGCAAGGAAGGGATAAGAAGGTCTTAAATGCATAATGAATGCATGTAAGAAAGATAAGGAAGGCTTAAATGCATCCTTAAATGCATTTGCAAGAGGTGGCCAAGAGGTGTCAATCCTTGTTGACTAAGGAGGATGACTAAGAGGAGGTTAGCATAAGTTTTGGTAAACCTTTTGCTAATGGAATGTGACAAGATTAGAAAGGGGTTTAGGATTAGGATTAGGAGAAAGGGATGGGCAAGTGGCTTTGGTGAGATTTAGATATTTATTAAAGGTAAATTTAATAAATATTAAATATCTAGGCTTAGGGTTTGAAGGGACTAGATTAGGGATTTGACCCATTTAGAGGAAGGTTTAGGACTTTCTAGAAGAGTTTAGTGCTCTTTAGAATTTTGGCCAACTTTGGGATAAAAAATAAATTAAAAATAAATTAATTTATTTTTGAGGTTTTTGGTCAATTTATTAATCAAATAATTAATAAATTAGGGATAATGTCCAAATGACATTTTTAGGCTAGATTCCTTAATTAAAAGATTTTTAATTAAGAGAGAGGGATTTAATGCCATAAAAATAAATTAATTAATTAAATAAATAATTAATTAATAAATGATGATGTCATCAAGGATTTTCAGAAAACAAAAATAATTTATTTTCTGAAGGATTTTTCGGTGTCTACATTTTGCCCCTCTTTGATGCGATGCCGCAAGTGGCATGGCGTCAAAGACAAGAAAACAAGATGCCAAGGCTAGAATCAGAAGAAAAGGGTATGACGCCCGGGAGGATTGGAAGAAAGAGGAACATGCCCCGGTGGGACAAAATCATGGAAGATGCACCCAGTGGGACAAGGAGAAAGAGGGATTACGCCCTGGGACAGAGTGTGCCTTGCGGGATGAGGAAGGAAGGGTCTAGGAAGAAAGGGGAGATAAATAACCTCACTTCTAAGAACAAATATGGATGATATGCAAGATGAGATGGAAATGCAAGATGCAAGATGCAGTTGTATGCAAAGATGCAAGATTAATCTATATGATAAATGCAAGGGACCAGATAGCTCCAAGTGCAAACGGGAGTGCACAACCTAGATTTAATATAGCTATGTTAGAGACCTGCCAAGGATACTGGGATCACGAGGCTTGTCAACAACGTCGCAGAGGACTGACGAGGACTGACGCTAAACAAACACACAGGGTTGCCCCAACATCACACATGAAGCACAGAGGTGACATGGCGAAACCGATGCTGAAGGAACCACAAACACACAACTGACTCACAGGCAGAAGCGAAAGATCAAAAGACCTTGCCCCAGATTATCCGCACATGCAGCACACCGTGATATAAAGAATTGTGGTGACCCTGGTGGGATAAAGAGAAGCCAAAAAGATTAACAAGACCCAAAGGACAAAAATCCAAGATCAAAATGATAACTCCAAAAAGACATCCTTTGCCAAGGAGAGAGATTAGGTTTGATTGATGGTGGGAAGATTGGTCGGACAGGAGGAACGATATATCCTCAAGGACCAGGATGGAAGATTAGGTCAGACAGGAGGAACGATATATCCTCAAGGACCCATGGGTTGGTGAGAGAAATAAGTGTTGTTGTTCGCTGGCAAAAGCTGAAGTTCAAGGAATAATCAAGATGAGCAAGGATAAGTTGACAATTGATGTTGCTGAAGCACAAGGCCCGAGTGGGACTAAAAGTTTTATGAGGCTGGGAATGGGACAAGATGTTTGATCAAATGCTACTGCAGGACGGACAAAGGACTAAGACAAAAGATGGGACCTAAAGACACAAATGTACAAATGAGCTTAGGTGGAGACACGACTGACGCTATGGTACAAGACTCAAGAATAGGATATACAAAGAACCTGGGGATGAAGCTGACAACTTCAAAGATATGCAAGATGGTGCCCCAGCTAGGTTAGAAGGCCAAGATGGACTGGCAGTGGATGATGTGTCCTAAAATGACATGGATTTGGGAAAGACATATCCCAATGATGATGATTGAATTGAGATCAAGGCCTGCTACAAGACGAAGGATGCGATTTCATCAGTTAGCTTGATCTTGGATGTTGGCTAGCTAGAAGATATGGATAGGTTGGGAAGATTGCTAGCAAGGTGTGGATAGGGATGAATGGCATTGGATTGCAATGAGGTTGGCCTATAGCTAGATACCAATGACAAGAGAAGATACTAGGTGTTGGGAAGATGGAGGAAAATGCTGAGGATGGGGAGGATGGAACTGCTAGAAGATTTGGATGGAGGAAGATTCGGGGAGATTGGATGGCGGATTGCTAGAGGATTTTGAAGATGGAAAAGCTGCTTGGAGGATGAAAAGCTGGTGGAAGATGGAAAGCTGGTGGAAGATTACCAAGTGTCAACAAAATGAGCTGTTATTTTCCCAATGGAGGATCAGTGATAGGATTGCGTCAACCTAGGATAGACTGATGATCTTCGGTCAACTGGATTCTTGTCAATACAAGCCAATCTCTTGCTCGAGATGATAAGGCTATGCAAGGACAAGGTTTTGATTTCTTTAAGACAACACATTGTGCCAAAAAGAGGATGATTTATGATTTAGGATAAGGGATGGAAACAACTCAAAGGGCTGGAACACGATAATGCTTGCGGATTTGGAGCTCTGGATTTTGGTGCAAAAGATGGTGAATCTGCTTTCTGCTGTGGATGGTGGATGTTGGATTCTGATAAAGGATATGGGACACTGAGTTGGTTTGCTGGTGGATCAAGATAGAGGATGCTGGAGGAACTGCTGATAGAGGAGTGCTGGAAGGATTGGATGGTGGTTGGTTTGGATTTGGATAGAGAAATTGCTGAGGATTTTGGGAGATGGAAGATTCGGATTTGGATAGCCTCCAAGGAATACATCACCAAGGAAGAGGATGCCCCCTGTTTAAGATAGTTCATGTGTTTTAAAGGCATGGTGTATGCTTGGATGGAAGATATGCCAACAAGAGGATGAGGAAGGATGGAAGCTAGGATGAAAGGATTGGATAGAGGATACATAGCTGAAAGGTGCAATGGATGCCTAGGAGGTGCCCAAAAGCATGTACATCTGATAGTCTCTATTTTTGTCATCAAGATCCAATGGAAAATGAAGGAAGTGAGAGACAAAAGGGGATGGAGGACATGTTGGATAAGAGGTGATAGAAAGGAAGCCCCTAATTGCAGAAAGGAATTAGGGGGGGGCACTACGCATAGCGCCTGTTTGCCAGGTTTTCACCATGGTACTTGTCCAAGGTGCTTGAATTGCCAAGTTTTCACCAGAGGATGAATGTTTTTCTCTTGATTTTTGCTTTGTTGATAATTTGCTCCTTTGATTTATCCAATTTTTATGGATTTTTGTGTTTTTTCCTTGACTTTGTGCTGATCTTGCTGATTTGTCGCTGAGCTTGTGCTGATATGCATTGATACTTCTGATTTTGTTTGGATGTGTTGCTGATTCGGTGCTGATATGCACTGACATTTTGATTTGTTGCTGAAGCTCTGATTTAATGCTGTCGTGCTTGTTGATCAGCTGATGTCGCCGTTTTGGCACTTCCTCTTGATTAGATGGTGACCTTTTGATTTGTCACTGATATTCTGATGGTGTTGCTGATTCTTTGATTGGATGTTCCCTTATGATTTGATGATGGCCCTACTGTTTTTGAATTTGCACAGATATTTTGATGTTGTTGCTAACTCTTTGATGTGGCGCTGAGTTTTGTGCTGATTTTGGTGCTATCATGCGATTTGATGTTGATCTTCTGAGAGATTCTTCACTGATTTTCTGATGTGGATTGCTGATTTTTTGATGTTGCCAGCTTGTCATGGGGATCCATTGCTAGATGATGGACGACAAGCTTAAGATCACACCTAGGCATGTGCATATGACCATGCACAGTTGATAATTGACTCCTCAGAGCAAGGCACTTAAGGTCATGATTCACTTTTTGTCAGGTTAACCTCCATGTAGATGAGCCACAAACATCCTTCTGTACCCAAGTTGATTTAGCTTGGTTTCTGCAATGTTGATAGGGAACTATCATGTGTTGTTATCTCAGATAGGAGGAAGAGGCAAAGCTCCATCTTCTAGCACTTGAATTGCCAAGTTTTCACTAGAAGATATGCCCTTTATTTTTATTGTTTTGGAATCAGAATGTGCCCCAGAAGGGTTTTCACATAAAGACTCATGATTTTGCCTTTGCTTTTTTAACTTTTGCGACTAAAGCTTGTCTCTTCCCCAAAATATGCTTCTGTTTTAAGCTGATAGGCATATGTTGATGCTGAAGCCTGATTGCCTGTTGATTTGTGTTGATTTCTCTGATTTGTCATTGATTTCCCTTTGCTGTTTTAGATGTGCTGACTGATCTTTGCTAACTTTCCTCACTGATTTCTTCTGATTGTGTGCCTGGATGTTGGTACAACTGTAGCAAGACGGGGGGGATCATGCAAAGTCATGGATTAGATGGGGGAGATGGGAAAGATGGTGGTAGAAAGTGTTTGGATGGAAGGATGGAAAGTGATCAAGATAGGGGGATGTTGTCAGGATCAACATTGGCACATGTTGTGAGGAAGATGGATGATTGGATGTGGAAGATAGAGATAGATGTGATGGAGGATTTATGCTAGAGGATGGAGGAGATGGAGGGGAAGATTGAGGAGCTGGGAGATGGGCAATGTTGGATGCCATTGTGGATGTTTTTGTTAGATGCATTACATCCTTTTGCTTTGGGATCCACATCATTTTTTTAGCTTTAGTGTGCCTTTGCGGCCATTGGTGGGCATCAGATTGTGCTTTTTCTTTGCTAGGCCTTTGTGGCCATGTGATAGATTTTGCTTGGACTTTGCTAGGTTTTGGGAGCCATTGGGGTGCTTTAGCATGCCTGATTGGCTCTTTGCTAGGCCTTTACGGCGCATTTGATTGCCTGATTGGAGCTTGCATTGATTGACCATGTCGATTAGACTGGCCATGGTAATCGTCATTGGGCCTTTGCAGCCATTGGGATGCATTAGATTTGGCATTTGCTTTGATGGGCCTTTGTGGCCAGTGGTTTGCTTTGGCTTGCTTGATCGGATTTTTCTTTGATTGTGCATGTCGATTAGACTGGACATAACAATCCTGGGATACTTGTGGATTTTTCCCTTTATTCATGCGCGATATGGCATCCAAGTTGCGAGGAGCATTGGGAGGAATATGAGGAGTTTTCTGGGATGGAGGATATTTGGATGGAGAGATGGAAGGAGATTGGTAGATAGGATATGTGGACATGTGCCGTTGTTGATCTTGACTAGGGATGCTTGGATGTTGGATGAAAGACTGAGTAGGATAAGATGGAGGATGATATTTTGGGATATAAGGTCCCAAAATGGATTTGCTGGGTAATGGAGATGCGCTGAAAGACTTTGGGACATAGGGACCCAAAATGGATGGGGAGGATGAAGGAGGAATATGATAGGTTGTCCTCGGTTGTAATGATGGAGGGGGAGGAATTGCATTGTGGGCTCTGAAAGATGTTTTGTTGGTTTTGAATGGATGTTTGAACTTTGCCTTAGCTATACCAACATTTCTGGATGAAGCGCCCTTTGCTGATGTGGAAGAAGTGTCCTCTTCTGGTGTGCAACCAATTCCATAGCCTTTTGGATGTTTCTTGCCTTGAATGGGCTGTATATTTCCTTGTTCGTGAGTGCCAAGGCCTTTGCCTTGATAGTTCCATCTTTTCAGCATTTTATCCAAACAAGGATATTTTTGACTTGGGGTGAATGACAAAAAGCCATTTTCTGGTTCCCTGATGGAAGATAAGAAGCTGATGTCTTCTTTTTCAAGTGGTTTACCTTTGACAAATGTTAGTGACCCAAGAGGATAGAGTGACGGCAGCTGGACAGTTTGGTTAGGAGGATCCTCAAGAGGAGAGGATAGGATGTTGGGATTTTGACTAGGATTGGGGGATGGTATTGGATCTTTAGTTGGAGAAACTGGGATGATAGGATCTTGGATTGGAGGAATTGGGATTGTAGGATTTTGGATTGAAGGTGATGGAGGCAATAGAACATGCGATGGGGGAAGTAAAGGGGTTGGATCTTGATGTTCTTCTATAGATATTTCAACATGCTTTTGGTCCAGATCTTGACATGATGGGATTTGTTCAGATAGAGGATTAGGGGATATATGGATGGACTCTTCAAAGGGGGGGAATGAAAGGATTGGGAACTCTGCTGCTGGGGTTTCTGGAAGAAGGAAGAACTCTTCAGATGGTATGGATAAAAGGATGGGAGATTTTGTAGCTGCAATGACAGGAAGAGGGATGAACTCAGGAAGCTCATTAGGTATGTTTTGGATAATGCTAGGAGGAGATGATTCTGGGGATTGGATAGATACTTCAGACGAAAGGAACTCAATGATGATAGGAGATGGAAGAGGATCAACAGTTGGGATGTATGGAAGATAGATAATAGATGGGAGCGCTGGATGGGCCTCATCAATGATGGCTTCATATGAAGGATTGCTTGGCTTTTCAATTTCAGGCGTGGGTTTTGCTATTGGCTCTTCCTTGGGTTCTGTTTTTGGTTTCCTTGGAGACTTTTGTGGTGAAGAAGGTTTGGAAGGTGGAGGAGATGGGGAACTTGGATGGTCTTCGCATGAAAGTGGGGTTTGTGCTTGGGTAGCTATTTGCGAAGGAGGAGAGAAAGAAGGGAACACCCATGAAAAAGATGATTTTGAAAAGGGAGCTTTGGATTTTGCTTGATGGGATGATGTAGCTGCAGCGGTTTGAAGGGATGACAGTGCTGAAAAGATGGGGGTGATGGTTTGAGGTACAGGATATGAAGCGGGTTGAGGGGAGCATTCTGCTTGAGGGAAGAGACTTTTGGTAATGTGGTTTGGAAGAGAGGATGGTGGTTTGAGACAGGATGGAGGATTGGGGTTTGGAGCATAAGATGGTGGTTTGAGACTGGATGGAGGATTGGGGTTTGGAGCAGAAGATGGTGGTTTGAGACTGGATGGAGGATTGGGGTTTGGAGCAGAAGATGGTGGTTTGGGAAAGGATAGAGGTTTGGTGAAAAGGATGGGAGGACTAGAATCTTGGATTTTAGAATGTTTTGGAGGATGGGTAGATGGAGGCCTTAGATAAGGAAAGTAGCGTGAAGCATTTCTAAGGGATGATGGCGATGGAGAAATGACCATAGTAGAAAGTGGAGGCCTGAAAGGAGCATATGGAAGAGGTGTAGGTTGAAGACAAGGATAAGTTGGGGATGGATAAGATACTGGGGTTGCTTTTCCAAGGACATGAAAAGGAGTGCTCGCCTTGCCAAGGACATGAAAGGGGGTGCTAGGAGATAAGCGCGAAGGCATGGTTGGCTGGATTGGAGGAATGATGGAACGCTGGGGGTTGCTTGGAGCAAACTGGCTGAAATAGGCATCATGGTCTACAAGACCTTCATCATCATTAGGATCGATTGGTGGGAGAGGAGAGATATCATAACCAAACTCATTATAGATTTGAGACATGTTGTCTTTGCGAATGAGTTGGATAAGGAGGAAGGACGAAGATGGTTTGGAAGACTAAGACTCAGATTGGGATGACTGACGGAAGCAGACGGTTTTCTAGAAGAAGACAGACAAAGGGATGGGAGATGACCAAGTTTTGGGATGGCTGCTCTGATTGTCCTTCGAACCAAGTTATAGATCTGCTTGATGTTTTTCCATTGGCAAAGGATTTGATAAAAGCAATCTTCACAAAGGACAAAGAAACTTTGTGAGATACAAACAAGATAAAAGACTCTGATAAATGCTTTCGAAAAAGTGTATGTTTCAACAAGTGTTTTCACGGAGTCTTTGACTGTCAAGCACTTCAAACAGATCTACCTAAGGAAGGTGAGTATCAAAATCACTTGCCCATAGCTTGGTATCCCCCAGAAGGGAATACAAATGGTGAGTAATCTTGAGGCGACCCGGTAAACCCACTTGGAATCTGTCCTTGCATAAGGATTTTGATACTTTCGGATGTAGATAGGGTAGCCTCTAGTTTATCAAGTTTTTAATAGTTCCGTGGAGTCTCCATACCCGGTTATGCTGATCATCCATGACTCACTTAAGAGCCTTGCCAATTATGCTAGGGGAGAGGAATGTTTACCATCCCCAGACACGTGTTTGGCACGAACGCCCGACGATTAGGAGATGTAAGTGATTCTTTTGGTATTCGCTTATTTGTATACCGGCCGGAGGGGATACCGGTTTGAGGTCGTTCTCCGAGGAGGAAGCGCTTCTCCTTGGACAGGCCTCGCTAAAAGTAGAACAAGTGAACTTGTCCAAGTTTAAATGTTCCACGTTGCTTACTCTAACAAGGATTATGCAAGAATTGAAAAACTCCTACATGCACATCAAGCAGATTTTGTTCATTTTCCCAATTTGATTAAGTGATGTTTGAACTTTGAAATGAAGACACTCGTGATTAGCTTTTGATTTGTTCCTTTCCTCAAAATGTAAATGAATTGAACGTTTGCAAGTTCTTTCCTTTTGTGCATTCAAGATTTGATTAGCGAGTTTGATTTAAGAACTTTGAAAAAGCTTTGTTTTGTCCCTTAGATCACTCAAGATTGAATTTGTTTGCTTGCTTTGGAAACTGAAACAGATGAGGGAATAGAGTTGTTTGTTCCTTTAGTGCATTCGAGATTTGGTTTGCTTTTCAAATTGACAATGACACTCTAGGACCTAAGTTCATTTCCTTAAGTTTCATTCAAGATTGAGTTTGACCTTTGCTGTAATAAAAGAAATGAAAAAAACCAGTCTTAAGCAACTCAAGACAAAAACCAAAAGCGACACTGTCCAGCTTATAGGTGCCGCTGGAAAGTGCAGAGGTGACATTTAATTCCTACAGGCGACATTCTGTACCTCAAAAGGCGACAGATAAAACAACCAAAGGCGTGATTTATTTTGTTACAGGCATGATTTAATTACAAGAAGGCGACAGAAGAGAATTCTGGAACGTAACAGAAGTTGCCAACAACAGGAAGTTCTCAGTTATGCAGGCGTTAAAATAGAGTTCACAGGCATCATTTCTTTCCTCAAAGGCGTGATTTAATTTCATGAAGGCGTGACTGAATTGTTTTTAGGTGACATTTCTTTTGTTGAAGGTGACATTTCTTTGTTTGAAGGTGACATTTAATTGCTGTAGGCGTCATTTCTTTTCATGAAGGCGACATTTCTTTATTTCCTGCAAAATACAAGCATATAAAGCATAATTTCATCAAAATGATTATGGTTTCCTCGTCCCACCGGGCATGCCAGAATGTAGACTAGGATTTGAGCGTGCACCTAAACCTGTTTTGAAGGCCAAAGACAAACAAACGTCATAGCATATTATCAAATCAAATTTAATGGTAAACAAACTAAAATCAAAGCCACCTCAGTTTAAGCCTAAAACGGATGCGCCCATGCACCGTTTGATATGCTTGGATATAAATGGATGTGGGTGTGCAAACTCAAGCACTTGGAGCATGCAAATAAGATGATTTGAGGATCAAGAAGACCCAAAATGACACAAAATAGGTATGAGGAACCTATTTTGCCTCAAAGGCCTCAAGAACACACAAATATGCAAAGCTAAAAGATGAACTAAGATTGATTAAACAAGAAATGAATCTATGTTAATCCAATTAAGCTAATTTAAATGTGATTTAAGCTTGAAAATGATCTAAAATGATGAGTTTATGCTTATGCTAGAATGAAAATGGCATTATAACTTTGCTATTGAGTTTGAGAGTTGAAAGATGAGAGAGGATTGTTTGCTCAAAGAAGTGAGGCTATTTATAGGAAAAAGGAAGGTCTTGGGTTAAAAGGATGAGTCAGAGTTAGGTCTAAGGTTAGGGTTGAGTCAAGGACAAGTGTCCTGACAAGTGTCAAGGGAGGATTGAGTTGAGAGTTTGAGGGCATGTGCACAATTTGGTAAATGTTCCCAAGGCCAAGAGGTGGCAAGGAAGGGATAAGAAGGTCTTAAATGCATAATGAATGCATGTAAGAAAGATAAGGAAGGCTTAAATGCATCCTTAAATGCATTTGCAAGAGGTGGCCAAGAGGTGTCAATCCTTGTTGACTAAGGAGGATGACTAAGAGGAGGTTAGCATAAGTTTTGGTAAACCTTTTGCTAATGGAATGTGACAAGATTAGAAAGGGGTTTAGGATTAGGATTAGGAGAAAGGGATGGGCAAGTGGCTTTGGTGAGATTTAGATATTTATTAAAGGTAAATTTAATAAATATTAAATATCTAGGCTTAGGGTTTGAAGGGACTAGATTAGGGATTTGACCCATTTAGAGGAAGGTTTAGGACTTTCTAGAAGAGTTTAGTGCTCTTTAGAATTTTGGCCAACTTTGGGATAAAAAATAAATTAAAAATAAATTAATTTATTTTTGAGGTTTTTGGTCAATTTATTAATCAAATAATTAATAAATTAGGGATAATGTCCAAATGACATTTTTAGGCTAGATTCCTTAATTAAAAGATTTTTAATTAAGAGAGAGGGATTTAATGCCATAAAAATAAATTAATTAATTAAATAAATAATTAATTAATAAATGATGATGTCATCAAGGATTTTCAGAAAACAAAAATAATTTATTTTCTGAAGGATTTTTCGGTGTCTACAGTGCCCAAACAATATCCAAAATCAACTCCTAGACCATATCCAAAGTGCTATAACTCATAGTGATAATGACTAGCTCACAAAGTGTGTTTTTGATGATGAGGTCAAGAATGTGGTCTTCGCTATGGGTGCTTACAAAGCCATGGGGCCTGATGACTTTCCTCTGGTGTTCTTTCAAGAATATTGGGACATCATGGGGACTGATGTTATCTATGCTGCCAAAGACTTCTTCAGGACGGGGCGTCCCCTCAGATAGCATAATAAAACCTATATTGTGCTAGTCCCAAACCATGACAATCCCACCTCTATGTTGGATTTTAGGCCCATCAGCCTTTGCAACACCTTCTATAAGATCCTTACTAAGATCGTGGTTAGCAGAATGAAGCCACTTCTAGATAAGATTATCAGGACTACTTAGAAAGGATTTGTGCCAGGTAGATAGATACTGGATGCGGCCATAGCCACTCATGAAATCATCCACTCTATGGATAGGAGGAAGGTCCTAGGTATGGCCTTTAAACTAGATATCTCTAAAGCTTATGACAAAGTTAATTGGTCATTCCTACTTAAAATTATTACTAGAATGGGCTTTAATGAGAAGGTTGTTCAAATTATACAAGAATGTACCCAAACTGTTAGCTTCTCTGTGCTTGTCAATGGCACCCCTAGTGGCCTCTTTAAACCTAAAAAGGGTCTCAAACAAGGGGACGCTCTCTCCCCCTACCTTTTTATTATGGTGGCTGATGTTCTTAGCAAGAATTTGACTATGCTTTCTTCCATGGGAAGAATACAAGGTGTCAAACCTGCTTCTACTCTTCAATAGGTTGTGTTAGAGAAGTTTGTTGCTGACACCTTCCTCTTTGGGTATTCTTTAGTGATTGAGGCCACACAGTGGAAACAAATCCTAGAAAGTTATGCCTGGGCTTCTGGATAGTGTATTAACTATCAAAAAAGCTGGTTGTTCTTCTTCAATACTCCCATGGAGATACAAAATAGAGTGCTTCAAATTCTGGGCTATTTCTCTTCTTCACTCCCTTCTACCTACCTTGGCCTCCCCCTCACGGTTAAGGAGGTATCCTAAGACTTCTGGAACTCTATCCTAGAAAGAACCCAGAGGAAACTTGTTGGATGGAAAGGGAAGATACTAAGCAATGCTAGTAAACTTCACCTAGTGGCTTCCACTCTCCAAGGGATTTTGATTAACTTCCTGTCCCTCTTCAAGATCAAAAGAAATATAGCGGAGAAAATTGAAAGAATTCAGAGAAATTTTTTGTGGGTTGGTTCTGAAGAAAAAAAGAGGATGTCTCTAGTCAATTGGGACACTGTCTGCCTCCTGAAAAGACTAGATGGCCTGGGCCTAAGGAGAATTAGCTTGATGAATAGAGTGCTTACCACGAAAGTGGCCTAGAAACTCATAGAAGGAAAAGCTGATTGATGTAAAATAATGGAAACTAAGTACCTCCAAGGACATCCCTATGGGAGGATGTACCATGATAGTGACCTCCCCAGTGGATCCAAACTCTGGGTGAACATCTGTAAATGCAAGACCTTGCTATCTAAAGGGGCCTTCTGGAATCTTGGAAATGGGAGATCCATTAGGTTTTGGAATGACTATTAGGTCCTGAACTACCCTAACCTAGGCTCTAGTTTTAAACCCCTTATGGACTACCTCAGACCTATCCTTGGTAACAAAACCTCCAACTACATTGCTGGCAGGGACTGGAAAGATATACCTAATCTGGTAATTGAAAGACCAGACCTTCAACACTTGGCCAATGAGCTCATGGAAACTATGAATGACATCAGAATCCTGGGGCTAGGTAGCCAGAAATCCATTATCTAGGCCCCTACCCCAGCGGGTACCTTCTCGATTAAATCTGCTTACAACCTGCTTCTAAAGGAAGAAAATAACCCAAGGGACTGGAAGAAGGTGTGGAACCCCTAGCTCATGCCAAAAATCAATTTCTTCTAGTGGACCCTTATGCATGGTAAAGTCCTAACCTAGGATAATCTTATAAAGCGGGGCTTCTCCATGGTGAATAGGTGTGTCCTATGTAAAAAGGAGGAGGAGATGCTGAACCACCTATTTATACACTGTGACTATGCCACTAGCATCTGGCAAGGAGTCATCGGCAAGTTGGGTATCTTATGGGTTCTGGATAGAAATGTGCATCAATGTACTAACTAGAGATATCCCTCCACTCACCCCCTTCTCCATCTCCTCTGGAAAATGTTGCCCCCACACATCTGCTGGACTATTTGGAAGGAAAGGAACAACAAGATATTCAGGGAGACTAGTACTCAGGCCTAGAGTTGTCTCTATCTTGGAACTAAGCTCCAATGTGAGAACTCCAGTGCAGCTAAGTGGAAGCTTCCCTCAAGACCCCCCTCTTCCTAGGAGGTCAAAATAGCTGGTAGATGGAACCTACTAGCTAGGTTCTCTAGGTTTGATGATGCTAAGCTGATGGATAGAAAAGCTACCAGATGGGTTGCCCCTCCTAGAGGATGGACCAAATTAAACTTTGATGGGGTAGCTAATAACCTTGCTCAGAGGGGGAGGTGCGCTAAGAGACCATAAAGGCACTTTCCTGTTGGCTTATGCTGGACCACTAAATAATTGCACTGTCAATCAAGCAGAGGGAATGGCTCTTCTACAAGGGGTCAAATTTGCATCCCAAATGAACATTAGATTGCTAGAAATCAAGAGGGATTCAAAAGTGGTGGTGGAGGCTATCAAAATGAGAGCTAATACAGGACGGTAGGTTAGCTCCATTATGCTAGAGATCCATGTGCTTCTCAACAAATTTTAGTGCAGGACCATAGGCCACACATATAGAGAGGGGAACTCGGTGGCTGAATCGATGGAAGCTATTGGCCTAAATAAAACCAAACTTAACAATTGAAGAGGGGTTAGTGAATTTCCCATGCTAACTTAGCAACTCATCAGAGGGGAAATGAATATTACCAATGATAAAATGGACCAAGCTGTCATATTTATTATGTATCCTACCTTGATCACGTGCTAGCGTAATTGGGTGATTTTTGTGATTATGAAAGGGAATACCCAAAACCCCATAAATAATAATAATTGCCTTTTATGCATGTGGAGAAATAGTTGTCTGAATCGTCGGGCTTACTTGGTGAACAAGGACATTAAGTGTAGCCTTGGCATTATTGCTAATGATAGTACCTAGAGATCCATTAGATATTGCTGTACGGAGCCCATCTCTCAAATTTTCACCCAAGGCCAGCCTTTTGAGCATAAAATTTTCTCAAAATGGCTAAACCAAAACAATTGGTTTTATATTAGCTATCAGGAAGCTCGGATCTTTGGTTTTTTGGATATTCTGGCGTAGGTGATGTAGAGTATAAACATGGGAGGCAATACCCTTCGCATCAAACCAAACAAAATTGATGAGACCATCACTGCCAACCCTTTGGTGACCCATTATTGCAAAGAGAGCGATATCTGGGGTTTTATGGAGTGCATGAAAGGTGCACACGATGAGTGGATATCCAAACAATTAATCTCTTCCTGGAATAATAGGAATGTCTTAGTTGGTGGCATCCATTTCCAGCTCAATGAGGAGGTTATTGCAAAGGTGATGGGTCTCTCTATGGAAGGGAGGAAGTATTAAAAAACTAGTTGGATGCCTGATCCTACCAGTCTCAACTAGTTTTTCAAGGAGGGAGAGAATCCTGTCAAGAAGCAAGGGGGTTTCAACCATGAGGAGCTTCCAGAGTTCTAGCCCAAGCTGTGCCTGGTTGTGATGAAGTATTTCACTCTAAAAGGTAAGTTTACGGTGTTCTACTACTACCACTTACCTTTTATAAATCAAATTAGAAACAAGGACTTAATTTCCATTCCCTTCTACCTCGTGCATTCCATAAAAAGTAATATTTTGGATATTAAGGAGAACCCAGATAAATCAATCCCTATTCTCCATCAGGGCCTCCTTCTCTACCTTTACCACTTCCACAAAGCTATCTTCCCTTCACCCCCACCCCCCTGATTATCCAAGAAGTGGCCTAGGAGGATTCCCTGTCCAAAGCTGAAAAACCCACTCAATCCACCTCCCATTCAATCCAGGTTATCGAGGAGTTTGATCTTATTCCTAAAAAGGGTAGAAACCACAAAAAATGTGTGAAAAATCCTTTCAATAGGAGGGAAGAGTAGGAAGAATCTCATGTATCTGAATCTTTCAAGACTAAAGACTGGAAGGAGTCTAAAAGTACTCTTGAGACTGAATGGAAGCCCAAAAAATAGAAGATGGTGGAGAGTCTGGTCAAGCTAGAGGTTGACTTAGTTGGCTCAGGTCACCAAAGGTCTAATAGGATTGTGAAGGAGTAGTGTAAAACTAGAATGCTTGAAGCAGTCTCTAGAGAGCAGTCCCTATCTAAAAAAGATTCTCATTCCACTGAGTCCATGAAGGGCTCCTTTGATGATCACATGAGTCCTAGTAGGACTGGTACCACTCCCCCTCCCAACCCTTAGCAAACCATGGAGACTCCCCACCCTACCCCACCTCAGACCTTACCCCATGATCACCAGAACAAGCCCCCCACTACTGAGCACATTCCTAAGGTTCTGGCTGGCAAGGATAGGATTAAAGGCACCCTTAAGATGAGGTTTTCTGATGTTGACAAAGAGATTACTGACATCAAGAAGGTCTTGCAAGAACTGATGTACCACTATATGATGACTAAAAAATTTGTGCTAAAGGTCATGCATGCTTTGGCTATGACCCTCTACACTGTGCTGGAAAAACTAGTGGGCGATAGTCTGGAAGCACATGAGGACAATAAGGATCTCTTCCTATTCCTGTAGGAGGAGTGGGCTAGGACCCTGATGTCCAAACATCTGGATGGAAAGAACTAGCTTTGGTGCTCATGAGATCTTTATTTTTGTCTGGGCATGGCCCTCAGTTCTCCTGTTTTGATTCAGGTTTTAAGGTTATTTTGCCTAGTCCTTGGTATAGCCTCACGTGGCTCTTTACTATTATTTTAATTGCTACTATTCACCTTAGATACTCTGGTTTAATTTTTTGGAAAAGTACTATGGTGTTTGTTTTTTGTAGAGGCATATTAGACTTGTTTTTTTCTGCTATTAAACTGCTACTGTAATGCTCTTGAATAGGGCCATTAATATGCTCTTAATGTGCCTCTAGTCCCCTTGTTTCTCGGGCCAGCACCCTCTTACTTCTTTTTATCTATCAAAAACATTAAGGGTTGGGTAACTAACAAACTAGCTAGGGGTGGGTTTAAAAATTATCTGTTAGATTTATACGTAGGATCAAAGGAGGGGTGACTCTATTGGCCAACAAATTTAAAGGAACTTGTCAATTCATAGAAATAATATATTTCTGAATATCTCAAGATCAAATCAAATTTCCAAATGAAAATATAAAAAAAGTTAGTTAAAATTGAGTAGGAGATAGGTAGAAGTAAAAGTAAGTAAGATAATCAAGATAAGTAAGGAGTAGAAGATAGTTACAAATTACAAGAATGAAACTAAAAGTGAGTATATATTCAAGTGTGAATAGAAATAAGTTAGATCTAGGAGATAATAGTAGAAGAAAAGTATGAAGTAGTAGTAGAAGTAAAAGAAGAGTGCTGAAAATAAATTAGTAAATCAACCCATTTCAAAGATACATGCCACTTTGAAGAGATTAAAAGTATAGTATAGATAGAAGACGCAGTCTTCTATAAAAAGCTACAACTTGGAGATACTATTTGAGAATAGGTCTATATGCCTCGGTCTTGCAAATCTTGAAGAGAAGGGGAATTCAACTATAAATTTGTTAATCTTATTCATTGTCAAGTCACTTGGAGAGTATGAGCACAAAGTTTGACATACTTTGAGAGCTTTCAAATGTGTCGATTTGGGAACCAATAAAACTTTTTCATATATTATTTGATAGATTATTTTTATTTCTTCAGCACATTAATTTTCATCAACAAAAAAAGCTTATAGTTAGTAGGTACTAATTATCAGGTTTCAGTTGTTCCACTATACATTCCCATCTTGTTTTTTTTTTCCTCTCTAATTTAACTTTTTTCCACCAAATTTTAGCAAGACCCTTCATCTTGATCTTTTCAAACTTGACCCTCTCAATATTTTATACTTATTCATACTCTAAATACTCTTACATATCATTGATCTAATCAATTAACCCTTCTAATTTTACATAATTTCTAGAAAATGTGGAAACTTCAATATTTGACCATATTCCAATATTGGAAATAGCCCTTAAAAAAATGAAGAGGCGCACTTCACTATTTAGGAGGTCTATGCAAGATTCTATGCAAAATTTCAACAACTTACTAAATAGTAAGCTTTCCAAAAATAGTAACTCTACAAATATACCCCTTAATATAAAAATAAGTACTATTTATGAGTGATGTGAGATTGATATTACACCATATATTCTCTTCCATCAGTTATGAGGGAAATAATGAGAAAAATAAGTTTGTAAGGTATCTAATAAAAATAATGAAAACTTTAATCATAAAAAAAATCAATAAAGGATTTATAAAATAAAACATGTTAAAAGATAGAAAATAAATTTAAGGTGTTAGTTACTACTTTAATTGAACTTGATATAACATGCTTATTAATTCAATCTCCAATGTTATAAGTGGATCACTAAAAAACCTATCACCTTACTCATATAATATCTTGGAAAACACTTTATCATTGAAAACTTTCCACTTCCTTCACTATACTATGAGATTAGAGAATCACATGGTAGTACTTAAAATCTAATTTATTTTAGATAAATAATTAGAGTTTGAGAACAAATGAAATAGCTTAGATCTTTTAAATAACACATTCTCTTATGAAGGTTTCAGCTTTTGATATGCTATATTTTTCATTGAGTTTCCTTTTATCTTAGTTTTTCTTAAAGGTCTTCATTTGGAAATTTTTCTTAGTTTTACACAAGATATTTTTTTATAGAAATAGATTTCCACTTTCTAAATAGTCTAATTTAAGACAGATTTCAAGTTTTGAAATCTATCTAGTAATGTTTCTCTATTGTTGCAAAAATTACCTTATCTTTTTGGCAATAAGGTTATACAAAAGATTGTGTAAGTGATTTCTATCCCTTGTACATCCCAATACCTCTTGTAAATCAATAAATTTATAATTCCTATGGAGAATCAAGCCTCTTTTATGAAATCCATGACTTTTATTGATAGGTTTTACAAGGAAATTTAATTTATTATTTATTAGAATAAGACAAAATACTATGTGATGATCTTATGTTTCTAATTTCTACCTCTTTTCTTATATGTTAGTGTGATTTTATGATTTTTCAAATTTATGTTATAAATTTATATAAGATAGTGTTAATAAGAATAATTGTTTCTTAACATCATAAAAGAGAAGGATCTAATCTTGTAAATTCTATACTACAGAAACTTAACGTTAGGTCTTCATAAAACTTTCAGATTTTCATGTTGTAGATAGAGATTGAATATTGAAACCTTCAATACAAAACTATGTATAGTTATTAATATATTGAACCTTTTAATCACCCAAAAATTTAATGTAAGAGTATTTTTAGCATAAATTTCAAACATTTTATGAGATATATAAGACCATGAAAATTAACTTAGAAAATTAGTGGATAATTTTATCAAGAAGGTATATTAACAAGAAATTTATAAAATAGAACATTAAGAGGTAATAAAAAATTAAATTGCATTTGTTACATCCTTCTAATGAACTTGATAGTTCAGCTATCTATGACTTGAATCTCTAATGCTGGAACACTAACAAGTAACATATCAGGTAACTCATAAAATATATTTCTAGAAAATATACCCTTGCAAGCTTTCATTTTCCTTCCCTCTATTCTATGATTAAAAAAAAGTATGATACTTAAAATGAGTTTTTAATTAGATTAATAATATTAGTTTGATTATATATGAAATGAATTAGATGTTTTTGATAACACATTCTTATGAAGGATTCACTTTTTGAAATAATTTACCTTTCATTAAGTTTTCTTTTATCTTACTTTTTCCTAAACATCTTTAATTGGTAATTTTTCTTACTTTGATACAAGCTATTTTCTTATTGCAATAACTTTTCCCTTTTATCAATAGTAAAATTTTACATACATTTGGATTTTGAAAATCCATCTAGCAATGTTACCTTATATCTTCTTTCCTTTTTGTGTTAGCTGCAAATAAAAAATGCTATCATTTGGCCAATAATGCTTTATAAATGATTGTGAAAGTGACTTTTATCCCTCTCATATCTCAATACCCTATTGAAACGAGAACTTTGTTAATCCTTATGGAAAGTTAAGTCTCTTTTAGAAAATTCATGGCTTTTCTTGATACCTTTTGAAAGGAAGTTGGATTTATTTTCTCTTAGACTAAGACATGATAATAAGAATAATGTCCTTTCTTAAATCTAGCTTAGAAGAGATTTCTAATAGAGAAATAGATTGGCAAATGAAAAATGGGTTAATTTAAAAAATAAAGTGATACCATATATAATTTTTGCTTATAGATATTCCTTGAGCTGGGGATAATTATATAGATAACTTTATTCTATTATTATTTTGTTTATTAAATTCTTTGTTGGCAATAATTTTAAAGATTTATTATAAACTAACTCGCTTGTGTTTGATGAATTTTGATAACTCTTGCTTCATTGGGTAGTGTCATAAACTATATCCTTATAAGACTTCATGCTCATTTAGAACTCACATTGGTAGTTTTATTTGTATGCCAAATATTTCCATCTTACATGGGCTAAACTAGGGTGTGTAGTTCCATAGTTCAACCAAAATGAGACCAAATTTGTACACTCTAATAATAGTAAAATTGTGACCAAGAAAATGCTAGCAATGTTCGTCCATCTTTGTAAGAAGGATGCAATAGGTTCCCCATTTTTCTATTTGGTATTACATAGATCTATGATTGTGACTTCCATTGAAAACATTATGAAAATAGTTTGACATGAATTTTTCCACCAATTTACCCTATGACTGTATCCAAAAGGTAGGCAAGAGAACCCTTCCATTGATGGACCACTTTGCTAAATTATATAGTCTAGCTTCTCTTTAGTATAGTAGAAAAACTATTGATTTACACTAGTATTTAAGCTATAGTCAATTCCTATGATAATCTTGTAAGCTCTTATAAAAATTCCTGGAAGAGACTAGAAAGGAGGAGTAAAGGTTCTATAGAGTTGTCTGTAACTTTTGTTTACCATCAAAATTTTAGTCTAGACTCAATGACCTTCTTTGCTGAATGATTTCAATTTTCTAATATATATTTCCTTCCATCTCGCATATTCAAGAACTTGTTCCTATGACAAGGGGCTTCAATCTCCTTTCAAAAATTGTTAATAATTTTGTTTATATTGCATGAGGAATTAAACTCTAGAACTTAATACTTCCTTAGATTAAAAATTTAACAGAATTAATGAACAAATCTATGTTACGTATGGTATTTTTGACATTACCTTCTCATATAATAAAACTCTAAACCTTGATCTTCTGTTACAAACAAGAAAGCTAAATAGCTGAGGCGAAGTCTATGTTCATTGCTAAAACAACTACCGGCCTATAAGAATCCCAAGATTAGCCTTCTAATGGCACAACTGGCGACTTATATAAATCCAAATTCGCCTAGTTAAGGAAAGGTGGCATATCCTTTGTTAGGATTCTGGATTCTACTCCATAATAAGTAATGGGTGGAGGGATTGCATAAAAAGTGTCGTATGTTGGTGTCCTTGATGATGAAACTGATTCGACAAGACTGCAGCTGCACTTATTTAAGCAGTGGCGTGCATTTGAATCGTCAGCATTTCCTGTTTATCTTAACCAACTACAAATGGGGAACGGATCAGATAATGATAAGAAATTTATGGTACTGTTCATGGTTATACTCATTATAGGAGGGGCAATAATGGCTGAAGCAATAGGCATAACCTGCGACTGCACAACAGATGCTGATTGTCCCAGTAACCTTGCTTGCTGCTTCCCTGGATTCTGTGGCAATCAAGGCTTTTGCTGTGATAACAGTCCTTTTGTTCCTTGTTGTTAATCAGCTTACAAATTAGGTCTTCCGGCTTGATATAAATCATGTAGTCTTTATTGTATTTTGTTGCTACCATATATATTTAAACATAGTAGAATAAGGCTGTATACATCGTACACAGCATGATTGTGTGTTACGATATATATGAATTTTAACCAATATTACATATGTTTGTTGGAATATTTAAATTATTTTGTTTGGCTCTACCCTTAGTATTGATCGTTTCCAAATGGTATAAGGAATTCCATACAAACCTGGTCTTAGATGCAATAATTGTTTAGTTAATTATTTTTTCCAAATATGCCCAGGGTAACCTTGAAACCATGGTTATTTATAGAGTATTTTTTTATTAGTAAATTTTTTAAATAAATATGTCGTAAGTCTTTCTTTTTTTATTTGGAATAGTTTCTATTGGTCACAATTAAATTTTAGATATTCTTTAAAAATTTTTTGTATTGTTAGTGTTACTATTTGGTTATATTTCTTTAAAACATTTCAAATTATATATACATATATATATATATATATATATATATATATATATATATATATATATATATATATATATATATTATTTTGGACTATTGGTCGAGGGCCTATGAATTTATTTGTCTCAATGGACAGCTCCCTAGATTAGTTATTGCATGGGTATAAACTTGTTGAATGATTAATGAAAAGAAATCAATTAAGAGACATAAAACACTAACACAATATATATTGATTTTCAACTATTCTACTTATGACATATCATGTAAAATGTATAAATGCTAGATATATTCATTCATTGATAAATTTGATGTCTTTAAAACATATTAGAAATTTGTTTATACATAGTTTACAAAGATGCATTTTTCAAATAAATAAAATCATTCAAAAATTGAACAATTTGCTTCTCAAGTAGAATTTTATTCCATGAGCAACTTCCAACCATTTGACAATTTTCAAGTTTAAGTATTTCAAAACATATCATTTGTGAGCTACTATGCCACTTGACACATTGTGAGCCTACTAAATGCCAATATAATTGTCGGATTGAGTTATTTAGCTAATGCCTATAGAAAGATGTTTCAGGTGCCATGGTGAACATAGCTATGAAATGGATAATATGGTTTAGTTACTTGAGGTTGAACATAACTATGAAATAGATAATATGGTATAACTACATGAGGTCTACCAATATTTGTTGGAGTTATTGCTGAAATAATGGCATGTATAGTTGAAGCATGTTTCCTATAAAAGTATTAATTTGTATGCAAATATTGGTGAACTATCCATGGACCATGTGCCACATTATTACATAGTAGATATAGATCTTTTGAATTCCATATAACTTCTTGGAGATGTCATATTTTACCTCAAGTAAAAGAATTGATGACATTGGTATGATAATTCATGTGGTTGGCCAAAGTGCCTTATTTTTTAAACTGTCTTATATAAGTCGCTATTGAAGGAAATCTTGACAATGTTGGAAATGATCCTATCAAGTATGAAATCTTATGTTTTAGGTGTGACAAGACAAATTACTCATTCTTCTATTCAAGTTGGCTTTTTCTTTGCCACTTTATAAAATAGTAGGTAACGAGTCTTTATGAAAATGGTTTGAAGAATCTCATCCTTTTTTATTACAATATGATGATTAATTATAGGAATCATGGCTTAAAAATTATAATGTGCATAGATAGGAAACAAAAACATATTTTGTGCTAGCACGGTTGGTTTTGAGAATGAAGTTGCATTAATAATCATTCATATCTTAGTATCCACTATGATGGTTACATTTTAAACATTCAATTCATTTATGCACAAGGTCATGATTGTAAATTGATTGTAAAACATCCATTAATATTGCAACTCATTGTATCTCCTTTTCAAATAGATAAATGTGATGTGTAAAAAGTAAAAACAAAATCTTGACTTATTAAAGTAATAAGTTTTATAAGTGCCAATTCAATGATACTTGTAGAAAATGAAGATAAGGCATATTTAAATTTAAAATTTAAAATTATTTTTCAAGAAGTTAAATTATAATTGTACTATCCTAAATAACAAATTATAAGGTTTAACCTCCTATTCAGGCTTCTAAAAGAGAAATATTTTCTTTAGTAAGTATTATTCTATATGTTTAATTAGCATAATCATGAATTTATGATGCAAACTTAAGCTCAAAATAAGGAAGGTGTATCATTGACCAAATTCTCATTACATCTTCATTACTTCATGAAAGAAAAGTAAAACATTTCTAAAAGTAATGATTTTGAGGACCAAGCTGAAAAATTAAAATGATGGTGGTTTCTCTTTCTAAAATGAAAATGAAGACATGAAAACTAACACATTATCTATGTTGAGTAAGACAAAAATATACACATTGTTCATGAGGAATTCTAGGTCGCAATCTAAAAATATAGAGAGAAATTCTCCTACTAGACTAAATTATGTAAAGGTTAAGGTCCGTTTGCATATTTGCAATTAAAATTATTAGTACTCTTGATGTGAAATTTTAAATAATTTTTAGCCTGATCAAGATATCATCCAAAACTTATAATTTGGCCAATTGATTAACATAATATTATGAGATAATTGGAATCAACACTTCTCCTTAACATGGAATACACATAATGTTGTCACGGGTAATTGAAAAATGTGCATGGAGGTCACATGTGAATATCTTTTCCTCTAAAATGTAGACATGTATAAATATTAGTTGAGAGATTCAATAAAATGTAGTTTGTTGGAAGCTTAAATCTACAGTATATATTTTACATATGACATGTTAATGCTCCAAATGCTAGAAACTAATGATGTAAAATTTTAATATATTTAAAAAAGTTTATTTCCATGTTCTTTGAGTTCTAATGTTTATTTAAATTGTAAGCTTTAATATAATCCAATGAAGATAGTAATGGAAAATATAATTCTCTCTTTAGAATACCTATTATGGTAGGAGATAGTATAGACTTTAGAAATTTGAATTCACATTTCAGCTAACAATATTTGAGCTGAACAATTTTGATAATAGTGTTCTACAGTTTGTTGAGTCTACTTTTATGTCTTCTTTGAAGATCGATGAATCTAGTAGTAGACGAAATATAAAGAATGATAGTGATAGTGAATAGGATGAAATCAGGTTCACCCTAAAATGTATGGGGGAAATATGAGATCTACTTCTAAATCCAAATTCCCAAAGGAGAGATCCAAATTGATCAACCAAAAGGTTAATGCACAATTGAATCAATCTATGGAGAATATGAAAGAGGAAGAAAATGTTATATTTCCCTATGAAGGAGTTGTGTTTAAAATCCAAAATAATTGAAAGGGAAGTACTAACCTAAAAATGGGGCAGATCTAAAAAATATTAATTTCTGATGTCTGTGTGCAGTTTCGGGCAATTCTGCAACCTATTTCGGATTGGAAATGCTGAGATGAAGAAAACCCAATTTTTTTAAATCTTTTTGATAGCAAGTAGCCTTTGAACCAGATAAAAGATCAAATGCTACATCAATATTCTAAAGGTCGACTTTGACTTTGTTCATAGATCTCATAAGTTCACCGAAAAGAGTATCCAAATCCAAGCTCAGATCTGCAATTCCATACTTGTACCTGCACATAAAAATGAGGGTTTTTATTGTTTGTATGGGGGATTTACCTTGGTCAAACCCCAATTTAGGAATTAACCTTGAAATTGAATTGAAATTGTATTGTGCATAAAAAAAGTAAATTAAACAATTCACCTTGCTTATGTTGAAGTCCTTGTAGAGGATTCAAATCCTCAAATACACAAGTAGGGATGCTCCAATGGATGTAGAATGAATGTAGGATGTCTCAAATAAATGGAATTTGATCTTCAACACCAATCTTGAATGGATCTTTGCATAAGAATTGACTTGGATAGATGTGGAAGGATGGATCTTCAAGGGGGCTCCAAAGAGATTGAATCCTTTAATGGCTAACAATTGATCTCCTTGATGAATGAATGCTTGAAAACTTGAATGCTTGAAGGCTTTCTTGAATGCATGAATTCACTTGCTTGCACTTGAAATCTTGCTCATGAAATTGCTTGAGATGAGATGTGAAAATGAGAGAGAAAGGCCTCCTTTTATAGTGAACTAGGGTGCAATCTTTTAGAGGGGCCACCTTGGAGAATTAAATCCCAATTAGGTCCTAACCTTTAGAAATATACCTAGATTAAATGCAATTAAGGATTTACTATCTTGAAACCTGAAATGGACGACGTGGAGGCGGAAAAAAGAATCTTTCTGAAACCTGATACCCAGAAATCAGAATATCTTGAAATTTGAAATCTAGGTCAAAGATGAGGTAGACCCCACCCTAGGTCAGAGTTGAGATTGACTTTGACCCTCAAGGTTGACTTTGACCTTGAGGTCAAAAACCTCAGGACCTTAGTCTAGAATGCCAGGAAATACTAACATGAAGTGGAAAACAGGTGCAGAGGGAAGCAAAACATGGGGGAAAAATCCAAATACATGAAAAGACCTGATCAAGGTGCTTAACATGAACTTAGACCACTTACTCAGATGGCTAAATGCTCTTATCATGGAAGTTCTTCCATTTTAAGATGATACATTAAGCCCCCACTTTAGTAAGAGTATGGACTCGATGCAAACTCTTGGTAAAGGAGATCAAAATGAAAAGATAATCTTATTGTAATGGGTATGTACAGGATCATGGTATACCAAAAAGTGGCGATGTGAAAAAGAAGTCCTGATTGATAGACTCTTTGAAAAATAACTATAACTTCCAAACAATATTACATTTTTGAAATCTGAAATATATATCGCATTATATGCTTCACCTAATATGAAAATAATAAACAATTCTTTCAATTTGATGAAGTTTAGACTAAGTTAAGGTGGTCAGACATGAGAGGTTTTATATTCAGGAAAATATGTAGTAGAAAAATTATAATTAATTATTTAGTTTGAAAAAAAATACAATAAATTATACATCACATCTGGACATAAGTCTACTACTTTTATCTAGAATCTTATAAAAAAATATTATTATTTGATTTTGTTTAATGTCGTCATACATACACCTACTTGTTATCTTTCTAGTCCTAATTGATAGACTTATTGAAAAATAGCTATAACTTTCAAATTGTATAACATTTTTGAAATCCAAAACATGTGTCACATTCTATGCTTTTTCTACTACAAGAAAAAAATAAAAAAAATCAAATTGATAAAGTTTAGACTAAGTTAACGTGGTTAGACATGAGAGTTTTTGTATTTTGGAAAAGTTGTAGAAGAAAAATCATAATTAATTATTTACTTGGAAACAAATTAAAAAAAAATGTGTGTCACATCCGGACATGAGTCTACTACTTATATCTATAATCTTGTAAAAAAAATTTATCATTTGATTATGTTTAAGGTGGTTAGACATATAGCTACTTCTTATTTTTTTCTGGAAATATTCGTAATACTACATTGAAATTTAAAATTTTTAACATATATAATAATTATTTTTCAAAAAAGGCCTAGTATCTTAGAAACTAAATTCAATTTTCTACAAATTATCTTGTTACATATTTTTGATATAATATTTATAACTTGTTCAAATTTTTATGTCAACTTGCCTAAACCTTATTTTCTAAATT
This sequence comes from Chamaecyparis obtusa, assembly GCA_027943335.1. Lineage (NCBI taxonomy): Eukaryota > Viridiplantae > Streptophyta > Pinopsida > Cupressales > Cupressaceae > Chamaecyparis > Chamaecyparis obtusa. The sequence goes on along the minus strand of BSBK01004052.1, from coordinate 278,197 downwards.
TTCATTGCCACTTAAGGGCCTAGTTTGACATACCATGATCCTGCACATACCCTAATCAAAGGGACAAAGAGAAAACTCAAGCCCCCAGGGACTCAAGTCTTTGTTAACTCCAAGATCACAATAAGAGAGACATCTCTAGAGAGAGAGAAAGAAGGTGTGATTATCTTGCCCAATAAGAAGTTATGTCCCATTGTGAACCATACAGGAAAATGACACAACTGGAAAGATGGAATTGAACCGCCTAGTGAATGTGGCTGCTCAGTAGTCAACTCATCAAGGATTTACCCTTAGGAATATTCTATTCTATAAGAATAAAAACAAAAACAAGAGAGATCCACTCTTAAGGACACCTTTGACCTTAAGGGATCCAAATATATATATATTTATTTGAAACTGGAGGGATCAAGAGATCCTAAAATATAAATCCATGCTTTAAGGATTAGTTACTAAACCAAAAAGGGAGAAAAGGTATCTTGAAAAATAACATATGCATATCAAAAAGTGCATGTGTGCAACAGGTGAGCAAAGTGTATGATCCCATGTTAAAGTCATTGCTAATCACTTTAACAAGAGAAATGGCTTTAACAGAAACATAAACAACTCCACTGATTATGTTTCCACGTCGAGATGCCCCCAGATGAAGACAAATCAAGGGAAATATCACAACAACATACAAAGAACACAGAATGGATCTACCTACCATGGGGTCAGTATGATCATAAGATTATATATATATATATATATATATATATATATATATATATATATATATATATATATATATATATATATATATATATATATATATATATATATATATATATATATATATATATATATATATATATATATAGATGATATTATTGCAAATGAATTGACATCATTCCCCAAAGAAAGTAGAACTACAATCACAAAGGAGGAAATATTACATAAGATATACAAAGATGAATCTTTTCAGACCATGACATGGAGACCAAAAGGAATCAGTGCTACCACATCTCGAATCCAAGCAGATTACACAAGGAAACATTTGCGAACAATAGCACATTTACAACATAACATGAAACAACACATAGAAGAATACAGATATGTATAGAGGAATTCAACAATAGTTTTGATTCCTTTATCACCTTGCACTAATAGAGTAACAAGGATCGTATAAAAGAAGATAACAACATTTAGTAAACAGATTACGAGAGAAGCATAGTACAGCAGGAAAACACACAACAAAGCTACCACGAAGGAAACACCAATCAAGCATGCCACCTAATATCCCCATCTCATTATATATCATTTAGGGAAGGTGGGTAACTCCCAAGAGGGACTATATCCAACACAGTAGGAATGATATCCAGTTCCAAACAAGGATCCTCTTGAGAATTACAATGTTTAACACTAGGTGTAAGAGTTAATTGTGATGAAAGCATATTAGGTAAATCAATGTTAGTATCAATAGTCTAATATTCATCATTAACATCATCAATATCATAAATAGTATCTTCTTCATCCAAATTAATCAAAATAGGATCTAAGATACAAATAAAATCATCATAATCATGCATCTTAACATCATTATTAGTAAAAAGTTCTTCTAACACATCATGCATATATTTATCCGAAGAAGGTAAAAATCTTAGAAGAGTAGAATTATGAGATTTATCATGAGCATGATGCTTCTTATGACGTTCATTAGTAGATCGATTACATTTTTATTTACTTGAAATAGGTTGAGCACTAGGAGGAATAATCACAGGATCCTTCATAGGTTCTTTAGGAAGATCGATAGGATTATCAGCAATAGGAGGAACTTGATTAAGAACACTAGAAGCCATAGTTAAAGGAGGTATAGAAGGTGTAGGCAAAAGACCACAATTAAGATCAACAGGAGGTATGCTTAATTCAAGAATCTTATGATGTTTATAAGCTTGATATGAATGGAAAAGATTATCATGTCGAGGAGGACATGAATTAGGTAATGAAGGCCAAAAGAAATCAAGAACAACACAATCTCTAGGCCTAGAAGGTTGATATAAACTATTATTAACCATCTTCACTTCTTCATCATGAACAAATTTAAGTCACTTATTAATAGGTGAAGCAATGACATGCATGACATTCAACAAAGGCAAACCTAGCTTAACTTGAAATTGATTAGAAGTAGGAACAACAACAAAGGTAGTGTTCACAATTTTTTCACAGAGTTCAACCAGTAAATTAGTAGAACCAAATGATGGATAAAGAAAACCATTGCAATTTTGAATCCACACATCCGATATATCATAAGAATCATGTTGTAAGATTTTCATAAAAAGATTTTCTTCAGTAATAACATTGACTAAGGATGTAGGATCAACAAGACAACCACGAGTAGGTTTTTGAGAAATCCAAGCATAAATGTAAAGGGGACCATCAGGAGCTTTGATAGTATCACAATCATCAAAGGTAATCAAAAGTTCCCGAGGTCTTTTATTCTCAGGTTGTTGTCGAGGTTTAGGTTGAGTTTTCAATTTAGGATTAGGTTTTGGTTGAGGTTGAGATTGAACATGAGGTTGAATCTGAGGTTGGTATTGAGGTGAAGATACAGATTGATAAACATGCTCCACTTGATTAATAATATGATTGAGATCATCCATCTTTGAATCATACATAATTTATATAGTAGATGGCTGAGAAATGGTATTAGTATCATGCATAGGTAAAGGATTCATATAGATTTGAATGTTCTTATTAGGAGGAGAGACATATTTATTCCCACTACCATCAATATTATCCATAGATAAAGCATTAGAATCAATTAAGTCTTGAACCTTATGTTTTAAAGAATAACACTTCTTAGTATCATGACCATTCTGACAATGATATTGACAAAAAGCTTTTGGATCAAAAGATTTAGATGCAATTGTAGAAGGTAAAAGAGGTCGAATAGGAGGTAAAGTAATCATATTAGCCATTAAGAACCTATTCATAATAGCATGTAAAGATTCAGAGAGAGAAGTTAACATATGATTTAATAAAAAAGAAGTGGATGCAGAAGTGGCATTGTGAGATGCAACAACAACTTGATCAGCAACTACATTCGCTTGTTTGTTTATCTTGACATAGTTGTTGAATTTTTTAAATTTATTTGGATTACGAGCACCATCACTCTTATCAACTGGAACAGGAGCCATTGGAGCATTGCTCTCAAATTGACTCACTTGTAATTGATAATGATGAAGCACTACACAAAGTTGTTGAAAAGACGTAAATTCAGTAAACAAAATCTTATCTCTAATATCCTTTTGCAAATTTGAAATAAACATATGTTGAATATCAATATGAGGAACATGATAGGAAATCTAAGCATACAAATGCTTAAATCTACCAATAAATTCAGTCAATTTTTCTTTAGCACTTTGTTTACAATGCATCAAATTAGTCAAAGACACTTGCGGTCCAATGTTGTTTTGAAATTGTTGAATAAAGGCACTAGCAAGTTGTGGAAAGGAATCAATATAATAAGGAGGCAAGGAACAATACCATTGTAAGGCCTTGTCATGAAAGGTCCTAGCAAATAGTTTGGCTAAAATCCTATGGTCATGAGCATAATCGATACAAAGGATTTGGAATTTTTTAACATGATGAATAGGATCTCCTTTTTCATTGTAATTCTTAAGATGAGACATATCAACTTGCTAAGGAATAGGAGTACGAATAATGTCTCGAGACAAAGGACTTCCCATGTCACATGTAGGAACACTAAACTTGTTTTGAGTTAGAGAAGCAAGTTTTTGTTGTAAGGATGACATAGTTTGAGACAAACTAATGATTGTTGAATCATTAGATGAAATAGGAGGAATACAAACATTATAAACACTAGGTACAATGTAAGAAGCTACAGGAATAGAAGAAACAACTGGAGGAACACTACGAACTATAGTTGAAAGCTGATTGGAATAAGTAAAAGGAACATTATGATATGAAGGTTGTGATGTATGGAGGGACATATGAGTAACACTCATAGGAATAGAGGGAATTGTCATAGTCACCAAAGAGGGAGTATAGGTAGGAATACTAGGTAAAGGATTAGAAGAGGGTTCTACACTAGTGATAGGAGGAATCAACCCTAAATCTTGAGCTTCTTGAGCTAGAGGTTTAAAATTTGAATGCACGAGGTGAGTAATACCATGAAAGAGGTTAACATCTTGATCACTATCATCAAGAAATTTCTTAAGAGCCTCTATATCTTGAATAGAATCTTGATTATGGTTCTCTTGAATAAGCCAATTACCCATTTTATCAAGTTCAGTTGAATTTTTTTGGACTTGTTCAGGAGGAACTCTTAAAGCATCATCCTCATCATGAGATGAGTGAGAAGAGTTTTGCTCCATAATAGGATTGGAATCATGAAGAATCAAATTATCATCTAGGATCCTAAGGAAAGGAGAGGAAGATTCAGGATCAAAGGCACCAATGAGTCTATGACTTCTTCTAATCGGAATGTTATAAGTAGGACTAGTAGTCATAAAGCTCATAAACCAATGCAATGCAAATGAACTAAACTAAGAACACATAAAGCATGAATATTTTTGTATTTTTGAAATCTAATTAGCATGCAAGATTTATCATAAAAGAGAAATCTAATACCAACAAGATAATATAATATCTAACACCAAAAAGAAAGAGAGTAAGCTAGTCGGGTTCACCAAAATGAATAGGATGAAGTCAGGTTCACCCTAAAATGTATGGGGGAAATATAAGATCTACTTCTAAATCCAAATTCCTAAAGGAGAGATCCAAATTGATCAACCAAAAGGTTAATGCATAATCGAATCAATCTATGGAGAATATGAAAGAGGAAGAAAACCTTATATTTCCCTATGAAGGAGTTGTGTTTAAAATCTAAAATAATTGAAAGGGAAGTACTAACCTCAAAATAGGGAAGGTCTAAAAAATGTTGATTTCTGATGTCTGTGTGTAGTTTTGGACAATTTTGCATCCTATTTGGACTGGAAATGCTGAGACGAAGAAAACCCAAAATTTTTTTATCTTTCTGACAGCAGGTAGTCTTTGACCCTGATAAAAGGTCAAAGGCTACATTAATATTCTGAAGGTTGACTTTGACTTTGTTCATAGATCTTGGAAGTTCACTGAAAAGGGTATCCAAATCCAAGCTCAGATCCACAATTTCACACCTATACCTCCAAGAAAAAGAGGGTTTTTGTTGTTTGTATGGGGGGTTTGCCTTTGTCAAACCCAAGTTTAGGAATTAACCTTGAAATTGAATTGAAATTGTATTGTGCATAAATAAAGTAAATGAAACAATTCACCTTGCTTATGTTGAAGTCCTTGTAGAGGATTTGAATCCTCAAATCCACAAGTAGGGATGCTCCAATGGATGTAGAATGAATGTAGGATGTCTCAAATCAATGGAATTTGATCTTCAACATCAATCTTGAATGGATCTTTGCATAGGAATTGACTTGGATAGATGTGGAAGGATGGATCTTCAAGGGGGATCTGAAGAGATTGAATCGTTCAATGGCTAACAATGGTTCTCCTTGATGAATGAATGCTTGAACACTTGAATGCTTGAATTCACTTTCTTGCACTCGATATCTTGCTCATGAAATTTCTTGAGATGAGATGTGAAAATGAGAGAGGAAGGCCTCCTTTTATAGTGAACTAGGGTACATTCTTTTAGAGGGGCCACCTTGGAGAATTAAATCCTGATTAGGTCCTAAAATTTAGAAATATACCTAGATTAAATGCAATTAAGGATTTACCATCCCAAAACCCAAAATGGCCAACATGGAGGTGGTAAAAAAAATCTTTCCGAAACTTGATACCTAGGAATCAGGAAATCCTAAAATTTGAAATCTGGGTCAAAGATGAGGTAGACCCTGCCCTAGGTTAGGGTTAAGGTCATCCCTGACCTAGGTCAAAGTCAAGACTGACTTTGACCCTCAAGGTTGACTTTGACCTTGAGGTCAAAAACCTCAGGACCTCAGTCTAGAATGCTAGGAAATGCAGACATGAAGTGTAAAACAAGTGTAGAGGGAAGCAGAATGGGGGGGAAAAACCAAATACATGAAAAGAATCGATCAAGGCACTTAACATGACTCTAGACCACGTACTCAGGGGGATAAATGCTCTTATCATGGAAGTGCTTCAATTTTAAGATGATATAGATAGTAATACTGATGATGAGCTTGATGAACTTGAAGCTCTTATGGCCCAAAGACTGCCTAAAGGTAAAGGTAGATATAAAGGGAAGTTACCTTTAGCATGTTTTAACTATAGAGAAGTTGGCCATATTGCTGCTAGATGTCCCAATAGGAAAAATTAAGATAAAGATCAAGACCAATCTGGTGATGGAAGATTTGAAAGAAGAAATACTAGAGGTTACCGACACTAAAACAAAAATAAACAAGATCATAAAGATAAGGGCAAAAAGGCATGTTATTTGGTTGAAGATGAGGACACCGACAATGACACAGATGATGATGTTGAGGTAGTATTGATTGGAGTGAAAGATGATTCAAAAGAAGAGGAAAGGTATGTAGAAACATAACTCATTTCTAAAGTTAGTAAAAATGATACTTGGATCATTGGTAGTTGTTGTACACATCACACGACTGGTGATGAAGATAAGTTTGATAATCTCACTAGTAAATTTGACTTCAAATTTTGACGAAAATTGGTCAAAATTTTGACAGTAATTGGTCAAATTTATGACCAAAACTCTCATCATTCTTTTTTCGTCAAATTTTTGATGTGTCTACTATTCGTCAAAATTTCAACCTATGTATTGGTCAAATATCCCAGGCTCAAAAATCACCGTCATTTTTTCTAATGGTCAAAATTTTGACCACTAATTGCCCCAACGATTGGTCAAAATTATGACCAATGGACCAAACCATAGACAACGAATCCATACTTTCCACCAATCAAATGGTCAAAATTTCAACCATTGGATTGGTCAAAAGTATGGATTCGTTGTCAATTTTTTGGTCCATTGGTTGAAATTTTGACCAATCGTTGGTCGAAATTGGTTCTAGCATTGGTCAAAATTTTGACCAATGCGAATTTTTTTTTATAAAAAAAAATGTTATAGACCGAGTTCTTTTCATTGACCTGTGATTCATGAGTAGTGGTTTACATGAACCCATCTCTCATGAGAATGAATGGAACACTTAGCACTCATTGGCTCTAGGTGATGCTTACGGAGGTGAAGCACCGAGACTTCCCGGGAGGTCATCCATCCCAGTACCACTCCAGCTCGAGCACGCTTAACTATGGAGTTTCCTCCATGGTTAAACCCACTCTACTTGCATCCTCATTTGCAAAACCTTCACCAAGTGTTGTGCCTTATGAACCATTCATTAGAAATTCCCTTAAGCTCATCAATTAATAAGTAGGAGATATTTTCCACAGCAAGTCAAATTGTGATATTTCTATCAAGATTCAACTATGTAGTTTTTTGAGTCAAACTCATTGACCCATGATTCATGAGTAGTGGTTCACACAAACCCATCTCTCATGAGAATGAATGGAACACTTAGCACTCATTGGCTCTAGGTGATGCTCACAGAGGTGAAGCACCAGGACTTCCTGAGAGGTCACCCATCTCAGTACTACTCCAACTCGAGTGCACTTAACTATGGAGTTTCCTCCATGGTTAAACCCACTCTGGATGCAAGCAGAGTGCGTTTAATGATGATGAAAGTAGAGTGGGTTTAACCATGGAGGGAACTCCATATTTAAGTGCACTCGAGTTGGAGTAGTACTAGGATGGGTGACCTCTCAGGAAGTCCCGGTGCTTCACCTCTGTGAGCATCACCTAGAGCCAATGAGTGCTAAGTGTTCCATTCATTCTCATGAGAGATGGGTTCATGTGAACCACTACTCATGAATCATGGGTCAATGAGTTTGACTCAAAAAACTACATAGTTGAATCTTGATAGCAATATCACAATTTGACTTGCTCTGGAAAATATCTCCTACTTATTAATTGACGAGCTTAAGGGGCTTTCTAATGAATGGTTCATAAGGCACAACACTTGGTGAAGGTTTTGCAAATGAGGATGCAATCAGAGTGGGTTTAACCATGGAGGAAACTCTGTAGTTAAGCATGCTCGAGCTGGAGTGGTACTGGGATGGATGACCTCCTAGGAAGTCCCAGTGCTTCACCTCCATAAGCATCACCTAGAGCCAATGAGTGCTAAGTGTTCCATTCATTCTCATGAGAGATGGGTTCATGTAAACCACTACTCATGAATCACAGGTCAATGAGTTTGACTCAAAAAATTACATAGTTGAATCCTGATAGCAATATCACAATTTGGCTTGCTATGGAAAATATCTCTTACTTATCACATGAATCTTGTATTATTTCTTAACACCAAACTCCATCTACAGATTTCCAATTTAGGGTTCTTGGAGCAACAACATTAGGGTCTGTAAGCACACAAATATTAATGATAAACATCATCTGTTAAAGAAAATTCCATGTTTTAAATGACTGGCAATGGTGCCCTAACCTTGTGCAAAATATCTAGATTTGAAGACTCTAGTGGTGACTCGGGAAGTATAAACCAGATATGTTGCAGGGACAAAATGCCCTAAATAGGTTAAAAATGAGGCTTCCATGGATAGGCCAATAATAGACTCATCCCAACCAAGAAGAAAGACTTTTTTAAAGCATATTTGATGTAGGGGCATCTAGAAGAGCATCTGAGCAAAGGAGGACTCCAGTAACTAAGAAGGAGAAGATGGTATCAAGACAAGTTGATTGGCAAATTTTGAAGCCTATAATGGCTTATGATAGTGTTGGATTCAATAAACTATGTAAAAGTCATGATAGAGGTCTAAGGACCAATACAATGTAATAGACTCAACATACAATGTAATAAGTGATCAAAGCAATGTAATAGGTGAAAGAGTCCAATAGGATTAGATTTGAGTAGTTTTCATGTTTAGAAGCATTCAATAAATACATTTGACCATGTGTAGGTCAATGGAGTAAGTTGGGAAGTCAGAATAGTCATAAAATGCATAAAATAAAGTTTATTAATTTAAATTTGAATGTAAACGGTCATATTACCTTTTTGGAGGGAAATTAGTTTTAACAGGTTTTAGGATTAATTAAACCTCCCAACTATCTAAAGTTGGTTGAGGTAGGTAGATAGGGGTCATTAAATGTCTAAAGGATCCATTGTATGGAGGGGGACAGGGAGAAAAAAAGCCTGTTGTACGGACTGTTGTGAAAGCAAGCAATAAAATTTCATTTTGGTGCTGTTCCATTCAATGTATTAAAGTTCTTTTTGTTTGGGACTATCAAATACATGAATTAAAAGGGTATTTAAACACATTTCACTCATTATTGAATGAATAACACTTTGTTTTGAAGCAGCATATACGACTGTTGGTTCATTTCAGGCTGTTTTCTTGAGTTTTTCTTGTGACAGACAAAAGTTTTCTTTAAATATATGAACCTCCCATGAATTCAAGGGCCCAAACTTCATGGGAGGCATGTTAATAACATGTAAAATAGAAATCTAATAAGTTTTGATGTAGCACTAGTGCGAAGACAACAAGTTTGGAGAAAACAATGGAAATGTCCCATGGTGGATTGGTGGGAATAGTATGACAACAGCATATTGAGCTGTACAAGAAGGTTATCTAATGATTTGAGATGTCCTAGGGCATCAAAGAGAAGGTGTATGAACCATTATTTGGTCTCCAAGGTTAGTGGAGATAGGTGTTTGGTGAAACCCTATGCAACAAGGGTTTGAAGGCATTGAATGAGTGTTTTGGGCATTCCTCATGGAATAGGACTAAAATATCTTGGATTTAGTCATATTTTTCCATATTATAACTATGATGAAAGTTTGGAGTGATGAGGATAAGAGAATGATATAGTTGCTTTGTTATTTTCTTGATTTTGATGCCATTAGGAGCGTACCTTGTGAAGGAAGTTAAGACTGGTCTAAAGGAGTCACCATTGAAGCTTACATATGTTAAATAACCCTGAAAAGGGTGTCTGAAACTATAATTTTTTTCTCAAGTTGTTTGGAAAAAGTCAGAGAAAAAGGGAGAAAACTGGTCCAGCAGGGCTAATTAGGGCTCATAGGGATAGAAGGCAGATTTGAAGGTTGTGGTCAATAGGTGTTGTAAAGGCTATAAAAAATGATTGATTCTTGTTGAAACCACCTTGTTTACACCATTTTGGTCCATCTTAGGTGTTTGGAGGCATAGTTGATTCAATTGTGGGTATGTAGCCTTTGGTGAGGCTGAAGGGCTAGTGGGGTTCCCGAGTCATAAAAATTTGACAATCATGGGTTCTTTTAACTATTGTAAAAAATTTCATACAGGACTCACATAGTCCTCAGTCATCAAACTCAAGTTGAATGGTTATGATTTCCATAGGTGCTAATTCCACAATAAATTCTTCATTCATTATTTTGTTTCTCTTAGATGGCTCATGCATATCATTCTCTTCACCTTCAATTCACCAGTCCAATGATGTCATTTCTAACTTTTCCTGAACCATAGAAAGATTGAGCTCAACAACTTCTTCAATCTACAAAATCATGCAAAACAAATATTTCAACCATTAGAGAAAATATACCATTTAATCTTTGACTCTACCATCTAAACTCATTAAAGGGACCACAACTTCCTATTGTTCTTCATATTCTGACTCAAAGGAAATGTGAACGTGTACATGCAATTTTTTTAATCCCCTGATGTATATATAAATGATTCAATACATAGGGTCAATCACCCATGAGAAGGGAATGAGCGATGGGAGAGTAAAGATCATGCAAGGACCTAAAAGGCAAATATTAAATTAAATAAAGCCATAATGATATGTTCAATTATATTTTTTAGAATAACTGCCCATTAAAGATTTCTCTGGAAGAAAAATACCAGCAATAAAGGGTAATCGTATGTTATGCATGGCTTGTTGTCTACAACATTTTAAATAGTTATGATTATATTTTCAAGACCTTATTCCATCCTTCAAGGAAAGTGTGTTTATTTTCTCAATTGTTATCATAGGAAATGAAAAGTAAAAATTGACCAAAATAGCACAGCGATGAAGATTGGAGATAATATGGTTATATCAAACACATGATAACATATTTAATCAAACACATGATATTGGGATGGTATAACCTAGAAACATTAAATTGGGATGGTTTTTGTACATGCAAAATCATAGCAGTAAATTGTTTAATGTAGTGAGCTCATGTGAAAAAGCATAAAGGAATTCGTATGGACAAGCCGGGTCAAACTATTTAAGAGATACAATAACACAATGAAACTAGGTCAAATAATATGACATCCATCTTGCTGACGTGACATGTTCCAACAGACAAAGCAGGGTGCAAGTCCCCTCAGTTCACATGCCTCAATAATATAAGTTTACATATTTGAACTTCAAATTTTTTAAAAGACATTAATTAATAACATCAAAAAGAAAATAACAAAATAATATTGAGAAATCAACTGCAAGTACCCAAAGTGTTCACTTGTTGTTTCATATATCTATTTCAAGAACATTTATTTCTAGTTTGCCACCAAGATGTATATGACTGACTTCAATATTCCTCTTCAGAAATCACCAATAAATGTCAATAGCCATCAAGGACTGAACTTTAGAACAATATATACTCAACAATTGAGGTTTTGCTAAATATGACAAATAGAAAGCCTTTATTTATCATTCTCATTTATTGCATTTGTTAAGCCTACCAAGATTGTTGGAGATCAACTCATGATTCCACGATCAATACTAGTCATATCTTCATTGAACTAAGTTCTCCAGTTTTTGTAATTTGTATTGACTTGAAAAAATATTAATAATTTGAAAAGACATCCTTCTCAAAAAGTTTCCAATTATTGTCCTCATGCTTTCTAGTTGTTTTATAATATCTAAAGACCATTTTAAATTTCAACATTAAAAGGTTAATCTTTTTTGACCCAGCAGAGCTTTTGTATAATCCATGTACCATATGGTGATGACAAAAACAACATATCTTTCAATATTAGATAACAGAAACAAAGTTCCCTTATCGCTTTTGAACTGAAAATACTGATTCTGAGGAGGTTGAAAGAACCAAAGGAAACTAATTTTGACTGATTTCCTGTGATGCCCCTGTAAGAAGTATACTTACAAGGAAAAATAAAAAAATATACAGTAGAATTCAGTTTTGGAAATTGCATCAGTGACCAATTTAATGATTACGTATAATACTATCCTTGAAAGTTGAAAAACAAACTTCTATTGTTATACCTATAACTAAGGCTTCTATAGGCTTCTATTGTTATGCATATTGAATTCATTAAAATGACAACAATGTCTTATAATTATGAATTTAGAAAATGCTTTTAACTTGATCCTATCATGCTAACATACAAATGTGTTTGTTAAATTTTCTTGTGACTGCTTACCTTTGATTTATAACAATTGAAAAACAACTTAATGAAGAACTAAATCACCAACATAATATGTTGTGGAATCTTAAGAATGTAGAAATAAAATCAAACAAAATGGTAGATCAGATTTTCAAATATCCAAGTGTTCAACAATGAAATAGAGATAGATGGTTCTTGTTTGGCAGACTGTACTACAAAACATTTTTTGCTTCACCAAGTGAACAATTGTTTGCAAATTTGTCAAATGTTTTTTCTAGTATCAAGTTATATGGGCTTCTCTGTGCCTGAACATAATAGTTAAAATGTGAGAGTATACAAATCAATAAAGAAGGTAATGTCAAAGAAGACTGAAAGAGTGATAATCTATAATAACCACTTTAATGAGTTTTTAGTAGACACATGTTGCCAAAGTAGATTTATCCTTAAATATGAAAAATTGCATTTATGACATGCATAAATATGATTTTTTGGTTGTACGAAGGCAACGCATTGGAATAAATGTTTGAGGCAAGCTTTATACAACTAAGGACAAACACATGCCATCAATAGGGCATCAGACGCTAGTAAGGTCCATAATTTGCAAAAGAGTATACCTTCTGTCCTGGAAATAGTTTTTGAAGATCAACTCTTGCGGGGGTTGAAAACTTGTCATCTTCTCCAATCTGCACAAGAATACAGGACAACAGACATTTTGCCAAATGTTTTTATAATTTTACAATTTTAGACCATAGTTTTGTACAAACAAAATGGTTCAGTTTATATAAAGTTCAAATTTACCTCATAAAGATGTGCTAAACGCAATAAAGTAAGCTTATCCTCCAGTTCCTGTTCTCCAAATTGCATGTTCAATGTAAAATAAAAACTAAAAGAGGAAAAAATAAATATAAATGACCCTCCCAAACAATCTACTTGAAATAAACCTTAAAATATTCATCATCCTCTCGAAAAGAATGCAAAATTTACCTGAAGTGTAATTATTGCAATATTTGTTAATAGCTCATAACCTGGGGGAAATGCTAAATACCGAGGGGTATTTATTAGATTCGTTTATTTTTCCTACATCATAGAATTTTCCTTATTTCATTTTAAACTCATGCAAGAAAGTGATTTTCATAGATTTCACACTTTGCCTTTTTTCATATAGTAGATAGAATAAAGACAAAACATTTCATTTTAGTCATACCTACAACCATAAGTGATTGTGTGATTTTTGTGTTTATGAATCATCAAAACTTGTCCTAAAAAATGTCCCACATATAGAAACAAAATAGCATGGGTCATAAATATATCATTTTTCCTTTATCTAGAATATTTTGATTGGAAACCCTTGCAAATTATAAGTTCATACCTTGCATTTTAGTGGCATTCTTATATTGAGAGTTTATAACCTTTCTTAGTCATTTTCATAGTGAATAGTCCTCATCTTAGATTCAAAAAATCAAAAAATCTAAAAACATAGCTTGCACATCCTAGGGTCAAGAATTACACTTTCTAGAGTCATTTTCCAAATTAGAGGGTACATCTTTTGAGGACATTCCTATAGTGGCTTTGCACATTATCTTGACTTCCTTTAAATATAGTTATCTTCTTTTCATGTCCACCTTTTCTTGGATGCTTGTCATTCTTCTCTAAATTTGTCTTATTCATAAACACCTTGTCATAACTATAATTTTGTTTTCCTCAAAATTGAATTCAAGATAGTTCCCAACATCATTTAGGTATTTCCTTAGAAGGTTTACATTTATCTATCTTACGGTATACTACATGCACCTTAGACAACATTCATTCATAGTTTTCATTAGCATTCCAAAATCATCAAAAATTAAAAAAATAGTCTTAGTGCTTCATGATGTAGAGTGGTTAGCAGAACTGGTGGTTTCACACAAAACTTGTTCAATTCTACAAGGATCCCACAAGCCTTTAAGGTACTCCAAAGGTCAAATACCCACAAAACACTCAATCTTGCCTCCAAATGCCTAGGGTGGACACAAATGGTATAAACTAGATGTTTTAGACAAGAATCAATTAGTTTCAACCTTTTATGCAACTCCAATCATCAAATCCCCAAAACTGACTATTAGGTCTAGTTGACAGGCTAGTAGCCCTCCAACAACACTAAAACCCAAATAACTCAAATTTTTTCCAAAACACTTGATAAATTAATTATATTTATGAATACCCTTTTTATTGTACTAAAACATATCCAAAACTTAAATATTGTTACTATGGAAAATATTACTAGAAAACATGATTGAGACTATTTTTAGAGGGCTAATTAGGTGGGTTTACAAAGCAACCATGCTCCGAATGCATCCAAACTCCATGAAATTCATAGGACCATCATTATTTATGCCCAATTAAAGAAATCACTAATCAATTTCAGACTATGAAGTGTTTTGGTACAAAAACCCCAATTACATGCATTAAAACCCTCATTTCCTAGGGCATCATTGAACTAGGTCAATCTGGCACTTCCAAGACCCAAACTTCAGGTTTCACCATGTATTCAACATGTGTTAAAAGATTCTCCAACAAAAAATACACCTCCTTAAGCTAGATGTACGGCTGTGTGACTGTTAGCATCATTTGGGTACCCAAATTAATCCCTACACCACTCAAATTTGCATATGCTTCACCCTATCCTGCAAATCTTCACTTTCCTTGTATTTTCATGGTTAGTTAAACATGTTAGAACCATCAGGGTCCATCCCATGGTCAGATATACATTCATAGGATGGAACCCTCACTTATTCATTTGAAAAAAATAATGCAAAACTGTATGTTTGGCGTGATAGCAGTAATAAGTTTTGAAATGTGTTATTAAATTCACCAAATTCAACTCAAAACAAATTAAGTATGCCTTACCAACATTTATGGAAGATTTCTACATCAAAGAGGGCTTCAAATTAGCAAGAAAACTTCAAAAACTCATTGATTCATTGCCTGTCCGTACAATTTTTTTTTTGTGTACTTCGTACAAAACCATGCCTCCTCCTTGCCTAAGGTTGTGACATCTTAAATAGACCTCTAAATGACTACCCAACCAACCAAGGTAGTTGGAATGTTTATTTAAACAAGACAAATACTAAATCTTAAGTTTCCCTCCAGAACTACTTAGTGACCGTTTGAGTTTGAATTCAAATGATAAGATATGCTTTTTATGCTTTTTCTAATATCTAGACCTATGCTAATGACTCATAATTGGTCCAATGACTTTATTGAATATCTTAAAACATGAAACTACATCCTACTACCCTTTCATGGCTCATATGCCATTTGTTACATCATTTTGCCCATAGGCTTTATCAGGACCTTTGACCATTAAAGTACTTTGGCCATGAAAATATGCCATGATTGGCTTTAGAATATTCTAGTTGACATGGCTAGATGCCTTGTCCTTCTTGTCTTCACCTGGTACCATGGAATTCCTTAGTTGCATGATGGATGCCCCTACATCACTTCACCTCTATGAGCATCACCTAGATGAAATGAGCACTAAGTGTTCCATTCATTCTCATGAGAGATGGATTCATGTGAATCACTACTCATGAAATATTTGTCAATAAGCTAACCATAAAGATACATGGTTGAATTCTGATTGCAATATCACAGTTTGATGACTTGTGGAAAATATCTCTTAATTATCAATTGATGAGCTTAAGAGGCTTTTTAATGAATGGTTCACAAGGCACAAAACTTGCTGAATGTTTTGCAAATGGGGTTGCAAGCAAAGTGGGCTTAACGTTGGAGGAACCTTCATAGTAAAGAGCACTTGAACTAGAATAATATTGGGATGAGTGACCTGCTGGGAAGTAGCATTTCACCTCTATGAGCATCATCTAGATGCAATGAGTACTAAGTGTTCCATTCATTCTCATAAAAGAAAGGTTATTATGAACTACTATTCATGAAACATTTGTCAGTAAACTAATTATAAAACTACATAGTTAAAATCTGATAATAATATCATAATTTAACTTACTGTAAAAAAATATTTCCTACTTATCAAATTATATAACTATTCTCATGATCCAACCCAACCTGTAAAAATAGTGGAAATTACCTCATTCATTGTGACAAGAACTGTTGCATCTCTGTCCCCCTCGACCTGCCAAATTATCCTTAGAACCATTGATATAATGAAATACAATGACCCAAAAAATATCACATACCTTAAGAATTTATGAATATCTTTTCATACCTTATTCAAAGCTTCATTGATATTTTGGATTGCCCCAGGCCCAAACCTGCACAAGCAAAACCAAATGAGCAAGATAAATTTGATAGAATTATAAAATTCAAAATGCAAGTGAGGCAGCTTACACATGCTTGTCACGCCCTCCAAATGTCAAAAGATAAATACCACCCTCTTGACACTTCAATTCACATAAGTTCTCTTCTTCTTCTTCATATCTCTTTGACATCCTAAACAAAAATACTTTTGAAAAGGCTGGAAAATTCTCAAAGAAATTGGGCCATTAATTAACAAACTAGCTGGCTTATTCATATATAGAATGAAGTACATACTGAAAATTACAATCTATAGGCAACAAGCTGTGTAAAGCTTAAACAACAGGCTTTTAATCTATGAAGTATGTTAGAGTTGATTCTAATTGGATCTCCATGTAAATCAGAACTGTCAACTTTTGTTGTGATTAAAAAGGGGAAAGTACCCGTAATTGTTTGTGTTCTAATAATCACCTATGGGAGAGGTACTAAGGCCTGTAAATATTATGTTTTTATCATGATCTGGATGCAGGTGTCAGTGAAAGGAGAAAGGAACAATAGGTGACTGTTGAATAGGTAGTGAAGGGTGCATTTGGGAAACACCACGTGGTGAATATGAACAAGTTGAGGGTGGAATTGGTAAATGAGTGTTGGAAATGATTGAGAGAGTTTGTTTGAAGGTGTTTGAGCCATTAGAAAGGTTTTGTGAGTTGATTTAGGGTCTTTTCTAGGAAGCCCTAGGATAGAAACCCTTAAAGGGAGGGTTTGATGAAAAAGTATCTAGGAAAGCTTGGAGGGTCAAACTAATTAAGGAATTCTGATGTTTATTAGATGCCTTGAGATTGTATAAAGGTTGGAAGGTTGAGAGTAAGTGTAAATAGGAGTTGCTTTGGAAGAGGAGGGCTAATTAGGCCTAATTGCTGATAGGGATAGTCATAGAAGTGTGCAATAGTCACAAGTTGAAGGATTGGTATTAGCAAAGTTTGAAGAAATCTATAAAGGGTATTTGGAAAGGTGAAAAAGTCACCATGGTGTTTGAGGAATTTTAGAGAAAAGTGCAATTTACTGGCAGGATAGGGCTAATTGGACAGTCCTAGAAAAGGCAGTTTTGAAGATTGGGATAGAGTTAATGCTTGGTAGGGGTTGGAACTCCTTAGTTAGGCTATTTGAGGATTTTTGAAGCCTTAGAAGGATCAAGGGAATCCTTGAAGACAGAAATCAAGAGGTGATTGCATGAAAGGTGAATTAGGAGTGTTGCCAAGGAGAGGGAAATTGGAACATGGACAAAGTGAATTGATAAGTTGTCTAAAATGAATCAAGGAAATGAACCTATTGTAGAGGAGTGTTTGGTTGATATCCTAAAGTTACAGACTTCTTATTGATCCTCGAGTTGAACTCTAGTTCCTTGAGTGGATTCCAAGACGTTGTTGAATCCTCGAGTTGAACAGGGTTCCTTAAGGGGATATTAGAAGGCTCTGCATCAAAAACTCTAAGCTTGTCTTTAAAGTTTGAGCTTCACTTGGTTTCAAGAAAAGTTTAATATTCTCTACTAAACAAGGCCAACCACGTGAAGGTGGAAGCTCATTTGGCCCCTCCCCCCCCCCCTAACATCACTCTAAATTCCCCATTAACATTTAATAACATTCATTCATTCATCCATTTTTGAAATATAACATTCAATCATTATAATCACATGATAACATTCATTAACACATAAAATTCATTAACACACAACATTCATAAATAATTCATGAACACATAATTCATTAACACACAACATTCACGAATAATTCATTAACACGTATTAACACACATCATTCATCAACATTACTAGTACAAAATTACATCCATTAAGACAATGTTCTTTCATTAGCAATAAATGTTAATTACAATAATTTCTCTTTAGGTTTCTTGCTATTTTTTTAAATCATATAATTTCTAAGAGGAAGATCAATGTCCTCATCATTCCCCTCCTCTATTGATTCTACTCCCAATGTGTGTCTCCTCCTCATCTGTTCAGGAACAGGAGGCCATTGTGTTGAAGGGGGGTCTACTGCAATAACTACTTCATGAGTTAAATTCACACTATTTTATATTATTGAATTACAAGTATTTATGTAAGTAAAAGAACTATAAATCAAAAAATTAATTTAAAAGAACAAAACATAGATTTTCTTTACCTGAATGTGCCACATGATCTACATGGTGATCAGTTTGAACATCCTCCGGCACTCGTTCAGCATGACCTGATTCTGTATCCTCTAAAATATACACAAAAATGTTACACCAAGTTCAATTTAAGATGTTAAATTGTATTAATAATTACATAATTAGTTTTAAATAGAAAATGAGCACCTCCTTGGATAGTATGATGTACATCAGGGGCTTCATGATGTGGCGTATGATCTGTGTCATGATTAAGAGGCTGCATTGCAATGTAATGAACATTATTATCAAATTGATTGTTGCTCAAGTATTCAATTTCTAATATATTTTTTGGCATATTTACCTGTGCACATGATGCAGGAGACTCTTCAGTTGGGCTAGTGGAAGCTTGCCGTAGGCGTTCAACCATGGCTTGATAGCCTTCCTTGAAGGCAATTTTTCTATGTTCTTCCATGGCATCTACATTAAAATCAGAGCCCTGCATTTTTTGATTAAACAAAATTATTTGCATTTTATAAATAATTTCTCTCTGCAATTCATTTACTGCTACTTACAATGCGAGCTTTAATTTTTGAATATCCTCCAGCACCAAGTCTATGTTGCCCAATCTTTTGCAGCCTGGCCTTTGTTGCCTTTGAAGTGTCCTACAACCTATGAAAAGTTTCCAAAAATGGTTATAAAAACATGTATATGGAATAACAAATGAAACTTTGAAATGTTGAACTAATTGCATTCAATGGTGAAAATGTCTAAAACATCATACCAAGATATTATATTGAAAAATGATGATTGCATTCAAAATTTAATTATCATCTCAAAAGTCCATGCCAAACACCTTATCACTAGTAGTTAATACTATTGCATACCTTCTTGCATTTGTTGGTGAAACTCCTTTTTGAGCATCCACTTTCTCCTTTGCATCTAAAATAAATTCATTCCAATCCCTCACTGAAATAAAGGGAGGACGCTCGTACTTTGGGTTCTAGACGAGACTCTTTCTATATGCGTCCCTCATGGTCTTAAGATGTTTGCAAGATCTTTCTAAAATTTTCTTCTCATCAAAAATATTATTACCAAACTCATGCTGTAAATCTTTGACGAGCTGATCTTTTAAACTTTTTTCTTGCAAATTCCACCTTTTAAGGAAGAACACAAAATTGTTAGATATAGCCACTAAAAGAAAAGACCAGAATGAAAGGAAAAATACTGTACAAATTAATGATATGAAAAAAAAATAGTGGGATAAACTTAGTTCGCTTATGATGTTCCACCTTGTACGTATGGTGGGCCCGAATATATGCAATGTGAGGTCATAAAGCTTCTTATAAAACGTATCATTTCCTGCAAAAAATGTCATGGGATAATCAATCCAAAACTTGTTATGAATAGGTAAATGCATATTACAATATAAAAAATAATTATTTAAAGTACCTGGAATTTGAGGACATTTTATAGGCATTGATTCATTATTGTCAATCAATAATGACGTCTGCGTAGCTCCCATGCTAGTAACACGGGTAGATCCAGGAAATGGTGGTGAATTATCACCAATACATGTAGATTGATCAGTATCTAGTGTACCAAGCAGTGCCACCGGGGTATCTCCTGCTCCAAAAAAATAATCCACTATGTGATGCACCCAAGATTAAAGTACAAATTATGAAATCATAATTAGCACAAAACCAAATATAGTAAAACAATGATTTACTAGTTGCCATAGCCCTTGAAGGCATTGATGTTTGCATGGCTCTTGTGGCTGACATTGCACTTGGCAATCTTCTATGGACAACCTAGCTAGGAGGAGTCTCCTGCAATTGATGACCTGAACAATACATTGTTAGCAAAGACATTTTGAAATAATAAAAGAGTTAACTTGAGAAGTTTTTGAATGTTCCAAAAAAAAATTCCTTGTAACTTGTCAACTAAAGGATTATTTTACCTGAGGTGGCCGAAGGTCTACTAGTACCAGCCTCATTCGCACATTGTCCTTGACTAGGTACTAGAGATTCCATAAAATCCTGCAACAAGAACACATATTACATATATTTTACTTCACAACATAAAAGAGTATAAAATATTAACCTTTATTGAAATTTTGTTATAACTAAAGATTCATTTTTTCTTACTTGATATCGATGTGTGAGTGCTTTCAATTCAGTTAGCCTCATGAGCATCTCCTTAGTTGGATTTGTTTCTTACAAAATATTAATTATATCTTTATTGATTTTTTTCATTTTTTTCTTCAACATGATTATAACATTAGGTGAATCTGCAAAAAGATCATCATCCTCGGGGGTAGTTATTGCCTCTACTATTGAGGGTGCTTTTCCCTTATCCTGAACATCAAATTGTGACAGGAATATCAGTAAAACTATCATAAAAACTCCAAAACCATAAATAAAATAACATAATAATATAACATTTTTCAACTATCTAATTTGTACAATTTTAATAATGTTTACCTTTGCTGAAGAACAGGTGGGAGGAGCATCCTCATGGCCTCTGTCATGTGCGGGATCCATATCATCCTGTGACAAAGATTAAATATAAAAACTTTAGTGAACTAAAAGCAATAGACTTAGCAAAAAAAAACTTATTAATAAAATGGTATATAGTACTTACCACCCTCATGATAGTAACTTTGTTTGTATCTATGCGATTTAAATGATAATCTATTAGCAGTTCTTCCCCTGCACTTATTGATTTTATTGCACATACAAAAACTTGATTCCCCTCACGCACCTCAAATATGCAATTGAGTTGCTTATTAGTTGACGAAGGTCACGTTCTATTTATAAAACCTGCAATATTACCTATTGCTTTTGGTCTCCCATCAATGTTTATTGCAAATCTTTTACTTTGATCATTTTCTTTCCTTTGTATATAATTAGCTGATAGTGCATACCTACGCATACTTTTTTTATATTGAACAATCTGCATCCAATCATTGTAATTGTAACACAGACTGACATACTTGAACAATTCAACAACTCTGTTGTAATATACCTTTATCCCATCCATGGAAAATAGGCCCAAACCATGTAATGAGGATGGAACAATGCGATATATCCTCTCATTAACACAAAAATCAGTATTAATTGGAGGTAGCTCATTGGGTACCCATTCTTTCTCAATGTGTGTGTACCGAAAGGGCACCTTGATGTCGCCTTTGGTCTCATCATCATAAGAACATGACCCCCCATTAGCAAGGAAATATTCCATGTGTTTATCAAATTTTTTTCTAATCTTTTGACCTCTAGTTGATCTCCCTATTTTAGCCATACTACATGTAGAACTTTCATCTAGCATTCTCTCATTTCCCTCATTCGATGTAGATAGATCTGACAAGTACCTATTTGGTGGGTGCTGCAATCCATCAAATGAGATATTGCCATGTCAATATATATATAGAATAATCAAGTCGTGACCCATACGTATGATTCTTCTTTGTCTATATATATATTATATGATTATATAATATGTCTATTTATAACATACGTGCTCAGTGATAAACAAGAAGAATATAAGAAAATTATGTCTATTTATTGACTTATACCTGCCGATCCATGTCACTGTGCATGATCCATGCCAAAGGGGTCGAATTTCCTACATATGTTAATCATTTATCTTAAGTTAGCTAAATATTACATGATACATATGCTACAAATAACTTAGAAGATAACATGAACAATATGCAACATCGTAAACATGAACAAATTTACCTTATGTATGGAATGCAAGATCGTCAACAGAAGGTCGGGGTGACAATATCTGTAGTCAATTGCCTGTTTGCAAAAAGGGTGATCTAATCAAACACAAATATACATGTATCAACATCAATTAATTGAGCATCGTAAATTAAAAATTGGTAATTATAAATCACATATGTCATAATCATTAGAATTGAACACAATAAATATGTAATCATTACAATTTAAAGCAAAACATAAATATGTAATCATTAGAATTGAACACAATAAATATGTAACCATTTCAATTATGTCATTGATCATCATCATCATCATCATCATCATCATCATCATCATCATCATCATCATCATCATCATCATCATCATCATCATCATCATCATCATCGCCATCATCGCCATCATCATCTCCATCAACAGCATCACCATCATCATCATTGCCATGATCACCATCACCACCGTCATCACCATCATCATCATCATCATCATCATCATCACCATCACCATCACCATCACCATCACCATCACCATCACCATCACCATCACCATCACCATCACCATCACCATCACCATCACCATCATCATCATCATCATCTGCTTCATCATCTTCGGTATCTTCTTCTTCCATAACATTATACTTTATCGGCCTTCCTCTTGGATCATGTCTAACAACAAATGACCAACCCTGTTTATGTGGAACCTTTGAGTAAAACACTTGCTCACACTGGCTTGGAAGAACATAGGGCTCATCTCCAACTGGCTCAAATGACCTTGTATTAATCATTGTAAATCCATTATCATGTTGAATAATAGTTCTATCTGGATCATTTTGATTCAGTCGTAGCCTGTACCATTTGACGACAAAAAAAACTACTTTGAAGGAGTTAAAGTCGCACTCAATTATATCATCTAAGATTCCATAGTATTGATTTTGAGATTGTTGAGGATGTATGTCATTTGTAGATGATATATTGGTGACCTCAAAAACTGCACTTATCCCAGAATCACAAGTTTTCTTTGTGTCATCCAACTTTTTTATGTGAAATTTGTGGCCATGATAGTACATAGCTTTGTGGTGCTTGACCTGCAATTTTTCAAGTGTGTAAACTATTTTCATCATGAGTTGATATGAAACATACGAGTCATGATCATTAATAAATTTGTACATACCTGTCCACCTCTTAAACCATGTGCTAGATCAATTACCATTGGAGTAACATTGGAATCTCCATTATGATGAGCTTCTCTAACCAATGAAGCAACACCTTCCCATGTTAATGAGCAACCATTTTGTTGACATCGTTCAATCCATACCATCATCCAATCAAGATTGTTTGCAATATACAAATATATTGCATCCCACTCTCGACCAGCTGTATCAAAAACATCTTAGATTTATTGTATCCCACTCTCGACCAGATTTATAAGAATTAATTAGCTACAATAACATCTTAGATTTACCTCTCACTTTCCTCAATCTACCTTTTCCCATAAAGTACTCCCCTTCAAATTTGTTAATGGAGTTGGGATCCCAAATACGATCTACATGGATCTTTGCTGCAAACTCAGGAAGATATTCACTAATGTACACCATGGTCTAGTATACCATATATCCCTCCACCATAGAACCCTCAAGATGTGCTCTCTGTCGAACCAAGCCTTTCAAAAATTTCAAGTGCCTCTCAACCATCCACATTGACCTAGTTGGTACAGGTCCACACAATTCAATCTCCTCAACTTGATGTATGAGGTAATGTTCTTGTGCATTGAAAAAAGTTGAAGGTAGACACTTTTGCATTTCACACATAAGAAGAGGAATTTTTCTCTTCCAGTATTTTATATCTTCTTTATTAATTTCTTTAGATGACAACCACCTCATGTATTTTCCAAGATCATATATAACTTGTTTGACACCATTGGCAAAGTGGTGTGGGAGAGATAGAGGTAGAACATACTACAATATTTGTAAAATGATCTTGTCAATATTTTATAAAATATTGAAATGAAAACCACATGCAGTATACAAATATATAGTGAATACAAAATAATATGAATTACCTTAATAAATATATGCCAATCACATGTTTTCATCCCTGGCCCAAATTCACTTTTCTTTGATATGAGATCATTTATCTTTGCAGCAAATCCTGTGGGAAATCATATTTTTTTAAAGCATTGCTCTACTGCTTCGACAATAACCATGGAAGGGCACTTGTATCAATCTGGTCTCCATTGTTATTTGATCGAATAAAATTTTTCATTGCATGGTTGGATTCTTCAATGTCACTACAAATTTTGATAATTTGGTCTTTGTCACACCTTCCATCCAATATTTTCCATAATGTCTCTGTTACATTCTTTCCAATATGCATAGGATCAAACAAATGCACGATTGGGAGTTGCTCGTAGTATGACAACCTAGTAAATTGCATAGGATAACTTTTTAGTCCTTTTGGAAGTTGGTCATTGATGCCTTGACGACCTTCACAAGCATCAATTACATCATCAGTAAACAAAACACAATATCAAAATATAAATTTGAAACAAAACCCATCAAATGGAATGACATTACCTTGACGATTTATTTTATTGTATGCCAACTTCCATAGGTGAGGTGTCATTCTCCATGGCTTTGATGTAGTCTCTTCTTTCCCATTGAAAAGATGTTTTTCAGTAATTTGGTACTTATGATTTCTGTGGAGAAAGTGTCTATTCTCATCGAACACCTGCTTTCTCAAACTTTTTGAATGATGAGATTTTGTCTTTGGACCACAAACTGGACATGAAAATTTTTCCTTTGTCTGAAGACCTATAAGATCATGTATAATTGGATTAAATATGTTAACTTTGTGTTAGCACTATAACATACCAAAAAAGAGGCGTTAAGAAGAGAACATACCACAAAAATGTGTTAGCCCAGGGGCATCATGTATTGTCCATACAAGCATTGCATGGAATTGAAATTGTCTTTGTCCTATTGGTCTAGAGATGTCATACATAGTGACCTCATTCCATAACACCATCAAATCGTCGATAAGGGGCTCAATATATACATTGATATCTTTAACTTGGTACTTACCTAGTTGAATGAACAAAAACATTACATAATTATTATGACCATTTTGATGGATTATTAATAATAAATTAATTTAGATGACCATTAAATCAAAAAATACTTGGAACAATCAGTGACAACATTATGTGCTCCCTCTTTATGGACAACCAAGGAGGAATGTTCTTGTTGATAACAAAAATAGGCCACACTAAGTAAGTAGATCTCATCTCTCTAAATAGATTGACACCATCCGCTGCCAATGAAAGCTTGAGATTACGAGGTTCTTCTTTAAAGTGTGGCCATTTTTCTTCTATTTCCTTAAATGCTGAGCCATCTGCAGACATTCACATAATGCCGTCCTGACTTCTATTGCGTGCATGGTAATCCATAAATTGTCCAAGCTATTGCACTTGAATAATCATTGCAAATGTGGAATAATGGGAATATGTCGAAGAACCTTGCGAGGCACCTTTTTAGTTATTCGATCTGATTGATATCTATTAATATGACAAATAGGGCATTCTATTGCAAATTCATGCTATTTATAATATATAATATGATTGTTCAGACATGCATGTATTGTTTGATATTCCATTCCAATATCTTTCATAATGGCAGATAATTCTTGGTATGAGCGAGGTAGAATGTTTGATGGTGGTAACAAAAACTCACCTATCAACCTATGACCAAAAATATAATTTGTTAATTTAAAGAATATTAATTGCTACACAATTCACCCAATATTAGTTGTAAGGAAATTATGACTAAAATAATGAAAAAAGATGACATACCTTAACATACGTGTCATTGCTATGTTGGATAAACCATTCATAACCTTCAAGTTCACCAACAATAATACAGTGGCAAGAAGAGTTGTTTCAGAGCCTTCATATAGGGGCTCGTGTTCCTTCTCAAGTATAGGTACATCAAGCTCTACATCAACATCATCATCATCTTGATCATCGTGATCATCTTGATCTTCTTCATCATCGTGGTCTTCTTCCATGATATCATTACCTTCTACTTCTATATTCACACCTCCATGTTCCCTCATTTGGAAATCCACATTCTCCAGATTGTCATGGTCCATAACATGAAACTGAGGGACGTTGACCTATATGAAAATGATGACCTTATATTAACCATGACCATGTTGTCATCATCAAATCATGTCTTATGTATTTTATAAAATATTAAAATACATACCAATGGACGAAATTCGTTTCCCCCTTCAATGTGACCATGTTGCCTACAATGTTCCTCAGCTATTTTGATTAGATATCTTCGAGTCTTTAAGCCCTTACAAAGTTTGCAAGGACAATAACATTTTCCATCACCCTTTCTTTTTAAGTTAGACCATAGTCTAGCAATTGTCTCCCTATTTTTTTGTGTGTTGATATCGTCAGACATGGTCTTTCTTGAATGGAATGACTCATTGGTGGAAGAAGAATGATTTGTTTGCAACTTGCTGATAAAAATCATTACTGAACAACCATTTTCTCAACCATTTTAATATCAAAAACATCATATGAAATATCTTTATCATTTAGATTTTAATGCTATATTTTAACTTTTAATCAGAATTATGTGTAATATAAGGACCCCTATATCACCATTTTACTAAGAGTCAAGCATCAAGTCATCAGTAAGTTAACACAACTTGATAAATTTGGGAGTAAGCTTTATTTAAATCATTTAAATTTGGGAGTAAGCTTCATTTGTTTGGTATGAATATGTTGAGTTGTTAACAAAAGTGTCATCCAAAAAATTACCACTAACCAGATGAGAAGGTGACTCAAGTAGGGAAATGGATCATATTTTCCTTATGGAGATTGAGTTTTCCAACAAAAACTAAAGACTTCAATAGTCATAACATTCAAAGGAGAAAAAGGACACACTTGGTGAATAGACTAAAAAATCATAAAAGTCAAGGAATAGTAGTTGTTAATGGTGATACATGTTGATGTACACAATTTTTTTTTATTAAGCTGGATAAAATGGGGGCCATATCCAAGGGAACCCAACATGGCCAAAATAAAGGGTTATTCAATGTAATTTTAGGCCTTATCAAAATTAGTTTTCAAGAAGATGACACTTCGTCAAGAATGATAGGCCCACTCCATTCCTTCCCAAATATAAGTAATGTTATCTAGAATCAACTAGATTTGATGAAGTGATTCTACCTAGGTGGGGCAATTTGCATATAAGAAATTGACTGGTCTTTAAGGCCAAGGATTTTGAAATGATATTTTATGAGACATTGAGCATAGTGATAGGTGGTCATTTGTAAATGTCTTTATGGCCACCAAAATCAGATATAAATTTAATATTTCCTCTATATATTAATATTTAATATGTCCTTCTAGACATAAACGACCCAAATTGCTCCCAAAAAACCCTTCAAACTTAGGGCATGCTTAATGTCTCCATTAAGCATAAGGTGTAATTATTTAATCACATTTAATCACATGTATTTTCCTGCTCGTTGGCTCTAAATATCATGGAGAATGTGTAGCATGTTAATTTGAGTAAGGAGGTTCTATGTGATATGTGTTTGATTCCTTACTGGTGCAGAGTGGACAGAGAAAGCACAGTGACAGTGCCCAACCCAACTTCTATGCACAACAAAGGTTCAAAACCCCAACCAAAGGCTTGGCTTCAATACCCCAACCAATAAACTCTGCAATGAATCAACTTTTATGGTTTCAACTATATTGATATCATCATCCTTCCATCATATCATCTTTAAGGGTGTCACCAAGAATTCAAAATATGGAGGGCCACATGCTTCATCAATAAGAAATGCTTTTAGGACTCAAGGAGAATTTGGTCACAACACAAAGTCAAATGAATCAACAAGAAGACAAACATCACAATGACAAAAGTTTTGAAGTTGGGGGCTGAGTGTTCTTGAGAGTGCAACATTAAATTACAAAAATAAAATTGAAGCAAAAAGTAAAGAATAATAAGTTTTCACCAAAATATCATGGCTCATACCATATCTTGCAAAAGATAGGTAGTGTTGTCTACAAGCTTGAATTGCCACCAACAAACCAAGTTATCTCCATTTATTCATGTTTCTTGTTTGAGGAATGTAATTTAGAATAACGTCCATAGATAAACAATATTAGTATAACTTAATGAAGAAGTAAGAATCATATTAGAGCCAAAGTTCATTCTCTAAACATGTACACGTCTAAGCTAACAAACTAGAACATAATGAGTATCTTATTTAGCATAGGAATCTACTAGTTGAAGATGCCACATGGGAAGATGAAGAGTTCATTCAAAAGAGTCCACACTTGTTTAGCATTGAGGACAATGCTTATTTGAATTGGGGGTGTGGGAGGGAGGTGGGGAAGGGGGGTGGGAGATGCTATACCCTTAATCCTAAAGTACACATATGGTTATGAGTAGTTGGGGTGTGGCTACCTTAACTCCTAATTAAGTCATTTGATTATTTTTATATTTCTATTTAGTCATTTTATCAGCTATTATAATCATTTACATCGCATTTCATATTATCTTCCTCTTTTTTGTATGTTATTCATTAAAAAATATACTATCTGATATCAACATCTCTAAGCAAATTATACTATCATAACCAAATATACATCTAAACTAGAAATCATCCTTCCATTAAACTACCATGATCTTTACATAAAACTTTAAACTTCTAGGGGAAGAGTACCAATAGTTGTTATAGCTAACTTTGTGCAACCTAAACACCTAAATGGTATATTAGATGCGACAATTCATTTCTGGGTTGTCTTTGTATGTAAATTAAGTGCTTATAACTATTGTTCTGACTTTTGGGTAGTATAGACAAATAATTTGGATCTACTATGTGTGCAAGGGTCAAAAAGTGGTCATGCCAAGATTATGTCTAAAACAATTCCCTATTGCTCCATTACTTGTGCACTTTGACAACCAAAAACATTGCACAATTGATCCATACTTGCACACAAATGCCCCAATAATTGTTGACTATTGGTACAAATAAAGTTTTATAATTAATCTAATTACTAACTTTTTTTCTCATAAAATAGGAGGCTATTAGCCTACTAGTTAATTCTTTTTAAGTAGACTTTTTATTAGCAAAACCTAATAAATGATAAATAAAAATGAAGATAAATGATAACTGATATTCCTCCCCTATGTTTTAGTAGACTTTTTAATAGCAAAGTCCAATAGACCAAAAGATGAATGATAACTGATACTCCCCCATGTTTTCTGAACGTTGAAATGCCCTAATGTTGATCTCTTTTGTTAATATGGTCATAGAAAGGTTACCTGATCAGAAAGGAAAAGTGAAGGATGCTTTGCTTTGAATTCCTATTCATGTACAATAATTAATGTTCACTATAGAAAACCCATATATACTTCTTTGTAGAATTAAAAGATACATTTCATTTAATAATAACAACTTTAAAGTAACAATTATTAGTATAATATTATCAAAAAATATTAATTTAAGTACAACATTTAAATCAATAATTATTATCACGACCTTTAGAAAGTGCTCACGTAAAGTGTATGAGAAAGTCATTATTTTTTGTGAGTGCAATTGTTCAAGCCATTGTCACACTTGCAAATGTATGTGTCATGATATTTGTCATTCTAGATGGCAGTATTATTGGCTTTCAGATTGGTTGGCCTGGATATGAGCTGGCTAATGGCTATTTTCCATATGGACTCAATGGTGTGCTTGGTGGGGCAGCAATAGTTTTCTTTTCTTATATTGGTTTTGATACAGTTGCTAGTACTGCTGAAGAGGTCAAGAAACCACAACGTGATTTACCTCTAGGCATTGGCATAGCACTTTCCATATGTGGTGGACTATACATGCTTGTGTCTGTTGTTATTGTTGGCATTGTAACATACTATTTAATGGACCTAGATACTCCAATCTCATCTGCATTTTCAGGTCATGGCTTACATTGGGCAATGTATATTGTTACTGCTGGTGTAGTGGCTGCACTTTCATCTACATTGATGGGTTCCATTCTTCCTCAGCCCAGAATATTGATGGCAATGGATAGAGATGGATTACTGCCTTCATTTTTCTCTGAAATCAACATAACTACTTTAGTTCCCATCAATAGCACTTTATAACTGGGTGTGTTGCTGCTATTACGTCATTTTCAATGGATGTTTCTCAATTGGCAGGCATGGTCAGTGTTGGTACACTACTTGCTTTTACAATTGTGGCAATTTCTATTCTTATACTGAGATATGTGCCACCAGATGGGGTGCCTATTTCACCTAATTTCATCCAAGGATAGGGACTAACACATCTGTCCAAGGTCTTACATCAGCTTTGGATAGGGACATACACATCTATCCAACATCAGTTATGAACAAGGAGATAAACATTTGTTCACAACAATTATTCTTACGGACAAATACTTCCGATCACTTGCACCATCACATGAATGGGGACAATCACATCCATTCACTAACAACCAAGAAATGTGATTGGGGACATAGACATCCAACCACAAACACAGAGTTTGAGAACCAAGTCCTCATTGTTGCATATGCAGCCACCATTGTAGATTAGTGCCACTCTGATCACAAATGATATGAGACGGTTGCTGCTTCCATTTAGAAACCAATCTTGGCTTTAGTCTTTTTAGTACAAATAATTTTGTCACTAATGCAATTCATGACCCTGTCGCTAGTGACTAACGAGAGGTCGCTGAATCTCCTCCAACCTCTAGTGCCTTCATCCTCTAGTGTGTTGGCTACTTAGCAGATTTGGCTTTTGAGTCTCATTTTGTCACTTGCAAGGAAAGAACATATTCTCCCTCATAATGTTAACTTTTCACAAAGAGTGTCAGGTACCACTGATCATACACTCCAAATACAATTGAAACAATTTTTGTTTTGATATAAATTTTTTTGACACATTTTAAATTTTGACACACACTATTAATATTATTACAATTCATTAAGATGGATCCTATAATTCAATTTGACTTGCTTCAAAAAGAAAAAGAAAAATTGACCACTGTGGGAGACACTAATTTCCTAATATGAGCCCATACCTTGACATCTATTCCACCACATCCATGTCCATTGAAGAGGGTAAGAATAGAATCACGTTGCACAGGCTAGATTCCTCTACACAGCCTCCGACCTTTGACAAGGATAGTGCTAAAAAGGATCATGACCGATATCTGATCAATACAATCACCATTGCCCAAGGTGGAGCTCATGTCCAAATGATCTGTGACTTTGAAAGTCAACCCCTATCTAGATCAGCTTGGGAGCTTCCTGAAAGGTTCATGAAGAGAGTGTGGTATTTATCATTGAGAAAGCTTAGAAGAGAGCATCAATGTTGAAGACATCCATAAAATTTGAAGTTTTAGCCTTCAATTCAAGGTATAAATCAGTGACTCAATGTCAGTAAGTCTGCGACCAGCCGACAATGACAACTTTATTTGCCTTGATGAATTCTTCATATCACTAAAGACTCCTCTCGCAGTTGAAGGAGTAATTGCTATCACAATCACACCCTAGTTTGTGTCGAATGGCCATGGAAAATTCTTCTTGTATCTTTTTATCACATAGACCAGGTAAAATCTACATCACTCATATTGATAAAACATTTTCTTTTAGTTTTGCCTATCAATTCATAAAATCTTGATCATCCCTATTGTTAAAACATTTTCTTCTCTTTTTGCCCATCAATTCATAAAATCTTGATCACCCAGTTTGTTAAAATGGTTTCTTCTTGTTTTGCCCATCAATTCATTAAATCTTTATCGCCCATTTTGTTAAAACATTTTCTTTTGGTTTTGCCCATTAATTCATTAAATCCTGATCACCCATATTGTTAAGACATTTTCTTCTTGTTTTGCCCATGAACTCATAAAATCTTGATCACCCATTTTGTTAAAACATTTTCTTCTTGTTTTTCCAATTAATTCATAAAATCTTGGTCACCCATTTTGTTAAAACATTTCTTCTTGTTTTTCCCATGAATTCACAAAATCACACTGATAGGCCCTTTGCATGTTTTCTCTCAGTTGACCGATTGCACCTCAAGTTGTATATCTTACAGATGGCTCTTAAAACACCCACATAGATTTCAATATATATTAATATTTCTTTCAATCTGTTATGCTAGCTACAAATGTTCTCAAGAATATGGGAAATGGAAGAAATGTGAATGATACATCTATCATATATTCAACAAACAGTAATGGAAACAGTTCATTTGGAGGCAGTCTGAGCCTCAAAGAAAGAAAATCATTTTTCCAATATGATGGGACTAAAGAAATATCTTGTGGGTTTCTAAGTCCTCAAGACAATGGATTCAAAGTCTCTAGTAAAGATCGCCAAGCTATGGATTCTTGCAGGGGTGTAGTTGTAGTTTCTGCTATTTTTGGAGCATATGATAAACTCAGGCAGCCAAGACATGTTAAGAAAATCACAGCCCAAAGTGTTTGTTTTTTCATGTTTGTAGATAAAGAAACCCTTGAATCCCTAGCCCATAGTGACATAAGGCCAGATGAATTCCACAAAATTGGGTTATGGAGGATTGTGTTGGTTACAAGCTTGCCTTACAATACTTCTGTGATGAATGGAATCATACCAAAGCATCCACAAGCAAAGCCTCACACCCAAATTTACATATGGCTACCATAAATAGAATAAGTCCATACAAAAACCGATTACAAAAAAGAATGCGCAGTCAAGAAAAGACTTTCCAATCTAAGAGAAAATGAAGCAACTCAGGCCAATCCAAAATAGATATACGGCTTCATGCTATTAATAAGCCACTGAAATTAAATGATATAGGCCAATTGTATAACCTTACCTTTGAAATTTGAAACCATCAATGCAAGAGCACAAGACCAAATTGCTCCCGCCCGTGCTAAAAATAAAATTGGAAGTGTTTAAATGAAATGCACTTCTATTTTTTTTTTCACTTTTTATGCCTCGTGTTGGTCAAAATTTTGACCAACACGGGTTATACGCATTGGTCAAAATTTTGACCAACACGTGCATATAAGGAAAAAAAAAGAAGAAAATTTTAAAACCATTTTGCACTTTGGTCGAAATTTGGGTTCAAATCTACTAGTGTCTTGATCATTATAATGGAGGATCAGTAAAAATAGGTAATGATACACCTTGCATGGTTAAAGGAAAATGATCTTTAATGTTAAATGATAAAATTAGATGTGATAATGCTTATTGGGTAAAAAGGCTAAATTATAATTTGCTAAGTGTAGCTCAGCTTAACAACTTAGGTCACCAAGTGGCATTTGAAAGAAAGAAGGTAAAGATTAATGATGAAAATGGAAAGCTTGTTGGAACAGGAGGACAATCAAAAGGTAACTTATTTTATCTTGACAATGCCGAGACTTCTTGTTTGTACTGGTTAAAAATGAAGATGTATGGTTATGGCATAAAATTTTATGTCATGTAAATTTTGATAACATGATTAAGATTAGTAGAAAGATAAAATTTAGAGGACTGCCTAGCTTAACTAAGCCTGATCATGTTATGTGTCATCAATGTCAGAAAGGGAAGATGACAAAATCTAGTTTTAAAAGTAAACACTATTCAACCAAAAGAATCTTGGAGTTAGTTCACACCAACCTATGTGGTCCCATGAGAACTCAAAGCTACTATGGAGATCGATACTTTATTATGTTTTTTGATGATTATACTAGATTGATGACTATCATGTTTTTAAAAGAGAAATCTGAGACATTTAAGATATTTAAATGGTATAAGGCTAAAGTAGAAAAAGAAACTAGAAAAGAACTAAAATGCTTGAGATCTGATAGAGGTGGTGACTTTATTTTTGATGAATTCACTAACTATTGTAATGAGCATGGCATCAAAAGACATGTTTCTACACCGAGAACACCACAACAAAATTAAATTGCTGAAAGGAGAAACAAATCTATTATTGATTATGCAAGAACATTGATGATAGAGCAAAATGTTGCATAGATGTATTGGAGAGAAGCAGTTAGCACAGATGTATATGTCTTCAACCAAGTACAGCTAAAGAAAGACAAAAACAAAACACCCTACGAGTTATGGTTTGGACACACACTGAGTGTAAGTTACTTTAGAATTTTTGGTAGAAAATGTTTTATTCTAAAAGATGATAAAAATCAAAAATTTGACTCTAAAGTTGATGAGGGAATATTTCTTGGATATTCTACTATAAGAAAAGCTTACAAGTGTCTGAATAAGGTTACTAATAAAATGATTAAAAGTGCTAATGTCAAAGTTGATGAATTTACTGATAAAAATAATGAAGAAAGCACTAAGGAGCCAGAAGACTATGGTAGATTCACTTATGTTGAGCATCCAAAGTACCTACTAAAGCCACAGGCTGAGTCGACTGAGCATCAAGAAAACAACACTAAGGAACAACAAAGGGAAACTGAGGATCGGGAAGAAGCTATCGAGCAAGCAAATGAACCTGAACTGAATGAAGAACAAAGGAGAAATCAAGTGCTAGAAAGATTTGTCAGAAGACATCATCTTGAGAACCAAATCATTGGATACAAGCAAGCTAGCATGCTGACAAGAAGTAAGTTAAGACAAAACACATGCTTAGTTTGTGAGTTTGAACTGAAGAATGTGAAGTTTGCACTTGAGAATGATAAATGGGTCAATGCTATGAATGAAGAGATTGAAAAAATTGAGAAAAATAAGACATGGACTTTAATACCTAGACCGAAAGATAAAAATGTTATTGGTACTAAGTGGATTTTCAGAAACAAGTTGAATGAGAATGGAGAAGTTACTAGAAACAAAGCTAGACTTGTTTGCAAGGGATATGCACAAGAAGAAGGTGTTGATTATGGTGAAATTTTGCACTAGTTGCTAGACTGGAAGGAGTCCGCATGTTACTTGCATATGCTACATATAAGAAATTTAAAGTCTATCAAATGGAGGTTAAGTCATCCTTTCTGAATAGAATAGTAGAAGAGGAGGTCTACATAGAACAACCAGAAGCATTTGTTGATCCGAATCACAAAGACATGGTATCTAGACTACATAAAGCTTTATATGCATTAACTCAAGCACCAATACCATGGTATGAAAGGTTACATACTTATCTTTTAAGTATTGGTTTTGTGAGAACTAGTGAAAACAACAATTTATACATGAAAGGAGGATTTGATGATACTATCTTGATTGCTGAAATATTTGTGGAAGATATAATCTTTGGAGGACAAGATCATATATGTAAATCTTTTGCTGATGAGATGAGAAAATAATTTGAAATGTCAATGTTTGGAGAGATTAAATTATTTCTAGGCTTGCAGGTTATTCAAAAAAATGATGGAATTTTCATCACAAAATCATAATACATTAGGAAGTATTGAGAACATTTTGCATGGAAGATGATAAACCAGTTGGAACATCGATTGTCATAGGATGCAAATTGAAAAAAGATGATAAATGTATAGAGGTAAATCAAACACTATACCAATCTATGATTGGTAAACTAATGTATGTTGTATACAATATGCCTGATATTGCACATGCAGTTGGGATTGTGGCTATATTTTCTTCCAATCCAAAGGATTCACGTATGGTTATAGAAAAATGAATCCTGAGATGCTTGAAGAAAATAGAGGATTATGGTTTATGGTATCCCAAGGAAGGAAAATTTGAACTAAGAGTTTACACTGATGTAGATTGGGCTAGAAGTATAGATGATAGAAAGAGCACAACTGGCAAAGCATTTTTCTTTGGTAAAATACTTGTAACTTGGATAAGTAAGAAACAACCTTGTATTTCTTAGTCTACTGCCAAAGCAGAATATGTTGTTGCCACTACAGACTGTTCAAACATTGCTTATATCAAAAAAGTATTGGAAGGAATGAATGAGGTAATCACTGATCCGGTGATTATATATTGTGACAACAATAGTGCTATAAATATCTCTAAGAATCTTGTAATGCACTCAAAGAAAAAGAATATATATCAATTAAGTATCACTACTTAAGAGAACAAGTACAGGAGAAGTAAGTCAAACTGGAATATGTTACATCAAAGGAGAAACTTGTTGATATTTTTACCAAGCCTCTACTGAAGGACACCTTTAAATACTTGAGGACTAGACTTGGGGTTCATCCTTTGTCTACCGGCCACTAATGTGATCTAGAGGTTGCATCAGCCTAATCTTATCAAAAGATCATTCATGTTGATGCAACATAGCTCACACTTTGGATTATGTCTAAGGTTCTAAAATATTTGAGGAAC
Organism: Chamaecyparis obtusa; assembly: GCA_027943335.1. Taxonomy (NCBI): domain Eukaryota; kingdom Viridiplantae; phylum Streptophyta; class Pinopsida; order Cupressales; family Cupressaceae; genus Chamaecyparis; species Chamaecyparis obtusa. Next base: position 241,366 of record BSBK01004052.1, on the reverse strand, counting down.
TAGAACAAAGAATATGCATATCATTCTACTGAGATACATTGTCTACACCGAACAACACATAGTTACTTGGCTATTGTAGAGCAGTATGTTTTATGTTTTTCTTTGGAATTGTTGTCAAAGGGAGAGGTAAAAAACATGAGAAATAAATAGAGAGATCATGAAATATCTATCTAAGGGAGAGATAATCTGAGAAAGTCAGGGAGAGACTTGAATATTTGTTGCAGAGAATAGAAGGAATCTAAGAGCTGAAAAGATCAAATCCACAGAGAAGAGTCTACACTTGTAGTGTTGTTATGTAACATAGTGATTAAACATATTAAATATCAAGCCAGGGAGAGCTTATCGAGCTACAAAATTTACTGATAGAGTTGTGGAATATAGGTTTGGTATGTGTATGACATATTTCATATTGCTTGTGTTTCAGTCAATGCCAAAGGGAGAGATTGATGAACTACAACTAATTGAATACTTGAATGAATTGAAAATCACTGATTAGAGATCACCGAGCACTGGAATGATATGTAAGATGATTAAATCAATAATATGTTGTCATTAATATCAACTAGTCTTTAATAATACCTATCATGTAAGTTACAAACATCTAAACATATATAGAAGGGAGAAAAGATGAAGAACTAGGATATCTACATGGAGAAAGATGGATATGACATATAAAGATAAGGAATACTTTGGGTAACTTATTTCAATGAGTCTACGATATCATATTGTTGACTTGATTATATTGCATTAATTTATTATGAAGATGGAAGCAAAATTGTACAAGGCAATGTGCTCGGTAAATGAAGCACTTCAGTATACATCGAGCTAGTGTAGTGTATACCGAGCGACAGTATCAACTGAGCTTATATTCGCCAACACATTTCTTTGTTAACCGAGTATGGATGAAAGTATTTAATGCTTAGTTTAGCTGACAAAAATTGATGAGCTGGAAATCGCAATGATTTCGAGATTGAGGATAAAGTTTGTTATGAGATCTATGACTGACAAAATTTGGAGAAGATCCAAAGGATGTAATTAAAATGTGCTACTAACACAATTGTCGAGGAAGGTTTAAGAGGTAAAATCAATGAAGAAGGATAAGAAACAAAATATGATGGTTGATATGAAAATGGTTTATTTTTCTATATAAGAGATATAAGTTTCACCGTTGAAACTATGCCCAAAGAATGAAGACTGTAGAGATTTTATGTGAACATAGTTTCATGCATGCCTGATCAGATTGGTTGAAGGAGAACCGAACTATAGAACATTACCGAGCATCAGAGAGCTATTACCGAGTGAAAGTAAGTTGAGGAAGTGAATTGAAATATTGATTAGAGGATTTGTATGGGCTTAGAATAGATCTGAACATCTGCAAAGTAAGTAGTATTTTAATCAGATCAACTATTGTTTTAGTTTAACCATTGATATTGAAAATCTCCTAACCGAGTGGACTTAACCGTCCTATGTTATTCCCGATGTCATTCAATGAATGTACATTTTTATCCTATTGACTTCATAGTGAATGCTAGTTGAATGATAACTGTTAGTCTTAAATCTTCTAACAAGGTCACACCTAATAGTGTGTTTGTAACCTTTAATAGGGTTGGTTCTTCACCGAGCTCACTTCTGAAGAGTGAAAAATATTTTAGGTTACCGGTCCAAGGTGGTTTTTCCCTTAGCAGGGTTTCCATGTTAAATCATCGTGTTATGTGTTTCTATGATGATTGTTTTATTGTCATACTTTACATACTGCATAGTTGATTTTGTCGGTAATCACAGTAAGTTAATTAAATGGTAATTGGTAAAAGGCACATGCAGTTTAGTAGTTTATGTTACCGAGCTATAGAATTTGTTGAAATTGATTTGAGAGTTACATCTTTGCATTTGGGACTGTAGGATAGCTGATCTGACTAATTCACCTCCCCTCTTAGTTATTCTAACACCACACTCCTCCAACATTTTACTAGTATGCAAAGTAGAATAAATGCATCATAACAATTCACGGTGCATTGAAAACTCCACATGATATTTGCAACAACAAGTATTTTGAATCTTAAGAGGCACACAAAAAAAGTTTTCAAAGCTTCAAAAGCTCTTTGTGATATTTGCAATGTTGGATGTGTCTCACAAGATTTTTTGAACAACATTGTTTGAATCACCTCCAAATAATGTTTGGGATGCGGGGTGTGGTCTCGAATGTCAATTCTCAACTTCAAGACATCCTTCACATTTGGAGACACTCTTGAGTTAGATTGCCAAAATAGTTGAATTTGATCCTTCACAACATTGTAAGCTTCTTATCACAATGTGAAAGTCTCCCACCATAAGCCCATGTATCATTTTGAAGAGGATCATCAAGTCTTTTTCTTCTTTCAAGTGCTCTATCCAAAGTTTTACGATTTATATTCAAGTCAACACAAGTTTGTCTTATCAAACAAGTCTTTCTCAAATGATGACTTACTAAGGAGGTTTTAATAACCCTCCTAGAAACTCTCTTCTCTTTTTCCTTGGTAGTCTTCCCAATGGAATAGAGAGCACTAAAAAGATTTCTCACAATAATATCATTCCTCTCCTTTTTCTTGTTCACAATAATCTTTAATTTGACTAGTATATGTCTCATCTTCTGCATCTTTAACAATTGCACAAACATTTGACATTGCCTAACCAACGTCTTGTGGCTAAAAAATTGATCAAAAAGTTTTGAAACCAATAATCAAATGGTTCTTTCTGATATCTTTCCATTGAAGTTGCTCAATATGTTCTCATCAATTTCAAGTAACCATTTAGTTGTTCTTGAAGGTCTCAATTTTTAAGTTTGTCTTTCTTCCTCTGAAGGGACTTCATTTCTCATATAATTTGGAGATGTGTTACGTTGATTTGGTTCTTGTGTACCATTATCATTGTCAATTCCCTCATATTCAATTGTTGGATTGTCACTGACAATGTCCACACTTCCATTGTCCACATATACATTTTAATTATCAAAACCTACATTTTTATCTTCAATCCCTACATTCTCATTTTCAATATTATTATCATAAATCATTTCAAACTCATGTTCTTCACTTGAAATCACATTCAAAGGTGGGTCTCTGCCGAAATCGTCATTAATATTTAACATACCTTATCTCTTGTTCCGATGAGCACCCCTATCCATTTCTCTATACACTTTAATCTCTTCATTTGTGAGTCTCCTCTTCTGTTTATGCTTTCGATGACTACAACTCCCCATAGTTAGACCAAAAAGGTGATGCAAAAACCTTTGGTAAAAGAGAAAATCCAACCAACAAGTGCAAAAAGTGAATTTTTGTCTTCTCTAAAGACAAAATGTGATTCACTACAACTCGAATCTCATGATTCTGCAAAAAAAATGTGCCTCTCTGGAGGGACCTAGAGGATATTGTTTTTACTTTTCATCATTAAATAGAATCAAATATCTGAAATCTCCCGCCAAAATTTTTCTGAACTCTCTCTCTCTCTCTCTCTCTCTCTCTCTCTCTCTCTCTCTCTCTCGGACTAAACTACAGTGTGTAGTTATATAGTTCAACCAAAATGGGACCAAATTTGAACACTCTAATAGTAGTAAAATTGTGACCATGAAAATGCTATCCATGTCCCCCATCTTTGTAAGAAGGATGAAATGGATGCCACATTTTTTTGTTTGGTATTACATAGATCCATGATTGTAACTTCCATGAAAATACTTTGAAAATGGTTTGATATGAATTTTTCTACCAATTCACCCTATGACCATATCCAAAAGGTAGCCATCAGAACCCTTCCATAGATGGACCACTTTATTAAATTAAATAGTTTAGCTTGTCTTTACTATAGTAAAAAAAATGTTGATTTGCACTAGTATTTAAGCTATAGTCAATTCCTATGATAATCTCGTAAACTCTTATAAAAATTCCTGTAAGAGAGTAGAAAGGAGGAGTAAAGGTTCTATAGAATTGTCTGTAACTTTTGTTTACCATTAAAATTTTAGTCTCTTCTCAAGACTAGACTCAATGACCTTCTTTGAAGATTGATTTCAATTTTCTAATATATATTTCCTTCCATCTCGCATATTCAAGAACTTGTTCCCATGACAAGGGGCTTCAATCTCCTTTAAAAAATTGTTAATAATTTTGTTTATATTGCATGAGGAATTAAACTCTAGAACTTAATACTTCCTTAGATTAAAAATTTAACAGAATTAATGAACAAATCTATGTTACGTATGGTATTTTTGATATTACCTTCTCATATAATAAAACTCTAAATCTTGATCTTCTGTTACAAAGAAGAAAGCTAAATAGCTGAGACAAAGTCTATGTTCATTGCTAAAACAACTACCGTCCTATAAGAATCCCAAGATTAGCTTTCTAATGGCACAATTGGCGACATATATAAATGCAAATTCGCTTAGATAAGGAAAGGTGGCATATCCTTTGTTAGGATTCTAGATTCTACTCCATAATAAGTAACGGGCGGAGGAATTGCATAAAAAGTGTCGTATGTTGGTGTCCTTGGCGATGGAACTGATTCGACAAGACTGCTGCTGCACTTATTTAAGCAGTGGCGTGCAATTTGTAATACCCCTCTAACCCTAATATAAGTTTTGTGTTTTTGAAAGAATTAAGATCATTCGATGTTTTCTTATAGCCTAAGTTGTACATGATACTTGTTTGATCTATTCCTATAGTTGTTTATAATAATTTCATAAGCTAGTACTCAATGATTCTAATATCAGACATACTATCTAAAGGTATCATTTTTGTATGTATTTATCTCCATGTATGTATTGAGTACCTACAAGACCTTTATGAACATAGTTAGGATGTTATATGATATGTACTTGATAGATATATATAAGTGGTTATTTATATTTTCTTCTATTAAGGTTACCTTAGATGAATCTTGTATCTCACTTGATGATTTGATTATGTTAATTTATTATTAGTATTGATAAGAGACTAACACAATGCTTGAGATTCTAACCTTCATTATGATGATGCTACATGCTTTGAGTGTATATATATACATGATGTGTTTTCATGATTCAGGACGAAGTCGTAGTTACTCACATAGTTGAGGTCCACACGATGTATCGATCCTGGTCATCTGTCTGTAATGTTTTCTTTTATATGTATATCCGTGCATATGTATTTCTTCTTTGTGATGCAGGCTTGCAGGTACCGGGCATCGACTTCACCTGGCTTCACAGGTCTGAGCATGCCCTCAAATCCTCGATGGTTGTTGTTATGGAGATAGTACTAAGGCCCCTACATGAGTCTTCCTTTGTCATTATTCCAATTTGGGAATATTAGGGTTCCTTCTTTGTCAGTCAACCTTTGGGTCAAAAACCCAGATCCAACGCACCCGGTTGGGCATGGTTGTAGTTAGTGCCTTGTGACCACTTGAATTCATTTGGTTGTATGATTTGTTTACTCATTTTATTTATTTCTCCTTCTTGGTATGATTCTTAGTTAATCTTTCTATGTTGTGTTTCAGGAGTTTGGCTTGACTTTTCTTGTTGACTTTGGTTGACCTTGTTTGATCTTATGATTTTCTCGATATGTTTCATAGATGATTTGTAAGGCCTCTTTGGATGATTAGGTTTATTTTGAGGTGTGTGATTTTATTCTACCTCAGTGATTATATCCTATAGTAATTATAAATAGGTAATAATATTGTGATCTATTACTTCATAATCTTATAGATTATAGTGTTTGGTATTTGGCATGTATCTATATAAATATAAATATATATATATGGAAATATATATATGGGTGCACACATATATGTATTTATATATATATAATTTATATGTGATTATATGTTAATTATTGTAGATATTGTTGATGGTGTATATTTTGAGATTAATGTAAAGTATAATATTATTAATAATTAAATATTAAATAATGCGAGGTATATTATTCTCAATTATTAATTATTAATAATGAGGATAGGTTATATATATAGATATTGATGTAATTAATGATGGCATATGCATATATGTTAGGATAATATTACATATGTGTATGAATGAATATAAATAATCTTTTATTGTATATTTGAGTAATATAGTTGTATGATATTAAGTTATTTTATAATACCCTTTAGTTAAGAGTTAGTTGGGAGTTGGTTACTTTTCCTCTCAACCTTTGGAAATCTATTTATATGCACTACTTTCTCATTTGAAGAGGGGGGATTTTGGGGCTGAAGCATTGAGGAGAGGATGGCCTTAATTTTCATGGTGATTTTGGAGAGAAAACTTGGAGATGTGAGGGAGATTTTGTAAGCATATGTCTTTAAGAATTTTTGGTTATCTTTGCTTTTGGGAGAGAGACATTTTTGTGAGAATTTCAATAGTTGAGAGAGGGATTATTTGCTGTGGAATTATTTCTTTCTTTCATGGAGATTTCTGAAAGTGGATAGGGTTTGAAGGATGCATCTCAAGTTTGGATTTGTCTTCTCTTTTGTTTCCTTCCTTCTTCGATTCAACCTTCGTAGGACATGAGGTATGGATTGAATATGTTAGTTACTTTATGTCTCTGATAGATTATGGATCTATTTATATATTATAATTATTTATTATATCTGTACTTTTAATTTCTATGGTTATTTTAAAGTTTTGAGTTTTTATTTGTAAGAATTGGCATGTGTTTTCCTAGGGTTTTTAGCAACCCATTTTTGGAGATCTATTATTATAATAATTTAAATTGCATCTAGGGTTTTACTAAATTAATTTTCTGGAATTAAAATTCACAGATCTCAAATGGGTATCTCTCTGATTTTATTTTTAGGGTCGAATTAATGCCTTATTTTTGACATTTTGGCAGACTATGCCTCTCCATTCTCGATTCCGAATTTTCTGTCAAATGTATTCATATGCTACAGGCTGATATGATTATATAAAAATCTGAATTTGATATAAAATATTCTCCTAAGTCTTATCTTTCATTTCCAATTGGTTTGGAGAATTTTTATTATGTTTTGTGAAAATTAAAACCGTTTTAGTGAAGGCAGGTCTGAACCCTAACCAGAATTTTCTGTTTTAAACCAGAAGTCATAACTTTCTTTCCCACCGTTGGATCTTTCTAAAAATCAAATTGAGAGTCCATAATTATGTTATCTAAATCTCCACCGAAGCGATTTTATTTATTATTTGTTTTGTGGAAGATATGGATGACTGTTCTATGATGACTATTTTTTTGCATTTAATCCTTGCTTGAAATAATTCAGTTTAAGAACATCATTAAGTTTTAAGGTTTCGTATGGTCACCAGAGGCTATTAGAATGTTTTTTTTGGTTAATTGGATCTATTTATACTTTGAATATGTTTATAATATCACTTGGATGTCTTCTTATATGTTTGGAACATTCTGTATGCCATATTGGGTTTAGGGTTGTCAAGTGGACTAGGGACAACATATATTTTCCTAAACTCAATCAAATGTTGTTATGGAATTGGTATGAATTCTTGATGATGGATCTATTATGTTCTTATGATTTTTATATGTATGTTAGGGAACCTCAGTACACTAGGTGAGTGGCTCATAGTGAGGGGCCGGGGCCCTAAGTGGCTAGTACCAGGATAACCTACTATGAGTTATTTAATCAAGTGATAACCTAAATAAATGAATTGGGAATGGGATTGGAATGGAAAATTACACACTAATCAAGATTAATTGTGCCTCGCCCATGCCTTTAGTGCTATTAAAGACTAAGGATGGGAGTGGGAGAAGGTACCTATGCGTAGGTACGACTGGATGACCTTGTCTGTACGAGAGGCATTCGGTTCCGCATGTGCCTACTTGGGGGCCGGGGCCAAGAGTGGCTAGTACCAGGACAACCCAAGGGGTGAGGGCTATGCGATGACACTCACCTAGCTTGTAGCTTAGAGTCTCTACCAAATTTGATCATGCCTCTGGTAGTCCTTGTGGTCTTCTTGTCTTTTCTTTTGTGTTGTGACTTTGGGAAAATTTTATCACCACCTTAGGAATTTCCTAGTTGTTACCTCTTGTATGGGCCTTTGGTTCTATCTCCTAGCTCGGGGGAGTGGGCCTATTGGTTCCACATGGTTGGGTGGTTAATATTTATATCGAGGTATTGATCGTGATTCTTTGGATGATCCTAGCACATATTCCTTTCCAGATCTGCAGTTGAAGATTTCTTATTGGATATTTTAATATGTTGAGATGTACTTATGTATTTGTATTCATGTAATTTTTAATCTCCTAAAAGGAGTCTTGTAGTATTGATGCAATCTCAATTCAAAGAAATGCATAAGGGAATGGGTAGTTCTAGGTAAAAGAAAGGGAAAAGAATGTGGAATATTGGACATGTTACTAGCATTAAAAAAAAGTGTTTATGTTATTTATCCTATCCTCTTATGTTGTCCATGTGTAAAGGAAATAATCTTAAATATAATTATATATAATGATGTATCACAACAATAATGTATTCTCCCTTGATGAAAGAATTCAAAGAGATTATTGAGAAATGATAGGTTAGTGATTGGAATTATTAACAATGAATGGTTATGAAACAATGAAATAAAATAGTAACTTGATTATAATGTTAATACTTGGTTCATGTTAATGAAGTACCTAGGATAATGCCTACCTTAATGAATATTAATCTCTTACCTAAATTATTAGAGAAAAGTGATATAAAGGATAGTAGATGTAGATGAGATCAATATGAATTTATGGAATGAGTTGATAAAAGGAATAATGATGTTGGATGATTAACCTATGTTTAATAAAAGAAATAAGTTAGGGACATTTAACTTGGTGCATTAAAATGAATGTAGATCTTTTAAGCTCATGATTCCGTGAATATCTTATGCATGTAAATGGTTTATATGATGTTGCTTTAGTAGCGACGTTAGGGAACCCGGGAGGACTTAAGTTGTATAAATCTTACATTCAAGTAGTAGAAAATCATTTCTTCTTTTACAAATATGAAGTGTAATGATGAATATTATTCTAGTTAAATTAAATAAAATTAAAAAAAATAAAAATTCACTACTTGCATTTTATAGAGGTTTTATGTCTTGTCCTCTTGGGTTGCCTGGCGGGGCGTTACACAATTGAATCGTCTGCATTTCCTGTTTATCTTAACGAACTAGAAATGGGAAACGGATCAGATAATGATAAGAAGTTTATGGTACTATTCATGGTTGTACTTATTCTTGGAGGGGCAATAATGGTTGAAGCAATAGGCATAACCTGCGACTGCACAACAGATGCTGATTGTCCCAGTAACCTTGCTTGCTGCTTCCCTGGATTCTGTGGCAATCAGGGCTTTTGTTGCGATAACAGTCCTTTTGTCCCTTGTTGTTAATCAGCTTATAAATTAGGTCTTCTGACTTGATATAAATCATGTAGTCTTTATTGCATTTTGTTACTACCATATATATTTAAACATAGTAGAATAAGGCTATATACATCGTACACAGCATGATTGTGTGTTACGATATATATGAATTTTAACCAATATTACATATGTTTGTTGGAATATTTGAATCATTTTGTTTGGCTCTGCCCTTAGTATTGATCGTTTCCAAATGGTATAAGGAATTCCTTACAAACCTGGTCTTATATGGAATAATTGTTTAGTTAATTATTTTTTTCAAATATGTAACATTGAAGCCATCGTTATTTATAGAGTACTTTTTTATTAGTAAATTTTTTAAATAAATATGTTGTAAGTCTTTCTTTTTTTATTTGGAATAGTTTCTATTGGCCACAATCAAATTTTAGATACTCTTTAAAAATTTTGTATTGTTAGTTTTGCTATTTGGTTATATTTTTTTAAAATATTTAAAATTCTTTTGTTTAATATATATTTAAATTATTTTTGACAAATGGTCGAGGGCCTATGAATTTATTTGTCTCAATTGGCAGCTGTGTAGATCAGCTATTGCATGGGTATAAACTTGTTTACTGATTAATGAAAACAAATGAATTAAGAGACATAAAACACTAACAACAAATATATTGATTTTCAACTATTCTACATATAACATATCATCTAAAATGTATAAATGCTAGATATATTCATTCCATGATAAATCTGATATCTTTAAAACATATTATAAATTTGTGTATACATAGTTTACAAAGATGCATTTTCAAATAAATAAAATCCTTCAAAAATTGAACAATTTGCTTCTGAAGTAGAATTTTATTCCATGAGAAACTTCCAACCATTTGACACTTTTTGAGTTTAAGTATTTCATAACATATCATTTGTGAGGTACTATGCTACTTGACACATTGTGAGCCTAGTAAATGCCAATATAATTGTCATGTTGAGTGATTTAGCTAATGCCTATAGAAAGATGTTTTAGGTGCCATGATGAAAATAGCTATGAAATGGATAATATGATTTAGCTAATTGAAGTTGAACATAACTATGAAATAGATAATATGGTTTGGCTACTTGAGGTCTACCAATATTTGTTGGAGTTATTTTGTAAACTATCTTATATACTTTGCTATTGAAGGAATATCTTGATAATGTAGGAAATGGTTCTATCAATTGTGAAATCTTATGTTCTAGGTATGACAAGACAAATTACTCATTCTTCTCTTGAAGTTGGCTTTTTCTTTACCACTTTATAAAATAGTAGGTAACAAGTCTTTATGAACATGGTTTGAAGAATCTCATCCATTTTTATTACAATAGGATGATTAATTATAGGAATCATGGCTTAAAACTTATAATGTGCATAGATAGGAAACAAAAACATATTTTGCACTAGCACGGTTTGTTTTCAAAATGAAGTTGCATTAATAATCATTCATATCTTAGTATCTACTATGATGGTTACATTTTAAACATTCAATGCATACATGCACAAGGTCATGATTGTAAATTGATTGCAAAATATCCATTAATATTGCCACTCATTGTATCTCCTGTTCAAATAGAGAAATATGATGTGTAAAAAGTAAAAACAAAATCTTGACTTTTTAAAGTTATAGGTTTTTATAAGTGCCAATTCAATGATACTTGTAGAAAATGAAGATAAGGCATATTTAAATTTCAAATTTCAAATTATTTTCTAAGAAGCTAAATTATAATTGTACTATCCTAAACAATAAATTATAACGTTTAACCTCCTATTTAAGCTTCTAAAAGAGAACTATTATCTTTAGTAAACATTATTCTATATATTTAATTAGCATAATCATGAATTTATGATGCAAACTTAAGCTCAAAATAAAGGTGGTGTATCATTGACCAAATTCTCATTACATCCTCATTACTTCATGAAAGCCAAATAAAACATTTCTAAAATTAATGATTTTGAGAAACAAGCTAAAAAACTAAAATGATGGGGATTTCTCTATGCAAAATGAAAATGAAGACATGAAAACTAACACATTATCTAGGCTGAGTAAGACAAAAAAAAAAAAAAATATACACATTGGTCATGAGGAATTCTAGGTCGCAATCTAAAAATATAGAGATAAATTCAACTACTAGAGTAGATGTAAAAGTTAAGGTTCGTTTGCATATTTGCGATTAAAATTATTAGTACTCTCGATGTTAAATTTTAAATAAATTTTAGCCTGATCAGGATATCGTCCAAAACTTATAATTTGGCCAATTGATTAACATAATATTATGAGATAATTGGAATAAACACTTCTCCTTAACATGGAATACAAATAATGTTGTCACGGGTAATTGAAAAATGTGCATAGAGGTCACATATGAATATGTTTTCCTCCAAACCGTAGACATGTATAAATATTAGTTGAGAGATTCAATAAAATGCAGTTCGCTAGAATCTTAAATCTATAGTATATGTTTTACATATGACATGTTAATGCTCCAAATGCTAGAAACTAATGATGTAAAATTTTAATATATTAAAAAAAAAAAATTTCCATGTTCTTTGAGTTCTAAAGTTTATTTAAATTGTAAGCTTTAATATAATTCGATGAAGATACTAATGGAAAATATAATTCTCTCTGTTATGGTTGGAGATAGTATAGACTTTAGAAATTTGAATTCACATTTGAAACTTCCTGCCAAGTCAAAATGAACAAGGATAATGGTAAGGGACTTCTTATTTATAAAAGTTTATCCCTTATATAAATGAGGTTCCTATTCAAGAGAACATTTTAAGGCACCTTATGTATAGATAATAATTAATAGATTAAAATATCCTTTAGTTCAAAGTATCTGAACCTAAAGAACATTGAAGATTGTAATCCAATTCAATAATGATAATATTGTAATCCAATCTAATAATGATATATTTTAAGGCACCTTATGTATTGATAATAATTAATAGATTAAAATATCCTTTAGTTCAGAGTAGATGAACTTGGAGGACATAGATGATCCTAATCCAATCTAATAATGATATGTGAAACCAGTGGACACGAGTAATTTTCATACATATATGGTTTGAAAAAATATGGAAAAATGGACAATTTTGGCATACAAAACACTAATTATAAATTCAACCAAATTAATTTTAGTCTTTGACCATGGAGTATGATTTCACTAGTCTAACTTTTATATGCATGCATGAAAAGTTTTGTATGTATAGATGAAACATACCAGGAAAACTAGATTAACTTAATTCAAACTATGAATTTAGCATGGAACTCATTAATCAGATTATCATTAGAATAGATAAAAAAGCACCATTTTTATTAGAATTTTAGATATCTAAAACTCTAAGGTGTGCTCATATCCAAATGACAGAGTGTTTCAAGATAAGGAAAATATTAGCAAGCATTAATTTTTCCCTCTCCAAGTACATGGTAGTCAATAAAGAACTCTAATTAATAAATAATGTTTTTGTAACTGGCTTCCATAGTTGCTTATAATAAGGGTAGTTTTCATACATGTCTATAATAGTAGAAGACTATTTATAACATGTACTAAAAATATTAGTTGATCTGTCCTTTACATTCTTTATTTTTTGTCTACATTTCAATTTATTAGACTGATGTATTAGAGTTGCATTTGGTCTCCTTGTGTCTTTGTTACCTCTAAAAATAGAGGCATTGTAATTTTTTTTCCAAATCAATAATAAAATCTCCTCTCACTACTATAACATTTGTATTTGTGTATGTTTTTGTGTTTCTTATTTCTACATTTGGTATCAAAGCCAAATTGATCTTAAGGATTTTGTAATTTCAAGATATATGAGATGTCAAAGAGAAATAAAAAGAAAGAATATGGCTGCAAGGATCAACTAAGGTCTATTTAGGTTGATAATGAAAAGAGAGTGCAACATCATTGTAGAAAGGAGATTGTAAGTTCAATAATATCTCATACTATGTTTGCTATTATTTATTTCAAAGTTGATTTTGTAGAAAGTTTATGAATAAGTGTTTATGCTAGGATAAAGTGAGAGATTGTATGAAACAACATATTTCAAGTATGTAGAACAAAGTATGTCAGAGGTTTAAATAAATAGATCAAAAAAGTAGAGGAGGATATAGGCTATCAAAATTTGAATGAAGTTTTTAATAAATAAGAGAAGGACATGGTTGAATGCTCCAAAATTTGTCTCCACATTTGGTTAAGCAATAGGCCAAGAGTTCCTAGTAAGGTTAGGAACCCCAAGCACCTAAAATGTGGCTCAATAGGAGATGTTGAGAAAATATAAGGATTTAAAACCTGAACCTACAATGGATTGGAGATCAAGTGTGTCAGAGCTTGTGATTAGAGCATCATAAGAGAATGTGGAAATTTCCTAGGTTCCATCTTAATTTAATGATCTTAGACTTAATTTGAAGTTTAAAAAAATCTAAAAATGTTTGAAGTGTTAATTTTGATACTACAATTCAGACAAATGAGAAACATTGGTTTTGAATACTGGTAAAAATAGGTTTTGGGGGGACCATAAACCCCTTACAAGGCAATTACAAAAGACAAGACATTAAAACCACCAAAAAGAGACAGGGCCAAAACTCCAGCCCACTAGCAAACTAGAACCCCAATGAGAAAACCAGCCTAAAACTAACAAAACATAAACCAACATCCAACAACAAAAACACAAAGAAAAATAGAAAAAACAAAGCAACATGGAACCGGAAAAACTCCAACAGAGTTACCTCCATATCTTTTTTAGTATTGGACATCTTACTAATGGTCTTATTGAGATATGAGAGCTCTAGAATCCTCTCCTAAATCTTCTTCTTCTTATATGATCTGGTACGCTTACCTGGCCTAGTCTGATCCTCATCATCATCTTTGATATCATCAATCTTGATAGGGGACTGGACATTCATCTCCTACTTGATATTATTAATGTACTCAACCATGGTTCCCATAAACTAGTTACTATCCATCAGAATATTTTTTAGGTTAGACTCCATTCTATCCACCTTATCTTGTAGCAAACCCATCTTCAAATCCTCCCTATTGTCCCCATCTTTGTTCATCCATTCAGACCCATAATCCATCCTCTCCTGAATATTATCTACTTTAGCAGAAAGGGATCTGAGATTAAGACTCAGAGTCTTAATTTCATGAAAAAACCATTTAACCAAGCAGAAGGAGTACATAGACATACCTTTGGCCATTTTTAGAACACCAAAAGGGGGATCAATTTTGTCCTCTAGGTCTTCCTTAAGGAGCTGAACATTTCTCTCCTGCATATCGACAGTTTTCACAAAAGGAATAGTTCTAAATGAGGACGGAATATCCTTGTCCAGAATGGTTGTATCACATATCACATCTTTATCCTTTTTATCTAACAACACCTCAGTGGCAGCTTCATTGAGTAGAGACATCGGGACATCATGGTCCACCAAATTGGCATAGTAGACCAGGATAGGGACTTTCTAACCACCAAGATCATTTTGATCAACCATATCCAAAATTATCTTAATGTTTTTTACCCCCTCTACTTCTGTCTCACTACCAATACTAGATAGATAATCCTTGATATCATGCTTAGGTTTTTTCACAGGATTCCCTTTAAAATCTGAGAAACCCCTAACACTATCCCCCTCTGAATCAGTCTCCATACCACTTTTCTTCTCAAATTTTAGTCTTTTAGAGGATAAGCCCTCCTTAACCTCTTCCTCCCTACCTCTTTTAACCAAGCTCTTAGAAGGCCCACCACCCATAATTTGGGGAGGAGATAGGCTGAGAGCCACATTCTTCTTAATATGCTCAACATTGATCAAAATAAGCCCTTGATGAAGGACTATATTATTATCTTTTCTTTTAAGCTCAACAATACTATGACAGAGTGAAGTAAGTAAATAATAAGGGAAAGAAACCCTAGCCTTACGCCTAAAGTGATAGAGATGAACAAAATGATAAGAATGGGAATGTTTATACCTCCCATCAAGGGTTATGTACTCCATAATAACCACTATCACCTTGGATCAAATTTCTTTAAAGGTCTCAAAATCCTAGCATCCCCCAACATCAAGACTAGATTGCTTGCTTCCTCTTCATCGTTGGGGAATTGGTGAATGGCATTGTAGGAGACCTTCTTGTCCATGTAAAATTTTATCCCATTCATGCTAAGACCCTAGAATTTGGCAATGAGATCCTTAGTAATCTTGACATCCATTCTCATAATATTTACAGTGTCATCCTTCAAAATGTCAATGAACCCCTTGGTGACCCCTTCATCAAAGCCATGCAATCTCTCCATGTAAGGAATAAGACCACCTTTATGCAACTTATCTAGGACCTCCTTCTCTTCCTTCAATATCCTAAAATTCCTGGGTTCACTACAATTTAACTCCCCACCCATACTATCGGCAATAATAATAGACCAGAGAGTATTCATAGAAGGAGACTTTTACAAGATGAAAAAAATGGCAAAAGAAAAACCTGTCACAACTCTAATAAACTTCTCTTCTCCATCTTGTGAAATCCAAAAATTTCTATAATGATATATCAACGCTTACTAAAAATATGTCTTGTCATTATTGCTATCGAGATAATTCAAATAAGCCCTCCTACTATAAATGTTACCATAATCTACCTTAGCTTTCAAATCAGTATTAAGTTTACTATCACCTTGTGAAGTCATGATTGCCTCTGATTTGACAGCTAGGTTGGCCAAAGCATCAGCTGTCCCATTTGCCTTGCGATACATATGATAAATAATTACTTCTTGCAAAGTATTAATAGTTTCAAGAGCATCTTTGATAAAATTTCTTATTCTCCATGATGGTTTGGATTTACCCTTGATGTAATATAAAATATTCATAGAAACACCCTCGATCCAAACTTTATTACACTAAGCTCAATCAATAATTTTTAAAGTGTGAAGAAGACCTGCCACTTTTTCCACATGGTCAGACTGTATACCAATGAGGTAGGCCACAATGACAAGATAGTTAGCTTCATCATCCCTAATCATCCTACCACATCTAGCACCACCCAGATTTCCCTTAGAAACCCCATCAAAATTGACTTTGATCCATCCTTTGGAGGGAGAAAGCTAGATATCATTTTCCCATGAAGACATAGAGGCTTTGAAATCCTTGATGGGATTGACACCAGCCAAAAAATCTAGTTTCCTACCCATTGAAGCCACATAATTCTCCTGGATACTTCTTTTGATTTTATCTACCACCACAAAAGGTGGTAAAGAAGTGTTTTTGAATACCCCATTGTTGTGCTCCCTCAAAATTTTCCAAATGACATGCAGACCAATAATATTCAAAATATTTCAAACAATACCCATATCTAAATTTCTCTATTAGATAAAAATATCCTGCATGCAGCTAGGGAAACCTAGTGTTGATTCCAAGTACTTAAAAAATAATTCCAAACTTCCCATGAAAAAGGACAGGAAATAAAAAGATGAAAAGTAGTTTCCTCCTCCTTCAAACAAAGGAAGCAATGATTAACCAATATCATCCCCTTCTTTTAGAGATTATCTAGTGTAAGGATCTTATTCTGTAAAAGAAGCCAATAAAAAAGTTAATTTTAGGTATCAATCTATTATCCCAAACCTTAGCCCAGAAAGGGGGAGGATCCGACTAGTCCAAAAAAAGAGTCATAGATGAGGCAACAGAATAGGACCCAGAGGGATCAGCATCCTAGATCAAAACATCATCCACTGTCGGCTTATGTGTCAACACATTGAGATATAGCACCAAAGGTTTAAGGTTGTCATCTACAAGTGCCAGATCAACCCATGACTAATTGCACAAATAGTTACAAACACAAGGGCCAAATATCTAGATACATTGCTCAATGAGAGGATGAAAAGTAAGGATAGAAGAGAGTGGAGAGTTCTGAAGCCAACTATCCTCCAAAAACTAAATATTTCAGCCATTATCCAACATCCACCTCACCCCCATGAGAGCAATACTTTTTTCATGTTGGGTACTAGTCCAAATTGAAGAACCATTAACCCTAATGTTTGACTTCAAAAAATCCACAATGTAGGTAAAAGGGAAGAGGTACTTCTCAAGGATGATTTGGCACCATTCCTTTTGCTCACCATAGATCCACTAGATTTCTTTAGCCAATAAAGCATTATTAACTACCCTAATCAAATGAATCCCCAAGCCCCCCATTTTACGAGTTTGCAAACTTTGTCCCAGGCCACCAAAGATAATTTTTTTCTATCCTTAATGAAAACTTGAGGAAGTTCCTCTAGATTTTCTCATTCAAATTAGAAAATTTAGAAGGGATTTTGAAAAGTATTAAAGTAGAGATAGGAAGACTTTGAAAAGAGGCTTTGAGGAGATGGATTTTACTAGTTTGACTCAAGAGAGCACCTTTCCACCCAGCCATATTTCTCTTGAATCTCTCCCCAATATTTAACCAAAAGGAATTAGTTGGCTTAAAACCCAGAGGGAGACCAAGATAAGTAGGAGGAAATTCCTGAATGGAATTGAGTAGTGGTAAATTGGAATCACCTCTATTTGTGTAAGTGTGTGGGGAAAATGTAAGATTCACTCCCAAATCCAAATTCCCAAAGGAGAGATCCAATTTCATCAACCAAGAGGTTAATACACAATCAAATCAATCTATGAAGAATATGAAAGAGAGAGAGAAACCCTATACTTCCCTCTAGTTGGATTAAGCTTGAAATCTAAAATAACTGAAGTGCAAATACTAACCTTGAATTAGGGCAGATCTGGAAAATGCTGAATTCTGGCTTTTGTATGAACTTTTTGAAGATTCTGTCACCTATTCTAGACTGGAAATGTCGAGGTAGACAAAACCCAAAAATCTTTCTTCCAAATTCACATAGGTCGACTTTGACCTTTTAAAAGGTCAAAGACCACATTATTTATTTGAAGTCCGATTCTGATTCTATTCTTAGATCCTGAAAGATTACCGAAAAGGGTATCCAAATTCACTCTCATATCCAAGATTTTGCACCTGTACCTACAAGAAAATGGGAGTTTTGTTGTTTGTTTGGGGGGTTTGCCTTGGTCAAACGCCAGTTTAGGAATTAACCTTGAAATTGAATTGAAATATATTGTGCATAAACAACATAATTGAAACAAATCACCTTGCTTATGTTGAAGTCCTTGAAAAGGATTTGAATCCTCAAATCCACAAGTAGGAATGCTTCAATGGATGGAAAGATATCTCTAATCAATTTGGTACTTGATCTTCAACACCAATCTTGATTTGATCTTTGCATATGAGAAGGCTTGAATGAATGGAGAAGGATGGATCTTCAAGAGGGCTCCAAGGAGATTGAATCCTTTAATAGCTAACAATGGAACTCCTTGATGGATGAATGCTTGAACACTTGAATGCTTGAAGACTTGCTTGCACTTGAACACTTGAGAGCTCTAGATGCTTGATTGCTTGGATGAGATATGAAAGCTTGATGTTGGAGTGATGTGAAAATGAGAGAGGAAGGCCTCCTTTTATAGTGATCTAGGGCACACTCCTCTAGATGGGCCACCTTGGAGAATTAAATCCCAAATAGGTCCTCACCTTTAGAAAATATACCTTGATTAAATACAATTAAAGGATTTACCATTTTGGAGCCTGAAACAACCGACTTGGAGGCGGAGAAATAATTATCCCGAAAGACAAACTGCCGATAGATGACAATTTGAAATCTTGGCAGGAAGAGCTCAAGGTTGAGGTCAACCTTGACCTAGTCATGGTCGAGGTCGACATTGACCTCAGACCCTAACTTTGTCAGGATATGCAGCAGAGGTTCCAGGAGATGCTAGAAACTTGGAAATTGTTGTCTGAACAGGACCCAATGTCAAGAATAGATAGAAAATCCTTTGTTTAATGTGATGAAGGACTAGGAGGTCTCATTTCTGAATGCTACCTATAAAATAGAGCCATGGAAGAGGGAAAATCAGGAAAGTCCTTAAAACCTTAACCCTAATTTCACCTAGAATGAAGAAATCAAGCGCGGAGAAGAAGTGGAAAGAGGGGGAAAGCCAAATACATGCAAAGACCTAATCAAGATGCCAAACATGACCCCAAACCACTTACTCAAAGGGCTAAATGCTCTTAACATTTAAGTGCTTCCATTTTAAGATGATACATTAAGCCCCCACTTTAGCAAGAGTATGGACTCGATGCAAACTCTTGGTAAAGGAGATAAAAATAACAAGATAATCTTATCATAATCTAAGGGACAAAGAGAAATCCCAAGCCCCTAGGGACTCAAGCCTTCATCGACTCTTAAATCATAGATGAGAGAGACATCTCTAAAGAGGGAAAGAAAAAGTGTGATTACCTCGCCCAATGAGAACTTATGTCCCATTGTGAACCACATAGGAAAAAGGTGCAACTAGAAAGATGGAATTGAACCACCTAGTGAATGTGGCTACTCACTAGTAAACCTATCAAGGATTTATCCTTAGGAATATTCTATTCCATAAGAATAAAACCAAAAATAAAAAATGAAAGAGATCTAGTCTTAAACACACTTCCGACCTTAAGGTATCACAATATATGTGTATTTGAAACTGGAGGGGTCAAGAGATCCTAATATAAATCCATACTTTAAGGATTAGTTCTTAATCCAAAAAGAAAGGTTGAAAAGTAAATTTAAAGTGCATGTCTTCCTTAGGATTTAGAACTTATGTGCGTTACCTTTAGAAGATTTAGCATCTTTTGAATTTTTCATAAGTGCCTGTGTGTAATAAGTGAGTAGAGCGTATGCCCCCATGTTAAAGTCATTACTGACACTTTAACAAGAGCAATGGCTTTAACAGAAACATAAACAACTCCACTAATTATGTTTCCACATCGAGATGCCCCCAGACAAAGACAAATCAAGGGAAATATCACAGAAACATATAGAGAACATGGAAGGGATCTACCTACCATGGGGTCAATATGATCATAAGATAATATATATATGATATTATTGAAAATGAAGTGACATCATTCCCCAAAGAAAGTAGAACTACAATCACAAAGGAGGAAAGATTACGTAAGTTATACAAAGGAGAATCTTTTCAGACCACGACATGAAGACCAAAAATATTTAGTGCTACCATATCTCGAATCCAAGTAGATTACACAAGGAAACATTTACAAACAATAGCAAAGTTACAACATAAAATTGAACAATGCATAGAAGAATAGATATACATATAGAGGAATTTGAACAATAGTTTTGATTCCTTCATCACCTTGCACCAACTGAGTAACAAAGATGGTATAAAAGAATCTAACAACATTTAGCAATCACATTACAGGAGAAGCACAGTACAATAGGAAAACACACAACAAAGCTACCATGAAGGACAAGCCAATCAAGCATGCCGCCTACTCTCCCCATCTCATTTTATATCATTTAGGGTAGGTGGGTAACTCGGAAGAGGGACTATATCCAATATAGTAGGAATGATAGATAGTTCCAAACAAGGATCCTCTTGAGAATCACAATGTTCAATACTAGGTGTAAGAGTCAATTGAGATGAAAGCATATTAGGTAAATCAATGTCAATGTCAATAGTCTCATATTCATCATTAACATTATTAGTATCATCAAGAGTATATTCTTCATCTAAGTTAATCAAAATAGGATCTAAGATACAAATAGGATCATCATAATCATGCATGTGAACATCATTATTAGTAGCAACATCTTCTAATACATTATGTATAGGTTTATCTGAAGAAAGTAGAGATATTTTAGCTTTAGCATGAGCATGATGCTTTTTACGACGTTCATTGGTAGATCAGTTACATTTTGATTTATTTGAAATAGGTTGAGAACTAGGAGGAACAATCGCAAGATCCTTCACAGGTTCTTTAGGAAGATCAATAGGATTATCAACCATAGGAGAAACAATCATAGGATCTTTGATAGGTTCAATAGGAGGAACTTGATTAATAGAACTAGAAGCCATAGTTAAAGGAGGTATTGAAGGTGTAGGTAAAAGACCATGATTAAGATCCATAGGAGGTATGCTTAATTGAAGAATCTTATGTTGTTTATAAGCTTGATATGATTGAAAAAGATTATCAGGGCAAGGAGGACATGAATTAGGTAAGGAAGGCCAAAAGAAATTGAGAGCAACACAATCTCTAGGCCTAGAAGGTCGATATAGACTATGATTAATCATCTTCACTTCACCATCATGAATGAACTTAAGAAACTTATGTATAGGTGAAGCAACAACATGCATGGTAGTTAACCAAGGCAAACCTAGCTTAACTTGAAATTGATCAGAAGTAGGAACCACAACAAAGGTAGTGTTCACAAGTTTTCCAAAAATTTCAACCGATAAAGTAATAGAACCAAATGAGGGATAAAGAAAACCATTACAAGTTTGAATCCACACATCCAATGTATCATAGAAGTCACATTGTAAACTTTTCATAAAAATATTTTCTTCAGTGATAACATTGACTAAGGAGGTAGAATCAATAAGACAACCATGAGTAGGTATTTGAGCAACCCTAGTAGCAATGTAAAGGGGACCATCAGGAGCCTTAATAATCTCAGAGTCATCAAAGGTAATCAAAAGTTCCTGAGGTCTTTTATCCTTGAATTGTTGTGAAGGTTTAGGTTGAGGTTTCACTTTAGGTTTAGGTTTTACTGGAGGTTGAGATGGAACATGAAGTTAAGGTTGAGGTGGAGATAGAGACTGATCAACATGCTCCACTTGATTAACAACATGATTAAGATCATCCATCTTGGAATCATACATAAGTTCCTGAGAAGATGGTTGAGAAATAGTATTAGTATCATGCGTAGGTAAGGGATTCATATAGATTTGAAGGTTCTGATTATGAGGAGAGACAGATTGATTCCCACTACTATCCAGATTATCAACGGATAAAGATTTATCATTAATGAGATCTTGGACCTTATGTTTTAAAGAATAACATCTCTCAGTATCATGACCATTCTGATGATGATATTGATAAAAAACATTTTGTTCAAAAGATTTAGATGCAATCGTAGTAGGTAAAAGAGGTCGAATAGGAGGTAAAGTAATCATATTAGCAGCTAACAACCTATTCATAATAGCATGTAAAGTTTTAGAAAGAGGAGTAAATGTATGATTTAATTGAAAAGTAGTGGATGTAGAAGTAGCATTATGAGATGCAACAACAACCTGATTACCAACTGCATTCGCTTGTTTTTTTATCTTGACATAGTTGTTGAATTTTTGAAACTGTTTGGATTAGGAGAAACATCACTCTTATCAACTGGAACAAGAGCCATTGGAGTATTACTCTCAAACTATCTCACTTGTAATTGATAATGATGAAGCGCTGCACAAAGTTGTTGAAAAGAGGTAAATTCAGTAAGAAAAATATTATCTCTAATATCCTTTTGCAAATTTGAAATAAACATATGTTGAATATCAATATCAGGAATAGGATAAGAAATCTGAGCATGCAAATGCTTAAATCTACCAATAAATTCAGTCAACTTTTCTTTAGCACTTTGTTTACAATGCATTAAATCACTCAAAGACACTTGTGGGCCAATATTGTTTTGAAATTGTTGAATAAAGGCATTAGCAAGCTGTGGAAAAAAATCAATTGAATAAGGAGGCAAGGAACAATACCATTGTAAGGCCTTGTCATGAAAGGTTCGAGCAAACAGTTTGGCTAAAATCCTATGGTCATGATCATAATCACTGCAAAGGATTTCAAATGTTTTAACATGATGAACATGATCTCCTTTTCCATTATAATTCTCAAGATGAGGCATATTGACTTGTTGAGGAACAGGAGTTTGGATAATATCCCGAGACAAAGGACTTCCCATGTCACATGTAGGAATACTAAACTTGTTTTGAGTTAAGGAAGCAAGTTGTTGTAAGGATGATACAGTTTGAGCCAAACTAATGATGGTTGAATCATTAGAGGAAACGGGAGGAGTAGCAACATTAGACATACTAGGTAAAGTGTAAGAAGCTACAGGAATAGAAGACACAACTGGAGGAACACTAGGAACTATAGTTGGAAGAGAAGTGGAATAAGTGAAAGGAACACTATGATATGAAGGTTGTGATGTAGGAAGGGACATGAGAGGAACACTCATAGGAATAGAGGGAACCATCACAGTCACCAAAGGAGGAGTATAGATAGGAAGACTAAGTAAAGGATTAGAAGGAGGTTCAACACTAGTGATAGGAGTAGTGAAACCTAAATCTTGAGCCTCTTGAGTTAAAGGTTTAACATTGGAATGCACAAGATGAGTAATACCACGCAAGAGATTAACACCTTGATCACTATCACGGAGAACTTTCTTAAGAGCCTCTAAAGCTTGAATAGAATCTTGACTATGGTTTTCTTGAAGAAGCCAATTACCCATTTTATCAAGTTCAGTGGAAAGTTTTTGGACTTGTTTAGGAGGAACTCTTAAAGCATCATCATCATCATGAGATGAGTGAGAAGAGTTGTGCTCCAGAGTAGGAGTAGAATCATGAAGAATCAAGTTATCATTAGGGATCCTAAGGAAAGGAGAAGATTTAGGCTCAAAGGCACCCATGAGTCTATGACTTCTTCTAACCGGAATGTTATAAGTAGGACTAGTGGTAGTAAAGCTCATAAACTGAGATAATGCAAATGAACTAAACTAAGAACATATAAAGCATGAATATGAAGTCTAATTAGCATGCAAAATCAATCACAAAGGACAAATCTAATACTAACAAGATAAAAGGAAATCTAACACCAAAAAGAAAGAGAGTAAGCTAGTTGGGTTCACCAAAATGAATAGTGGTAATTTGGAATCACCTCTATTTGTGTAAGTGTGTGGGAAAAATGTAAGATTCACTCCCAAATCCAAATTCCCAAAGGAGAGATCCAATTTCATCAACCAAGAGGTTAATACACAATCGAATCAATCTATGAAGAATATGAAAGAGAGAGAGAAACCCTATACTTCCCTATAGTTGGATTGAGCTTGAAATCTGAAATAATTGAAGTGCAAATACTAACCTTGAATTAGGGCAGATCTGGAAAATGCTAAATTCTAGATTTTGTATGAACTTTCTGAAGATTCCATCACCTATTTTGGCCTGGAAATGTCGAGGCGGACAAAACCCAGAAATCTTTCTTCCAAATTCACATAGGTTGACTTTGACCTTTTAAAAGGTCAAAGACCACATTATTTATTTGAAGTCCAATTCTGGTTCTGTTTGCAAATCCTAAAAGATTGCCAAAAAGGGTATCTAAATTCACTCTCAGATCCAAGATTTCACACCTGTACCTGCAAGAAAATGGGAGTTTTGTTGTTTGTTTGGGGGGTTTGCCTTAGTTAAACCCTAGTTTAGGAACTAACATTGAAATTGAATTGAAATATATTGTGCATAAACAACGTAATTGAAACAAATCACCTTGCTTATGTTGAAGTCCTTGAAAAGGATTCGAATCCTCAAATCCACAAGTAGGAATGCTTCAATGGATGGAAAGATATCTCTAATCAATGGTACTTGATCTTCAACACCAATCTTGATTTGATCTTTGCATATGAGAAGGCTTGAATGAATGGAGAAGGATGGATCTTTAAGGGGGCTCCAAGGAGATTGAATCCTTCAATAGATAACAATGGAACTCCTTGATGGATGAATGCTTGAACACTTGAATGCTTGAAGACTTGCTTGCACTTGAACACTTGAGAGGTCTAGATGCTTGATTGCTTGGATGAGATATGAAAGCTTGATGTTGGAGTGATGTGAAAATGAGAGAGGAAGGCCTCATTTTATAGTGATCTAGGGAACACTCCTCTAGATGGGCCACCTTGGAGAATTAAATCCCAAATAGGTCCTCACCTTTAGAAAATATACCTTGATTAAATACAATTAAAGGATTTACCGTTTCAGAGCCCGAAACAGCTGACCCGGAGGTGAAGAAATAATTATCCCAAAAGCCAAACTGCCAATAGATGACAATTTGAAATCCTAGTGAGAAGAGGTCAAGGTCAAGGTCAAGGTTGACCCTGACCTATTCAAGGTCAAGGTCAACATTGACCTTAGACCCTAACTTTGTCTGGATATGCAGCAGAGGTTCCAGGAGATGCTAGAAACTTGGAAATTGCTATCTGAACAGGACCCAGTGTCAAGAATGGACAAAAAATCCTTAGTTTGATGTGATGAGGGACTAGGAGGTCTCATTTCTAAATCCTACCTAGAAAATAGAGCCATGGAAGAGGGAAAATCAAGAAAGTCCTTAAAACCTTAACCCTAATTTCACCTAGAATGAAGAAATCAAGCGCAGAGAAGAAGTGGAAGGTGGGGGAAAGCCAAATACATGCAAAGACCTAATCAAGATGCCAAACATGACCCCAAAACAGTTACTCAGAGGGCTAAATGCTCTTAACATGGAAGTGCTTCCATTTTAAGATGATATAGGAATAACCAATCATCATGACTATATGATGTTGTATATGTACATGCGTATTAATAAAGAACAAAGAACTCTTCTCCCATTTGATAGATTTCCCTATGGTAGATGAGTAATGGGAAAGGGATTTCTTCACATTCTTGGATTTAAAGATAGAAGAGCCTAGTATCACTGTCTCATCAAACAACTACTCATCGGAGCAAGTAATGAAAGATGAAGAAGGCTTAATGCCTTTAATCAAGCCTTTCCCAACCAAACTCTAGAAAAAATGACCAAGTCATTCAACCATAATAGAAAAGATGATAGGAGGTAATTAATCACCTTGACGAATCCCTCTGGGAGGTTTCAAAAATCTAGAAGAAGACCCATTAACAATCACAACCACATTAGTAACTACTAATAAGTTGGTTGACCAACTGGATGAATTTATCACATAAGCCAAAAGCCTTGATAACTTTCAAAAGTAGATACCAATCCACCCTATCATAGGCCTTAGATAGGTCTAATTTCAAAGTAAAACTAGGATTCTAACAAGCAAGAGAAGAATGAATCACTTCATGAACTTTGATGATAGAATCCTAAATTTTATGACCTCGGATAAAACCACTTTTTTGAGGAGAGAGATATTAGGAAAAAGAGAAAGCAATCTCATCATAATTACCTTGGAGAAGATCTTATAGATTGAGTTGTAGAGACTAATCGGTCTAAAAGCATCCATAGTATCTAGATGAAAATTTTTAGGAATGATAACAATGAACGTAGCATTCAATTCATTATGAAGGGATCTAGGAACAAAGTTCCCCTTCACCATGTTACTAATATCCAATCAAACAATACCCCAATACTTTTGAAAGAAAAAAATGGTAAAACCATGTGGACCTAGAGATTTCTCACCTTCAAAAGAAAAAAACAACTCTTTTAATCTCTTCCAATAAAGGGATGGCAACCAAAGACTTATTAGCTGCCTCATCCAAAAGGGAGGGAATGGAACCACGAATGAGATCCTGATCTTTAAGAGATAAATAAAAGTATTTAATTAGAAGAGAAGGAAAAAAATAACCATGGCATCTAAAATATCCTTATCATTTTTCACAATAGCAGATGGGAGATGAATGTTGGAGATTCTACTAGAGGACCTATGGTTAGAAGTAGTCATATGGAAGAATTGAGTATTTGTATCTTCATCTTTCAGCCACAAAGATCTAGATCTTTATCTTTAGTAGATTTCCTCCTTAGAGATGATACTATGAATTTTAGCCAAAATAATCTCTTCTTTGTCCTTAGTAACTTAGAAGAGACCAACCTGCTGAATAGAGTCCTTAATGGAATCCATTTGTTATCTCATTTTCCTGTCATAGAAAAAAATCTAATGAAAATGGTCTATCCCTACAAAAATTTATGAAATTGTCATGCCCTGACTACAAAATTGATTCAATTTGTGAGAAAAATGTGTAATGTTTCATGGCCTGTGCCCTTAGCAAAAGATAGTTTTTCATGTGTCCAAGGTCTAGTTAAAAGAGCATGTGCTCAAACTCAAAGAACATGGAGAAATTCATGTTTTAAGATCTGAGAAATAGGTTATTTTCATGACTAGGGCTTCATAAATTTATCTAAGTCCAAAAAACCTAGCCTTCATCTATTTTCTCATTACCTTTTTTAAATCACTTAAGTACCCTTTATGCAGGTGTTTATTTTCTTGGTGGGTTGTTATGTCTCCAATTTGGAGACTCTATGACTATGCACTCACTAGGTCTCTAGGTTCTTGAGTAGTTAGTCTATTTATCAGGTGACTTAGTGATTGCAGTGGTCGCATGGTCTCTTGGTTCTAGAAGTTATGTTCTAAATGTTCAGTGATTCTGTGACATGATTATCTCCTGATCTCATGAAGTAGAGGTTAAGTCATGAACTATCTAGCAACTTAGCAAGGACCTTAGGATGAAGGAAATATCAACAATTGATGCTTGATCTCATAATATGACAGAGGTTAAGTGGGATATCTTGTGACTTGGAAAATAAAGGCTTTTGTGTGGTCTCTAAATTTAACTAGAGTTAAGAGAAATATTTTGAGACTTGGTGAATACTTAATTCACATGGTCTCGTGATACAAGATGAGTCAGATAGGGTTTAGGGTGATAGAATCTAGGTCATTGATGTGATATAGATCAAGCGGTGGTCATGTTATCTCCCAATCAAATCATGAGTTAGGAAAAAATTAAGCGACCTTGAGAAATATTTTTGTCACCCAATCTCCAGACCAAACCCAAGTTAAGGAAAATATTAAGCGACTAGAAGATGTCTTCAGTCACATGTTCACTAGAAGGTGATGAGTTAACGTAAAGATTTTCAGAGGATAAATGTGGACCATTGATGTAGTTTAGATTGATGGTAGTCATGTGTTCTTGTGACTAAACCATGAGTCAAGAAAAGATTATGAGACTTGGAAAATGCTTTTGTTGCCTAATCTCCAGACCAAACCATGGTTAGGCCAAATGTCTCATGACTTGGAGAGTGTCTTCAGATGCCAGGTCGCCTAATGACTAAGGGTTAAGTGCTTGTCAGGATCAAAAAATGGAAAGTGATATGGGTTCAGTTACTGGATTTGATGATGTGTTCACCTCTGATTGGTCACCGAGATAGGATGATGTGGCCAAGTTATTTTAAAAGGTGTGTTGACTATTGAAGATTTTCAAGAGCCATCCAATATTCTAGGAAGAAAAGAAATTGACAGCCATATTTTAAATTTATTTTACTGACTGTTGCCATAAAAAATTTGAATTGTTTAGAGGTTTCTCAGCAATGAAGGACTAGATATTAATGCTTGGGTGGCCGATTTGCATGATTTGATCTTGTTTACTGATACAGTTTGGTCTAGAGGTGATGATTGGCTACATAAGGTGTTTGTGTCATGGAAAGTGGGTGAAACAATCACTCAAATTATGTTGTAGGTGAGTTAAACAGAGGATAAACGTGATGAGCTTCTAGTTCTAAATGTACCAATTAGGTTCTTAGCTATAAATGAGGATCAATCTTGGATCTGATTACTTTGGATGACTTGGTTTTCTTCCCTACAGTAATTTATTGATTGGATCTGGTAGGTGAAGTGCTTGTAAACCCTATACCCTAGTTATGTACTAACTATCTGAAGCTTGTTGCATCCTTTCAAGAGGATTCCAAGATAGCTAGTGACTATATAAGGTAGTCTGATATATATTTTTATGTGGTTGATGGTCATTTTGGATACTGAATAGAGAGAGCTCAAGTTGAGGGTTTGTTTCCTAGTATTTTTGTATTTTATAATGTATTGATTCTAGAAAATTTAATGAGAATACACTTGAATCCCAATCTCAGATTTGTGTATGTCTTCTTGTTTTGATCTTAAATTATTATATGTTAATATTAAAAAGTAAGTTAATATATGGTATACAAATTATATTGTGAAATTATCTTTGAGTTCTTGCCAAAGTTAGGATTAAATCCTTAAAGATAGTTTTTGAGAATTCATGGTGTAGTGAGAATTTGATGTCCAGGTGTGTTAGTGAGAGGGATAATAGACAAAGCACTTATTCTAGATTTAGGTGTGTTTAAATTAGGTTTTTAGTTGATGTATATTGTTTGTGACTCTTTTCCCTAGGATAAAACACTAGTCCATTCTTAGGAGGCTCTTCTCCATCATCAATCAAACTAAATGATAAAATCTTTAAATCTATATGTCTAGCACATTAATGCTTAATATTTTCTGATTCCTTTAAGAAGTGAATCAAAGATATACCCACCTGAGCATTATAGCTCAATGTGTAGGAGGATTATATAGTTGATCCTTATTAATTGGCCCTTTTCCTTGCAGAATTTGGAGTGGTGACATTGTTAGTGACATTAGTTTGTCAATCATATTGTAAAATCTGCAAGTAGAAAGAAAAGGAGACCAACAAAATGGTGACTCTGCTAGGGAGAGTATGAAAAGAGATTTTGGCAAGATTCCTATGTTTCTCAGGTTTCAATTTGTGTTTTCTTTTAGGCTTCTCAGGGTTTGTTTCTTGAGATTCTCCCATTCTTATGGGTGGCGACTCAAAGGGTTAGAACTAGTGTTTATAATTTACAACTCATGGACAAAAGAAGAAATACTAGGTATTTTGTTAAGAAACATCTAGAGGTTACTTTGGAGCAGTTACCTAGATCAGAAAAGAAAACTTGGATTAGGAGAGATGGGGAATCTACTAGTGCCTTTGTAAGAGAATAAAATAGTGCTAGAAATAGAGCACCACATGCATCTTCTAATGAGGAAGAGTCACAATATAAAAGTTCTAAATCTAATAGTGGTCACTCTATAGAAAATTTTTATGATACCCTAGAAGTATTATTTCAAGATAAAGTATCATTACCTACATGAAAAGATGTGCAGGCAAGAGAAAGTGGTTTTAGGCCAAATTTAGATCCTAATGAGGACATGTTCAAAAGGAAGCCCATGGGACCAAGATGGGTCCATTTCCCATATCAAGGCCCTACTGATGTGGATGTATCATCAAGCTCTGAAGATATTATTATAGATCCTAATGATTTGAGTGCATTGAGATTACAATTAGAAAAGCAAGATGTAATAAACAAAAGATTACAAAAGGAAAGAGAGGATGAAATAATGAATGCATTGATAGAAAGAGAGTCTCTAATTAGAAAAAACAATGAATTAAAGGAGAGAAATAAGATGCTTGCTTATGCTCCTAAATCTTTGCAACATGATAATTTTGGTGATTTTGATGCTTTGAGGAGTAAGAAAGAACATCTATTACAAGAAAATGAGTTTGAAAAAGAGGTTCTTGTGATTAGACAGGTCTAGAGTTATACTTCTCTACCTAAAGATAAAAATGAATGTGAAATTACCAGACCTACTGCTACTACTAATGATAAGAGAAAAAAAAAAGATGGGTGTGATTCAAATAAATGAACCAGTGATTAGAATGAAAGTCCTACCACCTATTTTAGGTGAAGACACAGAGATGGAAAGAAAAAGAAAGAAAGATGATGACTTAGCGAAAGAATTGGAGAAAGCTGAAATTGAAGCCTTCATTGGAGAAAAAAGAAGGAAGATCCGGTTGTTGAAGACTTTATCAGCAAACACTCTTGGACCATCTACTAATGAAACAATTATGCCATCCACAACTTCTAATGTTGTTCCACTTGGTAATG
Organism: Chamaecyparis obtusa; assembly: GCA_027943335.1. Classification (NCBI taxonomy): domain Eukaryota; kingdom Viridiplantae; phylum Streptophyta; class Pinopsida; order Cupressales; family Cupressaceae; genus Chamaecyparis; species Chamaecyparis obtusa. The sequence continues at coordinate 210,418 of BSBK01004052.1, read as the reverse complement.
TTACTACTTGTGATCCAATCCCTACTATGTCTACCAAGTTAAATGTTGACCCTAAAAAAGGATCAAGTGTACAAGTAGGTGGAAGTGTAGATGTAAATGTTAATCCTAGTGGGAACACTAGTTTAAGTTTTCCAAGAAAACCTATGCAATTAGAAGCGTCTAGGAAAATTATCTATGATGGAATACCAAGCTACCCAAATACTTTCCTAACTAATATAAGAGACAAAATAACTAAAATTTTTGGTAGCAATACCATTAGTTGTGAACAATACCTTAGGTTATTTGTTGATATGCTAAATGACTATGAGGTTGAGCATGAGGATTTAGTCATGAAACTATTTGTTCAATCTTTGGTGGAAGATGCTAGAGATTGGTTCAAAAGACTTCTTGAAAGATGTATTGACACATGGGATACTTTTGAAAAATGCTTTAAGGAGCAGTTTGGTGATAGGCCTACTGCTAGTTTCATGTTTAATGAATTTAACACCATAAGGAAAAATCAGAATGAGTTTGCAGCTAAATTCAACATGAGATAACAGAAGGGTATGCATAATTTATTTCAAGTCATGAGGTTAGATGACAATGTCTTTTTGACCACATACTTCAATGCCTTTGATGGTAAGATGGGATATTTGCTGAGGGACAAAGAACCAAGAACTGTTAGAGATGCTTTTAGGATTGCTATCAATATTGAAAACAATATGAAAATATCTAGAAAATTGGTTGGGAAAAGAGATGACCCTAAATTGTTTGGGGATAAAAAGTACAAAAGGGATAATGAGAGAAATATTGGAAATAAGAATCAAGAGGAAGACAAGTTGGATAAGATGTTGAATGCATTGAAGGACTTGAGAGCACCTGGTAATAGAAATGATAAAGTTTCTATTGTAGAGAAGCCTCGCTTCAACAATAATTTGAATATGCAAAATATGTTGCAAAATTACCCCTACAACACCCAATGGAAGGATGGAAAACCTATGGTCCCTACTGCAAGAGGAAATAATGACAAAGTTATCCCTAATCCCTTGAAAAAATCTTCTATAAATGTCATGGAGGATACACCGTGGTGTATGGCTTTCCAATCTCCTCATTCTGCAGAACATTGTGTTGTTGCATAGTCCATGTCTACATACCAAATTGATGAGGCTAAAGAACTTGATTGAGAAGAAACCAATGATAATATTGGGTGCAACATGACTACTTTATATTTAGGACATGGATATGCTTCTAATGCTAATGAAGAAATTGATATGTGTTTGAAAAGACATAGTAGGGCATTGTTCCATCAAGAGGTCTTTTCTGATGATGAAGAAATTGATGAAAATACATGTAACATGATTTCTCCCTCAGAGAAAGTAAATTTGAGAAGACCCTCAAAAGAGAAAATTGCTAGGATTGCTGTAGAGATTTTAGCCCAAGTGTAAACTAGAAGTATGACAAGAAATGATGCCACTGGAAAATCTATAGGAATGTTTATAACTTGAACACTAGTTTCGAGGGACCCACTTGAAACAAATCAAAAGATGATTACCTAGTGAAGTTAAAAAATATAAAAGGTAAGAAGTGGGAGCCAAAGGGAGTTGGAGCTGAAAAGATCTCTACTGTTCATGATAAAGATAATTAGAAGGAAGTAGAGAATCCAGTTAACACAATGGCTAAAACTAAAAAAATGAAGATGACAATTATAGTTGATGCATCTGAGAAACAAAAGGACACTAGAGCAATGCGGGTTGATTTTCCTTCTTCTGCTCCTGTTGATATGATGACTATATTGTCTTAGATTACTGTCAAAGTTCCTTTGTCAAAATTATTGAGAATCCCTGAACATAAGGACATAGCTCTTACATGGGTAGATAATGTTCATGATAAAAATGTTATTGTAATGATAATGAGCCCCAGGCTAAAGATATGAAAGAAGTGGAAATTCAAGGAATGGTGTCTCAAATACCACCTATATACTTGGACAACTTTGTCAATGCTAGCCTTGAAAACATTGATCCATTCTTCCTAAGTATCATAGTGAATGGAATGACATTAAGGAATGACATGATTGATTCAGGTGCCTCAAATACTGTCATGCCTTTTAAGATCATGGAAAATTTTATCCTTAAGGTTGATACAGTCTAGGGAAAATGTTGTGCAATGGATCAAAGGGAAGTACCAGTCATTCGGAAAATAAATGTATTGGCTTACAAGTTGGAAGCTTATCTAGAGAAAGAAATGACCATGAGTCTTGGTGGTAGACATCCCTCCTCATTATGGAATGTTACTATCCAAGAAGTGGAGTGGTGCCATGGTTAGAAGTTTACAATGTGACTTATCCTATGCAACTTTCAAGATAGATGATGAGTTCATCAGGGTTGAAAGGAAACCAAGATTGACCAATATGATTGAAAAGAATATTGATAATGAGGTTACCTATTTTGTGGATACTGACATTAATGCTTTCAGAGCAGAGGTCACTGTGCTTGAAAAGGAGCCTATATTGCCCCTTATCACTATAGAAATAAATGCTAAATTTGGGAAAGGTGAGTTGTGGGTGATGTACTTTGATGGTGCCAACTACAAAGATGGTTCAAGAGTAGGTATTTTACTCATCTCTCCTAATGGAAACACTTACAAGTTCTCTTTTATACTAGGTTTCTCTTGTACCAATAATATAGAAGAGTATGAAGCATTTTTTAAAATAGGATTGAGATTGGCACACAAGCATCAAATCAAATTCGTAAAGGTTGTTGGTAATTCTAAATTGGTGGTGTTACAAGTAAGATCAATATATGCTTCTAAAAACAAAATGTTGAAATAGTATAGGAATGTGGTGTGGGATATGATTGAGTGTTTTGATGCCTTTAACATTGTGTGGAAGGATAGAAGAAACAATAAGATGGCTGATCTTTTATCCATTACAGAAATCAATCCCATTGATATCACCTTTGCAGGCCTTTCAAAAGTTGAAATGCAGACTAGGCCTAGTATACCAGAAAACATTGAGAATTGGAAGTTTTTTGAAGATGACCAGGATATTTTGAGATTTATGAATTATTGAAATCAGTATCATGGTCAGGAATTAGATTTCTTAGCCTTTGTGGAGATTATAGAAGGAAAGGAGATTATCCTTGGAAATGAAGTCCTCCACCTTAAGACTAACAAGGTTCCCAAGGGAATTGTTGTAATAAAAAATTTATTTGATAGTCAAGATAGATTCCAACTAGATTCTAAGAGGAGAGATCAAATAGATTTGGAAGAGATCAACCTTGGTACACAAGAGGCACCTACAAAGGTCTATATTGGAAGAGAGATGTCTCACAAGGTAATAAAGTCTTTGATTGAGTTGTTAAGAAAATTTAGGTATTTTTTTTCATGGTCATATGATGACCTAAAGGTTTATAGGGAAGACTCATTTTAGCATATTATTCCTTTGAAGGAAGATGCTAAACCTTTTAGGAAAAAATAGAGCCTAGTAAATCCTACTCTAGCACCCAAAATGTAGGAAGAACTGATGAAATTAAGGGATGATGGGATCATAAATCCTATCAAGCATTCTTCTTGGGTATCAAAATTATTCCCAGTCATAAAGAAGAATGGAGACATTAGACTATGTGTGGATTTCAGGAATTTAAATGTCTCTTTTGTGAAGGATAACTACTACTTGCCTAATATGGAGGCAATGCTACAAAGAGTAACTAGGTATGATCTGATGTCCATGATGGATGGCTTTTATGGCTATAACTAGGTGATTGTGAAAGAATTAGAATAATTTAATATAACCTTTACAATACCTTGGGGAACCTATGTTTATGTGAGGATGTCTTTTGGTCTTACAAATGCTAGTGCAACTTTTCAAAGAGCAATGGATGTTGCCTTTGCAAATTTTATAGATGATTTCCTTGTTATTTATCAAGATGACTTAACTACATATTCCAAGAAAGAAGAAGATCATGCATTTTATTAAATCCAAGGAAATGTGCATTTGGTGTGACTAAAGGCAAGTTGATTGGACACCTAGTTGGGAAACAAGAAGTAATTATTGATCCAGAGAGGGTGGTAGCCATTGATAAAATTCAAAAACCAAAAAATGTGAAGGGAATCCAATCCTTCATTGGCCAGATAAAATTTTTGAGGAGATTTGTTATGAATTTTGTTGAGGTTACTAGGCCAATATCTAAAATGTTGAAAAAGGGATCGAAGATCATATGGGAAGGTGATCCTGATGAAGCCTTCAAGAATATTAAGAAAGAAATCAAAGATGCACCTATGCTTAAAGCACCTGATTATAATGTTCCAATGCACATTTTCTCTTTTGCCTCTTTTCACACTATTGCTACAGTTTTGTTGCAGAAAAATAATGAAGGTTTTGAGAAGCCTATTGCATTTTTTAGTAAATCTTTGCAGGCTACATAATTAAAGTATGGTATCAATGATAAACAAGCATATGCACTTGTGAAGCCTTTTAGATGTTATCTGATGGGAGAAATTATGATTGCTTTTGTACCAAGTGCTATAGTGAAAGATATCTTTTCACAACAAGAAGTTTCTAGGAGGAGATGTAGATGGATTAATAGAATCCAGGAGTTTAATATTGATATCCAGATTACCAAGCTAGTTAGAGGTCAAGGATTGGAAAAAATGATGGCTCAGTCCAATCTTGATGCATCCAAAGAATTTCAGAGTTCCACTGGTAATTGAGGAATGTGAGAAGTCATTTCTTAGCTTCATCAAAGATGACCTACTGGCCTCCATCTTTTTCTTTGGTCGTCTACACATTTAGTGTGGTATTAAGCATATCATTGGGAGTAATATTCTCTTTCCTTCAGGAAAACACATCATTTATCCTTCTCAGATTTTATCAATTTTCCTCTCTAATGCATTTGACTTGCTTTAGTCCCCTATTCATCTCCAACTGATCTGTAGTAGATATGTTAAGCCAGAGTTTCTACAGGGTAACAAAATCTCTATAGCTTTACAAAAGTATGATTTATGGGGTGGAGCCGCGCTAATAGGTGGTCTCTTTCATCATCATTCAGTTCTTCACTATCATAGTGTATACATGGTTATTAAAAGTATTAAAAAAGGGCTAGAATGGAAATATTTTCATCTGATTAAAGTATGGGAATTTCTTATCAAAGGAGTATGTGAATAATGTTCAAGTTGTCTTTTCTATACTAGACTTGTTGGAGCAAGATTCATCCATGCCTCCCTCCTCTCAGCCTCCCCTACATTCAACACTATCAGCCACTTCACAACCCCTACCTGATCTTAACCTTAAGTTGGGCACCACTGATACCCCCCTGCTTTTATGGAAGGCTAATGTTACAAAGTGTATTTTGTCAAATTTTCTCTATTTTTGTTTTTATCCCTTTTGTATGTGTGTAGGTTTTTCCATCTGTGATGTGCCTACATTTGTTTCATATGACAATCATTGGTTTTTGTTCTAGGAGGCATATGTACAGACTTGAAGGCACCTCTCTCTCTCTCTCTCTCTCTCTCTCTTAGGTAGTGAGCTCATCAAAGGTTTTTTTGACACCTCAACTAAACACATTGATGGCCATCTCTCCCTCTATTTTTCTACTGTCACCAACAGGATTAAAGTATCAATTTTCTTATTTCTCAAAATTTTATATTTTCCCATCGGGCCTATCATTGTATTTAGTTTAGGTTTTTTCCTATGTTCTCAAAAAATTATACTTTCCCATCAGGCCTATCATTGTATTAGGCTAAACTTTATAATTCCAAACTCTTAGGTATGATGTATTTAGGGATTCTAGCTATGAGGCTTCTTATTTCACCTAGCCATTATCCTTTTTTTAATTTTTTCTTGATGGGGTAACAAATGGAGTTTTTCTTTTGGTTCTTTTCTTTGGGAGCTCCTTATTTTAGAACTAGTTTATGTAAAAAATTATATTGTAATATATTAAGTGGCACTACCACCTTTTAAAAAAAAAATAGTATAGTTAAAATGGATAATACTACTATAGAGGAAGTAGAGAAAATAAATTTAGGAAATGAACATACTCCTAAAGAAGTTTTCATTCATAAAAAACCAACTCCTAAAATCAGAGCTAATATTATTAGTTTATTAAGAAAGTATAGACATGTATTTGCTTGGTCTTACAACAATCTTAAGGCATATAAAGAAGACTTGTTCCAACGTGAGATACCCCTAAGACCTGATGCAAAGCCCTTTAGACAAATGCAAAGACTGATCAATCCAACTTTGGCTCCTAATATGAAGGATAAACTTATCAAGATGAGGGATGTTGGTATCATCAAGCCAATTAGACACTCTACTTGAGTTTCAAACTTTGTACCTGTTAGAAAGAAAAATGGAGATATCATGCTTTGTGTGCATTTTAGAAACCTAAACATATCTTCACTAAAGGACAATTATGCATTACCTAATATGGAGGCATTATTACAAAAGGTTATTGGGAATGAATTGTTATCCATGATTGATGGATTCTCTAGGTATAATCAAGTGAAGATTAAATAAGAATAGTATAAAATAGTATTCACTATGCCATGGGGTACATACGTTTATGCAAGAATTCCATTTGGACTTATGAACACTGGAGCTACTTTTCAGAGAGCCATGGATGTGGCTTTTGGGGATTTCATTGATATTATCATGGTAATATATTAGGATGACATCATAACGTATTCCAAGAGGGAAGAAGACCATTGCAAGGATTTAGAAAAAATCTTCAAATGAGCCCTTGAATATGGAGTATCCTTAAATCCAAAGAAATTCCATTTGGGTAACTAAGGGTAAACTTCTCATTCACATTATTTCTAGAGGAGTCAGAGTAGACATAGAAAGGATCAAAGCAATTGATAAGATTCAGATTCCTAGAAATGTTAAGGGGATTCAATCTTTCTTTGCACAAATCAACTTTGTGAGGAGGTTCATTCCAAAAATTTTAGAAATCGTCAAGCCTATTGCAAAAATGTTAAAAAAGAATGCAATTCTAAATTAGACAAATGAGGCCTTAGAAGATTTCACCATCATTAATTTAAAGTAGTCAAAGAAGCTCTAGTTTTGAAATCTCCTGATTTCTCAAAACCATTTCAATTGTTCTCTTTCACTTCTTTTCACACCATTGCAATGGTTCTATTGCAAAAAAATGATCAAGGACATGAGCAACCAATAGCCTTCTTCATTAAAACCTTACAATCTTCTGAGTTGACCTATGATATACATGAAAAGAAAGCTTATGCATTAGTTAAAGCAGTGAACTCATTTAGACCTTATCTGGTTGGAGCTAAGATTGTGGCATATGTACCTAATGTAGCAACTAAGAACATATTGAGGCAATCAAAAGTCACAAGTAAAAGATGTTGATGGGTTAATCAGGTTTAGGAGTTTGACATTGAAATTCAAATCACTAAGTTAATTAGATGATGAGGGTTGGTTAAAATCATGGCAGAGAAAAATTTGGACACAAACCAAATAAACCAAGTAGATTTGGAAGATTTAGAAACTAGCATCAAACATTGTCCATGGTACACAGAAATATTCTAGTTCTTAAAGCATATTAAGTGTCAAGAAGGTCTCAGTGATAATCAGAGAAGAACTATAAAGCTACAAGCATTAGGATACATGCTAATTCAAGGAGATTTGTATTGGAAAAATAATGATGGTGTCCTCTTATTTTGTTTAGACACCTATCAGGCTAAGTTAGTTATTAAAAAGTTACATGATGGGGTATGTGGTGGTCAATTTTTAGCTAAGACAATAGCTCATAAGATATTAAAAGCTGGTTATTATTGGCCCCATGTATTCAAGGATTGTTATGAATATGTTAAAAAGTGTGAATCTTGTCAAAAGTTCTCTGGAAAACTAAAATACAATGGTGCTTTACCCCTTATTTCTTTACAAACTAAGGAACCTTTCAAAATGTGGGTAATAGACTTTATTGGGGAAATTATAGATGCTTCAAGTGGAGGTCACAAGTGGATATTGGTTGCAATAGACTACTTTACAAAATGGGTTGAAGCTATACCTACAAGATAAGCTACAAGCAAGGTGGTCATCAAGTTTTTGACAAACAACATACTTACCAAATTTGGAGTACCTTGCGAGATACTTTGTGACAATGGAATGTGTTTCAGGTCTAAGGATTTTTCTAAATTTTGCGATAAATATGGTATCAACCTATCATACTCTTCCTCGTATCATCCGCGAGGAAATGATCAAGTAGAATCAAGTAATAAGAATATATTGAAGATCACCAGGAGAATGTTGAGCAATAATAAGAAGGCACGAGATTCAAATCTAGGCCTGGCTTGATGGGTAGAAAGGGTAACAGTGAAAAGATTGACAGGTTTTGCCCCTTATGAACTAGTTTATGGAAAAAAAAGTAAGGTTACCATTAAATAATCTCCTGCCAGTTTACAGATTCATTCAGGAAGAAGAGCTTGAGGACATAAATTTCATGGAAGACAGGTTGAGCCACTTATCAGAGCTAGATGAGATGAGAAGAAAAGCACAAGAAATGAATCTTCAACAACAATGATAGATTAAAACCCTTCATGACAAGAGAGCATTAAACAAGGCTTTCATAGAAGGTGATTGGGTACTAAAATGGAATGAAAAAGATCAAGATAAAGGAAAGCATGGTAACTTCGATGCATTATGGCTAGGACCTTACATGGTCATTTCAAAGGTAGGTGAGAATTCATATCATTTACAGGATACTGATGAAACTATTCAGGAGTTCCTAACTCATGGTCATTATTTTAAGGCCTTTTTCTCTTAAAAATAGTAAGTATTCTCTGAACTTGTACATTATTTTATTTTATCTTAGCCTCGTGATTCTTTTCTTACCATGGTCTACTTTTCTAGAGATAACTGGACTCTCACTACATCCAAGCATGAATGCACATCCCTAATAAGACCCACTGTTGACACCTGAAAAATGAGGACCTAAATATGCAAAATATTAGGGAAGTATAATATTTATTTTCATTTTCATGTTATTTCCTTATGTTAAAAAATTAAACAATTGAAAAGACCTAAATAATTATCATTATTTTATATTTGTGGAATAATCTTTTATTTATTTTATTTCAATGAATTTAATGCATGTATGTTTTGAAATAAAAATAAGTATAAAAAATAATAAAATGGTTGGGTAAAAAGGGTGGTGAGAGGGAGTTGAACACTTGACCTCTCAAGCCAACCCTTTTTTCCTACCTACCTACCCTTCTAATCTCTAATTAGTTAGTCTATTATTATTCTTTAAGAGGCTTTGGAAGTGGAATTAATTTATTTACATTTTCATGTGCAGGTGAGAAAATCAAGACAAAATTCTCACACAGGGAGTACATCTTATCAAAATAATTATAATTTTCAAATATGAATATTCTTTTCTTTTATATTATTTACCAAATTAATTTCAAGAAAAAGAGTGGGGAGAGGGAGTTGAACACTTGACCTCTCAACCCATTCTTTTTCCTCTCCTAACTAACCATCCTATGTTAATATGATTTAGAACAATAGAGAGGGGGGGTGAATTAGTTTTTTTCAGGTCTAGATGTATAAAACAAACTTTCAAATACTATAACAAATATATATCTGATAACCAAGAGTACTCGACCATTATTGAATGCATATAAGAAATATATAACAGTGCAGTCCACTATCCAATAGTATTTAACTTGCAAAACATAGAAATGTTCAAACCAAAACATTCACACAAGTACCAACACCAGGATTTATAGTGGAAACCCAATTTGGGAAAAACCACTCTATAACATGTTACTTATATTTTCACTCTTCTGAAGTTAGCTCTATGAAAAACCAACATTGTCAAAAGTTACAAACACACTGTTAGGTGTGACTTGGTTAAAGGATTTAATCCACTCTATTAGAAGTGTGCCTTGTTATAGGACTTACATACATTCCATTAGAATACAACCTTGTTCAATGGATTTAAAGAAATGACTATTAGGTCAACCTCGGTTAAATGGATTTTGACTGATACAATGGTTAGAAAGTAACAATAGTATTGATTTGAAAATATATAACTCACTTTGCAAATAAAAGATTTGATTATCTACACATATGCTAGCTTATTAACTATGATTCATTTCCATCTCCATCACTGATATGCTCGTAAATCCCTTCAAGCAATCAAAAATCCTTCTCCTTCAGCCTTTTCTACTTATACAATCAACAACAACAACTCTAGCATCTCCCCTGCATCACACTTCTCAACCTCTCACTAGGTTTCCTTAATACTTCCTCATTTAGGCCGATCCAACTTTTGCCACTTAATCTCCTCCATAGATCTTAGGGTTAGGTCAGATTCATCAAATCCTTCCAACTTTATGTTCTTCATCCATCTTTCTAGCAACATCTCATATCTCTTTATGGATTTACAATAAAATGTTTTACAGTGCATTAAATGCTTCCATACAATCAATAGATAAAGTCAACACATTTTACATAATCCAAGAATTCAACTATGTCAGTTGGGAATCTGAATTCTTCCTCAAATGTAAATTACCAATGCTTGGTCAATATTATGTTCAACTCCTTGATCTTCACTGGATAGCCTGGTCACCACTGAAACTATTTCCTTGGTAAAGAATGTCTTCCTTGATAATTAACTGATATTTGGTCAACACTAAATTTACTCAACATATATTGGCTTGGTCGACCCTAGCATCACTTGGATTAAGCTAGATTTCTTCACTTTTTCTCAGTTAAGCCTACTTGTTTAGTCTTACTTCTTACTTAGATAATCAATACATTATCTTATCATTGTGTCACATAGTCAAGTGCCCATTGAAGTATCAATATAACTCAACCTTTCCTTAGGTGGTATTTTTACCAACCTTTCCCTAATCCTTCTCAATAATCAAATAGATATAGTACTTTCTTACATAGCAATAGTCTTACCAGTTAATTTTTGACATCAATGACAATACAACAATTGCTTCAATTGTAGTTTCCAAAAATCTCCCTCTTTGGTATTGATGGTAACACTATATGAATAACACATGTATCACCAACCAATCCAAAATCATTTCTATACATCAGAGATATTTATAATATCCTTAGCTTCATTTTGATTCAGAATCCATTATCCTTTCTGATGTGACCATCCATAGAGTAACTTCCACTTGATCTCTTCTTTTTTCCTTTCCACTAAATCTCTCCCTCTTACTTGATCTTCCATGAAATCTCACCATGTGTTTTCATCTTATTCATCTCCCTCTTTGACAATAATGCCAAAGAAGCAACTAAAACATACATCCTACAGATGTAGATGTCATCTTGTTAGTTCAATAACAATATTTCTCCCTCTATCATCTTTTCTTATGACTAATTATTAGCTTTGCTGTACTTTTCACAACTCTAGGCTACTCCTAAAGTGTGACCTCTCTCTGCATCAATTTTTTAGATACTCTTTGTAGCACATTTGATGTAGTGCTCCTAGCTTGACTAGGCAACCTTTGTTAGGGGAAGAACCCCTAATTGTCATCTTAGATATTCACGAGCTTCTTTAGGTAAAGCTTTAGTGAATATGTCTTCTAGTTTTTCCTTTGTATTCACATATTGCATTATGACTTCTTTATCTTGTACCAATTCCCTCAAGCAGTGATACTTGATGGTGATGTGTTTGGTCTTTTTTTGCATCACTAGGTTCTTAGATATGATGATAGCACTTGTGTTGTCATAGTAGATGACAACTGGTTCAGTGATTTCTTCTTTCATGCCTACCAATAATTGCTTTATCCATATCAAGTTTGAACAGTTCACTACAACAGCAACATACTCAGCTTCTACAATAGATTGGGAAGTACAATTTTGTTTATTGCTTGTCTAGGAAACTAATCTCTGTCCAAGAAAGAAAGCTCCACCACTAGTACTTTTTCTATCATCCACATTTCCTACTTAATCAACATCAATATAAACTCTCAGTTCAAATCTTTCATTCTTCTTGTAGTACAGTCCATGATCTGCAGTCCCTTTCAAATATCTCATTGACCTTTTTACAACCATCATGTAAGTTTCCTTAGGATTGGTAGAGAATCTTTCCACAATCCCAATTGCTAGAGCAATATCTGGTCAGTTGTGAATAACATACTACAGTTTTCCAATCATGGATCTATACAAAGTCTAGTTAACTTCAGTTTCTTTATTTCCAATAATTTGTTCAGGCTTGTGATGTCTCCTTATATATTGTGCTAAAATAGGTTTTTCTCTCCTTTCTTCTCGCTCTTTAGGTTCACCAACAAGAATATTAGATTCAGCTTCTAAATGATTGGCAACCTCTTCCTGATACTCGGTAGCATCCTCGTGTCACTCGACATGTTCTTCTTATCTCTCGACATTATTTCCTTGATGCTCGATATTGCTTACCCAAGACTCTGCATCAGGTGCAAGTCTGTCACTTGCCTCTCCTTCTATATAGACAAAAGATCTATAATCTTCTGGTTCTCTCTTGCTTTCCTATTCATTTTTCTCTACATACTCATCAACCTTGACATTTACACTTTTCACAATTTTGATAGTGTTAGAGTTCAAACACTTGTAAGCTTTTCTTTTTGTGGAATAACCTAGGAATATGCCCTCATCACTTTTAGAATCAAACTTTCTATTCCTATTATCTTTTATAATATAGCATTTGCTTCCAAAAATTCTAAAGTACTTTACATTAGGTGCATACCTGTGCCATAACTCATAAGGTGTAATATTTATACCTTTTTCAATTTGTACATGGTTTAAGGTATAAACAGTTGTACTTATAGCTTCTTCTAGTACTTTTGTGCAATATTATTCTTAATGACTAGTGTTCTTTCATAATCCATGATAAATCTATTCCTTCTCTCTGCTATACTATTCTGTGGAGGTTTTCTAGAAGCAGACATCTATCTCTTGATTCCTCTATCATTGTAGAAGAGATTAAACTCATTAGATATGAATTCTCCACCTCAATCATATCTTAGAAACTTCAGGTTCCTACCTGTCTCCATTTCAACCTTAGCCAAATGCCACTTAAATAATTAAAAAGCATCAGATTTTTCTTTTAGAAACATTATAGTCATCATTCTGGTGTAATCATCAACAAATAGAATAAAATATCTAGCACCACAATAGCTTTGTACACCCATAGGTCCACAAAGGTCAGTATGAACCAAATCTAAAGCATTCTCAAAAGTAAAAGTCTTGCTCTTGAAACTAGACTTTGTTATCTTACCCAACTAACATTGTTTGCACATTACATTCTCAGGTTTCTTCAATCTTGGCAGTCCTCTCACTTTCTTCTTTTTACTAATTTCTACTAGATTATCAAAGTTAACATGACATAGTCTCTTATGCCATAACCATATATCATCAAGTTGTGCAATCATACATGTCTCTTCAGATAGGTCTAGATAGAACAAATTACCTCTTGTCTGTTCTCCACTTCCAATCAGTTCACCAGTGGCATCAAATATCTTAGCCCTCTTGTGATGAAATTCCACTTAGTAGCCAGTGCTATCAAGTTGTGCAACACTTAGCAGATTATAGTTAAGAGCTTCAACCTAATAAGAATTTTCACAAGTGATCTTATCAATTTTCTTAATCAATCCTTTATCCCTAATAGGAGATGGTGCATCATTACCAAATTTAACACTTCTACCTTTGTAATGATCTAAGGTATCAAACTTACTTTTTTCACCAGTCATGTGGTGTAAACAACCATTGTCAATAATCCACTTATCAATTTTTTTCATATAGGATATAAGTGTAGTTTTCTCATCCTCATCAGACTCATCTTTCATAGCAACATAGACTACAATTTCAAAATCATCACTATCAGTGTCAGTTTCTTCTTCAACAATGTAGTAGGATTTCTTACCCTTTCCCTTGTAGTCCTTGTACCTTTGATAACCTCTTTCTTCTCTTTTATCTTTGTGCTTGCTATCTCTTTCCTCATCCTTGTCATCCTTGTTAGGACATCTTGCAGCTATATGACCAATTTTCTTACACAAGAAACATATGAAAGGGATTTTACCTTTATACTTTCATTTTCCTCTTTTCAATCTTCTAGCCATAAGAGCTTCAAGATCCTCTACTTCTTCATCATATGTGTCACTTTCACTTTCACTCTCACTAATGCATCTTTTTTTTTCTTTCTTTGACTTATTCAAAACCAATTGTGACTTGAAGGTAGATTCAACATTAGCAATAGTGAAGTTATCATTATTAGAAAGCTCAAAAGTAGTAAGCTTACCAACAATACTTTCTAGAATAAGATTATTATTAGGGCTATGTTGGGTATATTCTTAGTTTTTTGAGGTTTTTGTTCAAATTTTGGTTTAGTCTCCCTGCAAGTGTTTTTGTCTGGTTTAGGGTCTATAAAGTTTCTTTGAAATTACCATGACCAAGTTCAAAAAACCCTTACCCTAGGTCTTGCCCTTAAGAAGTCCGAATTCATGTGAAAACCCTCAAAATAGCCCTAATTTTTATGTCTCATCGTTACTTTTGGGTCACTTAAGTGTTAAACCATGCACGTGGTTATTTCTTTCAAGTTTTTGCTGAATCGTGAAATGTCATCTCATATCTTGAAGTTATTTGGTGAATTGGCGAATGTGTTAAAACCTTGTTAAGTGTTTCCCTTGGTCATGAGGTCTCCAAGTATTTAGTGGTTATCACAAAGTTTTGTGCGACTTGGTGAATGCATTATCTCCCATTCGCTCATTCCCCAGTGGCTTCTTGTTAACTTTTAGCGACCTGGCATGGCGTTGATCACTTATTCTTAGAATAGGGTGGTTAAAGTTTATAAAATCCAGTGAACTAGTGAGCACTATTGATAATCTGCAAGATCAATGGTTGTGACTTAATCTCAAGATGATTTGAGTCCTACATATTTTGATTTGGCGAATATGCGATTGAGCAGTTTTATTATTATCCTCTAAGTTTGGAAGCTCTGAAAATTTGACTTAATAACTTTGGAAAAGGTAATGTTCTCCTTGTTCGCTCATTCTCAGAATAAGTTAATAAAGTTCTAAATGATCTAGCGATTTAGCGAATCAAGTAGTCGCAAGTTCTCTTAAAAGATTGGTTAAGGCTAGAAGCATTTGGGGAATGGGTGAATCAAGTGATGAAGAGGCTTAAAAGGCCTTTAGTCACTTAGTCACATAATGGAATGGTCAAATGTTTAAGGTATTGGGAGATTCAGTGAATGCTTTGTTCGCTAAGTCTCGTAATCAAATGACTAAGGCTTATATTATCTTAGCGAATTGGTGATAGTAGCTGATTGGTGTCAAGATCAATGGTTGATCCAAAATCTCATTGTGTAAATGGTAGTTAAGGAGTGATTTAGTGATTTAGAGAGTAAGTTGTTCACCAGTTCTCACAATAAGCATGCGGTTAAGTATTTCATTCAGTGAATAAGACATAGCCTTTGTCGCTAATTCTCTGAATAAGTGATTGTGGTCTAGTGTTTAGGTTATGTTCACTGGGTTGCTGAATAGAGCTCGAGTTAAGAGATAAATTTCATGGATGAGTGAAGTAGTTAGTCACTGGTTTGTAGAATATGAGCTAGGGTTGACTTTTCATTCAGTGATCATGAGAACCTTCAGTCGCTGGTTCATTGAATGGGCTTAGTTAGAGAAAATAATAAAGAAAAGGCTTGAAATAGTCACTACATGGATAAAGTACACTGTCGAGCTAGAGAGAAAGCAATTAGCCGTCCAATCAATTTTAAAGGAGGATTTCATGACGTAATCAGGGCTTAATGAATAGAGTTGTGATCATTTCTTTTCTGCCTTGTTTTTGAATTTTTAAATATATCTGTCAACATCCTAGCATTGGCTAGCTCTGATTTGAAAATTGGTGATATGTGAAATTGAATGCGGATGCAATTAAGGATGGATTTGCAATGATTTTGGTAGCTGTAAGCATCTAATTTGCATTGATAAATAGGCTAGACTCATTGTTTTTTGTGTTTGAAATTATTTGAAGAGAATTGTGTTTTTTAGAGCAAGCTTTGAGCACCAAGCACATCTAGGTTGCAGAATTGAGAGCAATTGTGTAGCAAAAATGAGTCAACCACAGCTGAGTATAACTTGTTCAAGTGGTGAAGCCAAAGCTAAGGGAGGTGAAGACAAAAGCAAGCCAAATTATTCAGATGAATTCATGAAATTACTGCCTGATTCCAGCTAGAACAAGAGAGCTCCTGATGATGTCTTTGAAGATGTTCTAGGTCAGTGCAAAGATCCCGTCACACCAGATTTATCAAGTTATACTCTCTTTAATTATTTTTATGGAAATAGGGGTAAACATGTGCCTATTTGTAATGCTTGGGCTTTGGGTTTGGGGAAATTGGTTGTCCCTGATGTGTTCTTAGATGTGGATTTAATTGTTTCACTAGCTAAGTGTTATGACCCTATTTCAAAAACAATTAGGAAGGAGGACCAGTCACCCTTGGTTACTCTTGACAGGGGTTCTTTTATGAAAGATTTTAGTTTCTATGCATCTTCTTCTACTAAGATTGATTTCAAAAAAGAAAGAGAGAGGTACAAAAATAATATAGGGTCTGTAAAGGACCAGATGGTGAAACATATCCCAAAGCAAGGAAAATATATAGGTCCCCTCCCTGCTAGCATGAATGCTCCTTACCACTTTAAATCCCTCAATCACTACATGAGGTAGACTTGCTATGGGTTGTGTAGAGTTGTGGGAATAGATGGGGATGAAGAAATGTTTCTAGCTGATCTTTTAGTGATGATCTTAGATATTCATAACTCTCTAGTGAACAAAGATTATGACTACATCTAGTATATAATTGATAGGATGCATGAAGGGTTGATATATGTTAAAGAAAGTAAGAATCCTATTAAGTTCTTGCATTATTCAATGTTGATGCACTTAATTTTGTTTTTCAATATCAATAGTTTTGATTTGAATATGCTGAAACTAAGGTTCACCTTCCAAGACCAGCATAATCTGGTGCAACTATGGGTAAGAATGTGGAATTCAACTTCAAATGAGGGTGATTTCTGTGTTTTTCAAAATTTCATTATTTTTCCAATTATAAAGATGTTATGCATCAATGTTATAAGGATATCACCAAGGATCCTTAAACTCCTAAGACCTAAGTAGTTTGAAAACAAATAGGATGGAAACCATAATTGGGGTGACTTCTACTTTGGGGAGAATTCTACAATTTTAAGAGTCTATGGTTGTCCCCAACCCCCACATTTGTCACCAAAATTTGTGCCACCAAGAGTTTCCACTTTGTAATTCATGTGGCAGTTGATGTGGATAGATAGAGAACTTTTGGTCCCTCATAAGAAGGGTAGTTTCACACCGAGGCAGTTCAGAATTGGTGATTTCTTGATTGGAAAGAGGGCTTTCCCACAAATCACTGCATGGTTAAATCAATTCAAGATGGCATCTAGTTTTTGTAGACATGTGGACCTTGAGGCTTTTATTAGGATTGCAAGGTTGACCCTAATCCCTAATATTGGTGTCATTAAAGAACATGAAGGCCTTGATGAAGAGGATGTGATCAAAAATATTGTAGAGAAGGATGAGGTCACCAAGAGATGGAATAGGTTTTTTGACTTGAAGGATTTGCAGAATCAATTGAAAGCAGCCCAAATTCCTTTTGAGGGTTTCTTCCCTAACCTCCCTTATTTACAAAGGATTGATAAGATGATTGAGATGCATGACACTCTATCAAATCAGCTAGAGAAAATGCTTGATCAAAAGAAGCCAAAAAAGGGTAAAGATTATTCATCCTCCGATTATGAGGAGTTTTCTTATGAATCACAAGAGGGAAATAGCCAACCACAAGTTGGGGATTTACCAGTTGTTGAGCCTATTCAAGACTAGCCAGAGGTAGAGAATCTTCCAGAGCCACCATTGAAGAAACAAAGACTTGAGGAGGGAGAGCCTTGTAAGCAAGGCAAGCAGAAAAGGGGGATTAATAGAGCATCTGCTCTTGTGCCCGGTGATAGGGCTTACCATAACCAATTGAGGAAAACAATAAGAGCCATCAAGAAAGTGGCTACTAATGAGGAAAATGAGGAGCAGTCCCTATGGTTAGGATAGGATATCAGGGAAGTTTATTAAGAAGAATTTTTAGGTGATGACCAGTTCATCAGAAGTGATGAATTCAAGAGTTTTCTTGTTTGGAATAAGCAACAAGAAGTAGCTAAGGCCATGCTTGAAGGAATGGAACTGAGTGAAGAGACTTTGAGGGCCTTAGCCTCTTATGATCCCAGCCTTGATCCCATCATTGTGGATGAAGCCAAAGAGATGGTCAAAGCAAGTGGAATGCTACTAACTCCAGGATGGGATTTGACTTCTACCTTTATTATAGATCAAATAACGAAGCAACCACAAGGAATTCTATCCTATGAAGTTCATATTGGTGATATGATGAGAGGAAGTGGCTATGACCCTAAGAACTAGGCTGTTACAATGTGGTCTATGGCCCCTAAGACTAAAAAGCCATCCCTATTGAATATAGAGGACCGCATGGAAAGGAATAAGATTATATGGACTATACAAAACACTACTGATCTTGAGTTTTCCAAGGCAGTCACTCATTGGGCTAACCTCACTGAAGTAAAGATAGTTCAGTTATCAGAAAGGTATTCAAAGTTATTTGAGAATTCAAGCATGGTGACCAAAGACAGAGACCTGAAAATGATGAAAATCAAACAATTGGAAGATGAGTTGGCAAAAATGTAGGTTAGGCTTGAAGAAGCCTCAAAGATAGTTCATCCCCTTCCTTTGCAAGTTGAGGCCCCTCCTCAAGTAGATGTAGAAGTTATTCATAAAATTGTTGAGGATTTGGAAAGGGTAAAATTGGATGCATCTTTGGACACCATAGCAAGAATTGTGTAATATAGACAAGGTAAAATAAAGGAAAGAATGGAGTTAGTCCATAAATCAGTCAGTCTATTGCATCAGGCCAATGAAAAGGTGAATGAATTCTTAATTACCTTGGAGCCACTTTTTAGTAAATGGTTAGGAAGAAGTTCATTATTTGATAAGCTTGATGACTTGCAAGAATATAGGTCAGACATCCCTAAGATAGTAAGTGAAGTTTTTGAAAAGATTGGCTTAATAAGTGCTACATCAAAGTTTTTCAAAGGTAAGTCTAACCAAATAAAGATGAATTTGGCCATGTTTGATCAAGATTATAGAAAATATTTGTCTCTAATTTATGATGATAATGGAAAAGTGGTTAGTTTGGAGGAATGGAAGCTGTCAATGGATCAGTTGGTGATTAAATAGGATGCTTTCCTAAAGGATGAAAAGGCTTTAGACTTGGAAAGATGCAACAATATAATTGATAGTTTATTTAAGATTGAAAGTAATTGCATAAAATTTGTAGCGGAGGCTAAAAATATAAGTGATTCCATGTGGGATCAGTAGATCAAATTAGTACAGGAGTCACAAGCCTACAATTGGCCATCTGATGATGATGTGGCAGCATGGACCCAGATGATAAAGAAGAAAAAGAAGAAGCTAGCTGCTCAGACTACAGAAGAAGAAGAAGAATAGAGTGCACATGGCACCTGATCCAGAATTTGAGGGAGAACATGTTTGAAATAGAGGATGATGTAAGTTAGCTGGATGGTGGTCATCATTCATGCAACAAATTTAGCAACTACTCTAAAATATCTTTAGATGAAGGTGCCATCTGCAAAGTTGTTGAGACGTTGAGAGTTACATTCTGTTGTTTTGATCAAATATCTTTCAGTTTGTGTTTTTGTTTTCAATGCAAGATCTTTTCCCAGCCATCTGAAGGTTGTGGCATCATTTGAGGATTCCAAGATGGCTTTGGGTATATGTAGAAAGTTTTTTCTCTTTTCTAGAGGTGGTTGATACATCTTTGTAAAGAAGTTCTGAGATATAGAACCTTATTTTCTTTGAAGTTAAGAGAACAATGTATTGACACAGTTTGATTATTAATACAAAGATACTGGAACTCTATTACTACTATTTGTTGTCTTTGTGTATGTATACTTTATTTTTTTTATGCATTTAAATTTTAAGGCTTTTTCAATGCATATGTTCACAAGGTTAATATAAGGGTTAAACTTAAGTTTCTTTCAAGGAAAGAGTAAAGTCTTAAGGGAGGTCTCTATGAACTAATCATCCATGTATGAATCTGATAACAGTTGTAGGAATTAAAGGAATGAGATGTTAGGCATGTCACTTGGGTTTTAGTATATTTGTCTTTATAGATTTATATGGAGATAGGGTTTGACTCCGATGCCCAAGTAGATAAGGCACTGGTTTTAGATCCATTTGCACTTGTTACCACTAGAAAATATAAAAAATTGATTCATTTCACTTTATTTGCACAATCTTTATTTGAATTATTCTATGATAAATTCATGGATGTGTATTGTAATGCTTTATAGAAGCATTGAATGAGGTTAACCTTCCTTGAGTTTAACTCTTAAAAAGAAGAAGGATGAATGTCCTTAAGCCACTGTTCCATGTTGTTGCTTTCATAATTTCCATCATCACATTATTTATCAGGATAATTTGGGCTATACTAAGAGTTGTAACATCTTATTGAGTTGATCTTGAAAGGAATAATGTAGCAGTGAAAGGAATAATGTAGTTCACAATTCAAAGCTCATTCAAATAGTGAGTTGCTATAGGTAAAGCCACCTGAGTTTTTATACTCAAAGTGAAGAAGGTTTTACAACCTTAATACCTTAGTGCTTGCATTTTGTTAGATGCATCTATTGGGACTACAAGAGTTTATGAAAGTGTAATCATCTACAGATTTGAGCACTAACAAAATTGCCGACTCTACTGGGGACCTTTGAATAAAAATTTATAATAGATTTTGTGTCGTACTATCTATTGTGTTTTTGTAGACCAGCATAAATAAATTGATTCTCACTTGTTAGTGGGTGGAAAATCTGATAACCTGTGTTTACCAGTCATTCCTATCTATAAATTTTGATATATCTTGAAGTGCATACTATGAGCCAACCAAGGTTCACTAGGTCTTATTACAAGGATCACCCTAAGAATAACATGGGTGATGAGCTCCGTGCACCTACTAGAAAATAGTGGTCTAGGAGGAGTCATGTACTAGCTAATTCCCCAGGACCCTCAAGAGATAGAGTCTCTACACCACTCCCCCATGAGGCCTCTTCTTCCTCTGATGACCCTGAACATGTAAAGAAAGTTATGCCTAATGTACATTTTCCTACTCATGAAGAAGAAACCATAGAAATAGGTTATTTCCTTGCTAGAGAAACCAGGACAAACTTCTGCTGTTGAGATTGCTTCATATGATTTAGAAAAGTTAAGGGAGGAAGTGATTGCTCTAAGGAAAATGTAATATGAGAAATTATTAGAAATTGCTAATAGGAGGAAGGTAAGGGAACAACAAATATATGAGTTTCTCATGGAGAGGCAAGATTTGATGAGAACAACTAGCAATAATGAGATCCAGGCTAAGGATCTAAACCAAGATGTTTAGGATTTAGATAAGAATTTGTTTGGTGACATGGAGGTTTTGAGGAATTAGGCTAAAATTGATAAGCCTAAAAATGATGAGTTTAAGGGAACAAGACATGTTCTTAGGCAATTGCACCCCTCTAAAATCTAGAGGAATGAGGATATTAGAAATGCCACAAAAGAGATCCCTGATAAGGGAAATCAAAAAATGGGTGGTATAAATATCACTGAGCCTAAGAAAGTTGTTGTTCCTACACTAATACATTTGGGGTGAAATTGCGACGGCCATTTGCGACGGCAGGCAAATGTCATGCGGTTTTGCCCTTTTTTTTTCAAATATAGCCCGCCACCGTCGCAATTTGCGACGACAATACATTTGTCACTGTCGCAATTGCGACGTTGTCGGGATATAAGCGGCAAAATTAAAAAGGAACGTTGTCATGTGTGTTTTCAACAGCGCCGTAACCCTCCGTGAAATCACATCAGGATATAAGGGCAAACAAAATAAGAACGTTGTCATTTGTGTTTTCAACAGCGCCGTAACCCTCCGCGAAATCACATCGGGATATAAGGGCAAAAAAAACAAGAACGTTGTCATTTGTGTTTTCAACAGCGTCGTAACCCTCCGCGAAATCACAGCTACAATTTCTGAGTACGTTGGGTTTATTTTTCTTTTGTCATTATTATGTAATCTGGTATTCAGCTGTTAGAGAGCTAAAATACCTAGAAATGAGGACATATCTATGTTGAATTTATTGTTAGCGGCTTTGGTTATTTAGAAGTTTAATTTTATTTGTTCATCTTTCAAGCACAAACGTTTTGTGGACCGTAACGTCTTCATTGTTTCAGGTATGCAGTGAAACAGCCCTAACTTGCAATTGCGATGTTGTTGGGATATAAGGGCAAAAAAAAAAAAGGAACGTTGTCATTTGTGTTTTCAACAGCACCGTAACCCTCCGCGAAATCACATCGGGATATAAGGGCAAAAAAAACAAGAACGTTGTCATTTGTGTTTTCAACAGCGCCGAGAGAGATTCCCTCCGCGAAATCACAGCTATAATTTCTGAGTACGTTGGGTTTATTTTTCTTTTGTCATTATTATGTAATCTGGTATTCAGCTGTTAGAGAGCTAAAATACCCAGAAATGAGGACATATCTGTGTTGAATTTATTGTTAGCGGCTTTGGTTATTTAGAAGTTTAATTTTATTTGTTCATCTTTCAAGCACAAACGTTTTGTGGACTGTAATGTCTTCATTGTTTCGGGTATACAATGAAACAACCCTAACTTGCAACTACCTTCACGGTACTTGTGTACATTATCATGTTGTCTTTACAGTGACTGTCCTCATTCAAGTGGCAATTACACAAGGGACAGTCACTGTGAGATGTCCTCATTTGTGACAAGGACAGTCACACTTAGGACATCTCATAGTGATATTCCCTTGTGTAATTTCCACTTGAATGTATTGCTATTGAACCACATTAATGCTTTTCTTCTTCAACAAATCAGGACAGTCACTGTAAAGACAACATGATAATGTACACAATTACCAAAAAATGATCTTGTTAATTGATGTAACACTTTGTCTTGCTCACTCCCTATCCTTCACTAGGGTCTCTTTAGGCCAATGTTTTGACTTGATAGGGTACTTAACTATCCCTACACTCTTTAGGTATCTCTACCCAAGATCCCACTCCTTCAACTAGTGCACACCAACAAGAAATACAACGAACTCTGCTCAATACCAATCTAGCTACTAGGACACTCCTAGTCTTGTCTTCACAAATTGAAACACATTCAACTAGAACTTTACTCCATGGAGATGCTGGCCACTAGGACCTCTATTGGTTTCAATATTACTCCTTCACCTATACTTTTCATCAGTACTTCAATCCGGTTCATCAAACCATGCCAATTGCACCCAAAAATAGGCTGCTAGCAATTAGGCCTTTGTCAAGCCTTTTTGTTTATATTAAGCCACCTAAAGGGCTTAGGATTCAGATGCCCTTTATTGAGAACTCCAAGATATCTAAGGTCTTCTCCTCCTAGATTTTTTGTACACCAACTGCTACAGCCATGCCTAAAAACAAGTATTTTGACACAACTTGGACAGTCTGACTAAGAGTTTGTTTTCTTAGCAGCCAAAGAAACTTACCCAATCTTCTAATTTGACTTGGGGCTTCTTTAGATGTGTGTCTACCTCTCCATGAGATTTTAGTTGAAGCAACCAATGCATTCAACTTGTTGTAATCTTCTTGTAATGATTTGTCATCCCTAACTGTGCTCAACTGACTCACCTAGGACATCATTGCAAACATAGAAAATGAGCTTCCCAGGGCCCCTCCTTCCAAACATATAGTACATGGAGTCTCCTCACCCATTCCAAGAGCCCGTACAAAATTGACTATGGAATGATGAGCTAAGACTCCATTTGTTCAACCTGCCTGGTTCAAACCAATGATAGGGTACTTAACAAAAGAATTAACAAACTAGTTGGAATGCTTCAAAACTCAAAAAAAACACAACACAGAATAAAAAAACAACTTGTACTAACTTTTCCAATAGACACTGCGAGCTATCTAATCCATTAATCAACTGAAAACAAAGAAACAAAAAAACTCAAGAATTCACTAAAACCGTGTTACTCTACAAATCTTCTTAATTCCAAATGTTTTTCCCCCCAACCTTTTGCACAGATCGATGGAGGCCTCTTATAGTTGATCTGATGCGTAATTCAATGGTTTCATATAGTTACATAACCATCTTACTTGAAAATGCTCCCTTGCACAAATGTTGTCAATGTTGTGAATGACAACATTGACAACTTGTTACAACCTTTGGGATTTTGGTTCAAAACTTATTGTTCAAACACCATAAGACCCTAACCATGACTTAGTTAGGCTATTTAGACCTCACATAGGCCACTTCTACACTTCTTTGCCCAATTTGACCCCTAAATGCTTCATTTCCACTTTTGCCACAATATTGGTAACTTGGGTACAAATTGGCACTTGCCTTCACAAAGGTCACACATGAGGACATCTCACAGTGATCGATTGTCCCTTGTGTAATTTCCACTTGAATGTATTGCTATTAAACCACATTAATGCTTTTCTTCTTCAACAAATGAGGACAGTCACTCTAAAGACAACATGATAATGTACACTCACTGTAAGGACAGTCACAAATGAGGACATCTCACAGTGACTGTCCCTTGTGTAATTGCCGCTTGAATGTATTGCTATTGAACCACATTAATGCTTTTCTTCTTCAAAAAATGAGGACAGTCACTCTAAAGACAACATGATAATGTACACTCACTGTAAGGATAGTCACAAATGAGGACATCTCACAGTGACTGTCCCTTGTGTAATTGCTGCTTGAATTACACAAGGGACAGTCATTGTGAGATGTCCTCATTTGTGACAAGGACAGTCACACATGAGGACATCTCACAGTGATTGTCCCTTGTGTAATTGCCACTTGAATGTATTGCTATTGAACCACATTAATGCTTTTCTTCTTCAACAAATGAGGACAGTCACTCTAAAGACAACATGATAATGTACACTCACTGTAAGGACAGTCACAAATGAGGACATCTCACAGTGGTTGTCCCTTGTGTAATTTCTACTTGAATTACATAAGGGACAGTCATTGTGAGATGTCCTCATTTGTGACAAGGATAGTCACACATGAGGACATCTCACAGTGATTGTCCCTTGTGTAATTGTCACTTGAATGTATTGCTATTGAACCACATTAATGCTTTTCTTCTTCAACAAATGAGGACAGTCACTCTAAAGACAACATGATAATGTACACTCACTATAAGGACAGTCACAAATGAGGACATCTCACAGTGACTGTCCCTTGTGTAATTGCCGCTTGAATTACACAAGGGACAGTCATTGTGAGATGTCCTCATTTGTGACAAGGACAGTCAGACATGAGGACATCTCACAGTGATTGTCTGTAATGTCCCCTTTTTGGCTAACTTGGAAAACAGGAACAATTACTCCACTTCTCAGACTTACTCTATCAGATACTTACAATTAAACTAAGTAATGGAGGTTACTTAAGATATCAACCGCTATTTCAGATTCAATCACAATATGTGTGCAAGATGATATTGATACCAATATGTTTAATAGCACTGTCGGATATAATGATATGAAATATGCTATGAATATGATGTTTCCTATCACTTATAGTGATAGTATAATGATGGTATGTCTGATATAAACAATATCGATATACAATCAATAAGTATTGCTTACAGCAATGTATTTGCTGTGTCTGATATGATGATGTAATTATGCAAATGTGTAATATCGCTATGAGTGATATGTTGCTATTTCAGATTCTGAATTATATGCTTGCAACTTCAAATATTGATGCTGTTTATGACTATCCTTCCTATCTGTGCAATCATGGTGTTGTCTCTGATCTGCAATGATAAACTTGAAACCAAACTGCCAAAGGCAGATGCTCTATTGAGTATATCCAAATATGGATAAGTAAATAAAGTTCTAATGATGCCTTGAGTGACTGACGAGAATGCATTCTTATATTGTCTTTAACAAATGAAGAGATGCTATGAATGAGACGTGTCTTGTTTCTTCCTCCATGTCCCTTTGTTAATCACACCTTTCCATAATCCAACAGTTCACATAATATTATTTCATTATTTTCTGATCATAGATAACTCCCAGATTGACTCAATATCAAATCTTTTTATGAAGGTAATCTTCCCTAATTGGTAGTGCAACCAGTAGTTAACATCCATTGTGTTTGTATTAGTTTGGTCTAACTATCATTAGTATTTAGTCAATCGATATTAACTCTTGCCTTATCCCATATTGTTATGATGATATCCAATCTTTCTACTCTGATATAAGTCGATATCATTTTCTGATAATTGTCCATTTATTGGTTGATTGCTGGTAATGGAGTTTGATCTTCAAATTGACTTCCATTCCTGTTAATACTTAAGGATACATTGTACTTATTATCCATGACTGATGCCTCATTCATCAATAGCTTGTGATATAATCACTGATGCTTTTGTGTTTCTACAAGATGTGGTTTATCTCAGACAATCGATAATCTTTCAATCCTTTAGTCGATATCCTCCTATGTGGTGTCTATTGATATAGATAGTAGAATTCAATCTAGTTTATGTTATTTTCATGATAACATAGGAAGTGATGGTGCATATTTGGTAGCGGGTCTTCATGTTTGATATTGCTTTATCGGATATGTCATTGTCTAAACTTGTGCAATTAATGATTATTTATAATATATGAATGGTTATCCTTCTTGCTTATCAATACATCTTCTGAAACACATAGCGACCTATCCCTTATTCATATCATGTTGATCTTGACTTCATAGTATTTGGTTCATTAATCATCCTCTCATGGTATCGATGTGTAATGACTAGTGATTGTTGTATCACTTCTTCATTCCTCATCGTGATAGATAATGCAGATGTTTAATGTAGATGTATATCAATTACAGATATTCGATATTCCTTTAAACGTTATTATTATTATTATTATTATTATTAATGTTATTGTTATTATTAAATATTATAATTAATGATGTTAGTAATATTAATAATATTATAATAAATATTATTATAGTGATAACATATTGTTTTATATTGAGAGGTTTATTAATATTATTTATATATTAAAATTATTATATCAATAATTGATTTAATATTATTACTTAATATATTATTATAATATAATATATATAATTTATTAATAATTATTTATTATTAATTTATATTATAATTATAATCATAATTATATTATTTATTAATATTTTAATAGTATTTAATTAACATATTACTTATTATGCTAACTATATATTATTATTATCTTTTGATAATAATTATATATTATTGTTATATACCGTTAATAATAGATTATTATATATCATCTAATCATTTTATTATTATACTAAGTTCAATATGTCACGGCTCATGACATTGTCCCTTGTGTAATTGCCACTTGAATGTATTGCTATTGAACCACATTAATGCTTTTCTTCTTCAACAAATGAGGACAGTCACTCTAAAGACAACATGATAATGTACACTCATTGTAAGGACAGTCACAAATGAGGACATCTCATAGTGACTGTCCCTTGTGTAATTGCCACTTGAATTACACAAGGGATAGTCATTGTGAGATGTCCTCATTTGTGACAAGGACAGTCACACATGAGGACATCTCACAGTGATTGTCCCTTGTGTAATTGCCACTTGAATGTATTGCTATTCAACCACATTAATGCTTTTCTTCTTCAACAAATGAGGACAGTCACTCTAAAGACACCATGATAATGTACACTCACTGTAAGGACAGTCACAAATGAGGACATCTCATAGTGACTGTCCCTTGTGTAATTGCCACTTGAATGTATTGCTATTCAGCCACATTAATGCTTTTCTTCTTCAACAAATGAGGATAGTCACTCTAAGGACAACATGATAATGTACACTCACTGTAAGTGTACATTATCATGTTGTATTACAAATGGACCTTATGTTGGTCGGGATATAAGTGCAAAAAAAAAAAGGAACGTTGTCATTTGTGTTTTCAACAGCGCCGAGAGAGATTCCCTCCGCAAAATCAAGCGGGTTATCATTTGTGTTTTGAACAAAGCGGGTTGTCATTTGTGTTTTGAACAGCACCGAGAGAGATTCCCTCCGCGAAATCAAGCGGGTTGTCATTTGTGTTTTCAACAGCGCCGAGAGAGATTCCCTCCGCAAAATCACAGCTACAATTTCTGAGTACATTGGGTTTATTTTTCTTTTGTCATTATTATTTAATCTGGTATTCAGCTATTAGAGAGCTAAAATACCCAGAAATGAGGACATATCTGTGTTGAATTTATTGTTAGCGGCTTTGGTTATTTAGAATGCTTCCCCACAATACTTAATTACACAAGGGACAGTCACTGTGAGATGTCCTCATTTGTGACAAGGACAGTCACACATGAGGACATCTCACAGTGACTGTCCCTTGTGTAATTGCCACTTGAATGTATTGCTATTCAACCACATTTATGGGCCCGTTTGGACCACGACACACAGTAGCATCTACAGAGAAGAATATCCTAGGTGTAACAAGTTGTAAGAATATACCAACAGTTCTAAGAAGTTCCCTAGCACGTAGTAGCATCTACAGAGAAGAATATACAACATGAGGGCAGCCACTGTAAAGACAACATGATAATGTACACTCATTGTATGTGTACATTATCATGTTGTCTTTACAGTGACTGACCTCATTCAAGTGGCAATTACACAAGGGACAGTCACTGTGAGATGTCCTCATTTGTGACAAGGACAGTCACACATGAGGATATCTCACAGTGACTGTCCCTTGTGTAAGCCACTTGAATGTATTGCTATTCAACCACATTTATGGGCCCGTTTGGACCACAGCACACAGTAGCATCTACAGAGAAGAATATCCCAGGTGTAACAAGTTGTAAGAATATACCAACAGTTCTAAGAAGTTCCCTAGCACATAGTAGCATCTTCTAATTGTCTATACCACTTCACAAGGTATTGTTTGCACACATTGTTTTTGGTTCTTTTGATGACCCTTGTTTTGAAATTGCTATTAGGCCTTGTAGCTTATATGTTTTGATTGCTGGAGAGCTTCTAAAGCTAAGTAAGAAGACCATTGCACGAGTTATAGCCGCGCGCTCAGGTTTGAAAATTTTATATTTTTTAATCTAATGTATATTTTAATCCTTTTACCATGTCATGTAATATGTCTTGCCTTGTAGCTTATATGTTTTGAAATTTCTGTTAGGCCTTGTAGCTTATATGTTTTGATTGCTAGAGAGCTTCTAGAGCTAAGCAAGAAGACCATTGCACTAGTCGTAGCCGCGCGCTCAGGCATGAAAATTGTATATTTTTTAATCTAATGTATATTTTAACTAGACTTTTAAAATATTAAAGGATTTAACTAGGTCTAAGAAGATTTGTGTACTTTTGACAATTTTGCTTAGTCACTGAAAGTTGTAGACCGAAGTTTTCATAGCCCAATTTTTGCTTCCTGCGAAGAACGATCATGTCAGATAATATAAGTGAAGAACAAAATAGGGAGCCAATCGCTAGATTGTGGTCTAACTTGAAAAGAAAAGGTGATGGAAAATGTTATTGTCCCTGCAAAATTTGTAAGGGCTTAAACCGTAGAAGATTGCTAATAAAAACAGTTAAGAGACATTGTAGGGAGAATGGTCACATTGAAGGGGGGCATGACTATCATCCACTGGTAAGTTGTTCATTATATCATTTTAACAATTTATATACATATGAAATCACTTGATGATGAGTTGAAGATCATGGTTTATTTATGTTAATCAATTTTATATAGGTTGATCTCCCCAGGGAAGTACATGATATGGAGGAACATGGGGGTGCGAATATCCAAGGTGAAGATAATGATCCCATGGAAGATGATGATCATGCACCAGAAAACACAATTGAACTCTTCGTTGTCAAATGGTACAGGCTACGACTTAATCCAAATGATCCTAATAGAACTGTTATTGAACATGATAATGGATTTACAATGGTTAATACAAGGTCGTTTGAGCCAGTTGGGGATGAGCCCTATGTTCTTCCAAGCCAATGTGAGCAGGTATTTTACTCAGAGGTTTCACATAAACCGGGTTGGTCATTTGTTGTTAGACATGAACCGAGAGGAAGGCCGATAAAGTATAATGCGATGGAAGAAGAAGATACTGAAGAAGTAGAAGATGATGTAGATGATGATCACGATCGACAATTATTGGATGATGTTCCTGAGACAAATTTTCATGAAGAAGAAGAAGAAGATGATGCTGCTACTGATGATGATGATGAAGATGATGTTGATGTTGATGATGATGATGCTGATGATGATGACAACGACGACAACGACGACGATGAGGACGATGATGATGACGACGATGACGAGGATGATGATGATGATCATGATGATGATGATGATGATGATGATGATGATGATGAGGATGATGATGATGAAATTTAAAGGTATGCCATCAATCCTTAATGTATTTAATATTCATTTCTTGATAGAAATATATTTGTCTTAAATGGTTACATAGTTTATTCGTTATCTATTTAAAAGCTATAAGTGTTATAATGTGTACGTTTTAATGTTTTTAATTTTTATGTGATGCTTATGATGGATGTGATTATGATTATGATGTGATTATGCTCATGATAATTGAATTACATTTGCAGGAAATTGAACCCCTTTCAAGAGCATCCCGCACAGTCTCATGGATCGACAGGTATAAGTCAATACACCTTATAGAAAGTCTATTTAATACACTTATCAATAGTAAGATTGATGTCTTCTAAGATCTCTCCCATTTGCAGGTACCAGCAAATAGGTATTTGTCAGAAGTGTCTTCCTCGAGTGAGGGAAATATAGGAATAGAAGAGGAAAGTGAGACATGCAGTTTATCTAGAATAGGGAGATTAACTAGAGGTCAAAGGACTAGAAGGAAATTCAATAAACACATGAAATTTTTCCTTGCTCAAGGGGGGTCATGTTCTTATGATGATGAGACGAAAGGTGACATCGAGGTGCCCTTGAGGTACCAACATCTACAGAAACATTGGGTACCCAAGGAACTTCCTCCAATAAACACTGATTTTTGTGTTAATGAGAGGATATATCGCATAGCACCATCATCATTACATGGTTTGGGCCTATTTTCTATGGATGGCATAAAGGTGTCTTACAACAAAGTTTCTGAATTGATGGAGTATGTTGGACCATGTTACGATTACAAAAGTTGGATGCATATTGTTCAATATAAAAAAAGTATGCGTAGGTATGCACTCTCGGCAAATTATATACAACAGCAAGACAATAATCAAAGTAAAAGTGTGGCTATATACATTGATGGAAGGCCAAAAGCAACAGGGAATATTGCGGGTTTTATAAATAGTACACGACCTGGGTCAACTATAAAGCAACCCAATTGCATATTTGAGGCGCGCGAGGGAAATCATGTATTCATCTGTGCGATAAAATCAATACGTGCAGGGGAAGAGCTGCTTATTGATTACAATTTGAACCGCATAGATACAAACGAGGCTACTATCATGGGGGTGGTACATACTATTAAACCAACTTCTAATCAATGACTCCAACATACCATTTAGTTATTAAATTTTTGGCTAACATTTTTATACTTGATCTTTGACACAGGGGCACAATATGGAGCAACCGCCTGAAGGTGATGGTGACAATATTCCTAGCTCATCTACACATGAGCAGGTAAAACTCATTGTAATTGTGCAAACTAGATAGAAGCAAAATGTTATTTTTTTTAATGTTATTTTCTTCATTGTTTTGGAGTAATTTTGATAATACTAATACTATTGTTGTCACAGAGGGCCGGTGGTTGGAGAGAGGGAAAGCAACCTGCAGTCCCTCAGGAGTCCCCCCTTGTGGACCCTTTTTTTATTGATTTAGCAGAGACCGATGACCCGATCGGTTCCATTAAAAAGATGCTAAAGAAAATTGGGAAAGAACTTCTACGTTTGGTATCCATACATCCTCATACTCAGGAAATAAAAGACAGGGCAGCTGAGTTGTTGCGCACTTCTAAAAACTTTAAAGTAAGTATTAATGAAATTTTTAATTATTACAAGAGTTCAATAATGGTTTTTATGTTATGCTCTTTTATGACATTAATTAAAATATGGATGCATTGTCTTTACAGAGTTATTTGCGTAATTTTGAACCCCATTCCCATGATGAGGCCGGTATTGCAAGTGGTTCAGGTAGATCACATGTTCCATTCCCCACTTGTGTTTTCCACTGAATATATATAGGAATGATCATAATCATTGACAATACATGCTCGAACAATCTTTTTTTTTAATGCTCTAACAATCTTGTCCATGCTAGTCCACGCGTTCTATATTTATGCATGCTCTAACAATTTTATTCTTCAGCTCCTTTCCATGATGATATGACAATGCCGCCTCCATCCAGGATAGCCACAAATGTCTTGCCGACTGCCATGTCAACAACACACAGCCTAAATGCACCAACTGTTGCACCATCTACTGGTACACAAATCCCTCTTTTTCTCTCTTTTGTTATGTGTTTAAGTGTTATGTGTTTACGATGTAGATCCCTTGATTGTGTTTGTGCCATGGGTGCTCTGCACCAATTTATTTCCCTTGAAGTATTATTTCTTGGAGGCATTTGATAATGGTTTTCATTTTTTGCAATAGGAGATGCAACAAGTCCCGATGCAACATCATTTCCTGGATGTTCCCGTGTTCCTAGTACGGGAACGGTGAAGGATTGCGTATTGATCATCAGCGACGATGAAGGCGTTCCCTTAAAAGTATCCAAACTTCTAGGTACTTTAAAGTTATTATTATTCTATAGTGATATAATAGTAATTTAGTTTTTGATCACTCTTCATCGGCTAATGATCCCATGATTATTTTGTAGGGAATGATATTTTTTGGCAAAAACTTGGTGATGAGTGTTTGCGAATATTCAGGCCCACCATACGTACATGGTGGAACATCATATCCTAACTAAAACCCCAAACCACTATTTTGATTTCATATCATTGCTAGAATAGTTTTCCTTTTCATCAATTTCTTGAACTATATTAAAGGTAGCTTCTCTTCATTTATGAGTCTAACATGTTTTTTTTTACTTAAAAGGTGGAATAACCAAGATAAAAAGTTGAAGGATGATCTTGTACATAGTATGACCCAGCTTTTTGGACCTCGTGCATTCGAGAGAAACAAGCTCTTTGAAAGAGCTGGTTTATGTTTGAAGTATATTAGGGACCAGTACAGGAAATATTTAGAGGTTAACCCAAGGCACGAGCGTCCGCCCTGTGTTCTTGAGGCTGAGTGGCAGGGTTTGATTTTGGATGGAAAGTATAAAGCCGACATGAAAAAAGGAATTACGCCAGTAGAGAGTAGAGCAAGGT
Organism: Chamaecyparis obtusa; assembly: GCA_027943335.1. Taxonomy (NCBI): domain Eukaryota; kingdom Viridiplantae; phylum Streptophyta; class Pinopsida; order Cupressales; family Cupressaceae; genus Chamaecyparis; species Chamaecyparis obtusa. The sequence continues at coordinate 176,950 of BSBK01004052.1, read as the reverse complement.
ATGTGATACTTTTGAGAATGTAATTATGTACTAATTAACCTCTAAATTTTTCCTATACTGGTCTCTAACATATTTCAAACTTTTCATAGATTGCCTGACACATCAAAGGCAAAAAAGGCAAGATTAGAAAAGCACGGGACACACAAGCTCGGCTCTGGTGGTTTTTCCAAACTTCAAGCACGAGTTGTAAGTATTAGTAAATGAAAACTTGTATCAATTTTTTTATATATTGCAAGGAAATTTTTTTTGATCAAACAATGCAAGTAAAATTCACCATACCAAGAAAAAATGTAGGGGTCAGAGTTCAATAGATGCCTCACAGAAGAGGACAAGAGAATTGGCTTCCAACAAGGCTATAGAGCCGTGGCTGAACGGCTACGAGCTGAAATCAGTGTGCAAGGTTCAAATAATGATGCATCTGGGCCACAGGTAAATAAGCTAAATGAAATTTATTTCAAATTGAATACTTTACCAATTAGTCTATTTGATGTTAAGTTCTAATATAAAGTGAGTATATCTGTTTTAAGAAAGAAATGATAACAATGTGTAGGATATTGGAATGCAGCCTGACAATCCTTCTACACAATCTATGCATAATGAAGGTTCGCATGATGTGCATCCTAGTGGTGGAGGTATACATTTGCTATTAAAATTTTTATATGTAATTACAATTGGTGTTTGGATTAATGTAACATTTTGTATAGCAACTGTAGAGGATCGAGGGGTCAGTGCTCATGAGCATGTTGAGGTTGAGTCTAGACAAAATGATGTGGCCAGATCAGGTAATTAAAGAGCGCCACAGTTATGTTCTTTAAAATAATTAAATACTTGTAACAATTATAATTAAATATTTTAAATTTAACTCTTTTATTTGTTATTGTAGAGGACCCCCCTTTGCAGCAGCATAGGAATTTGAGATCATCAAGAACAAAGAACAAAACAACTGATGAGGGGGGTATTGATGATAACACTGATGCTCCTCTTAGAGCTTACATAGAAAAAAAAATTAGAAAGAGAAAAAAGAAATGATTGTCATCTAAATACCTTAATTGATAATGACTGAATTTTATGTCTCAATGAATTTAATTATGTGCTAATGAATGTTCATGAATTATGTGTTTATTTTCATATTGATGAATGTTGTGTGTTAACGAATCTAATGTGTTAATGAATGTTATCATGTGATATTGATTGAATGTTACATTTTATTAATAATTGAAAGAATGAATGAATGTTAGATGTTAACGGGGAATGTAGAGTGATGTTAGGGGGAGGGGGGTGGGGCCAAATGAGCTTCCACCTTCATGTGGTTAGCCCTGTTTAGTAGAGAATATTAAACTATATTCTTGAAACAAAGTGAAGCTCAATAAGATACTAAATGAGTCAAAATGGTTATCAAGGTCCTCTATCCATAAGATACTTGTAGTCAAAATGGTTATTAATAAGATACTTGTAGTCAAAATGGTTATCTAGGTCCTCTATCCATTCCATAAGTTCTTCACCATTCAAACTTCCTCCATAACAAGGAATGTGCTCTAGGTTAGTCATGAAGCCTAGCATGGACTCTCTGTCAGATAGAGCCACTATTTCAGAGCCTTTTTTGTGCATTTCCTTCAAGCACTGTATAGTGTACGGATGTGAAAGGGAGGGCAGACTAGTGTGGAAGTTAGAGTATTTATATCTTATGCTTTGAGAGTTTATTTGGTAGATTCAAGACACCTTATATCAAAGTTATTCCTTTTTCTTATTTGTTGTTCTGTCAAACCCTCATTTTTTGGGTTATTGCATTCAAATGGCCTTAACTTGCAAATAAACCATAGGATATCCTCTGTTCTTTGTAAAATGCAAGTTAAGGGGGTTTATTTTCATATTTTAAAAGCTTTGGAACAGGATACTAAGCCAGAGAATTTCAAGAGCAAGCCCTAGGTCAAGAATCTCAATGTTCTTGACTAGGAGTTGATGGATTATGCAAGATCAGAGGGTAGCGGCAAGTAAAGGACCTCAAACCTTGTTGAATCTAGATCTTTAGAGCACGGTGGACATCTTCAAACTCTGATCTTGGTTTCATGCACCCATTTTCAATGCCTTGTTTTGGAACCCACACCCAAAGGCATGCATTAGGTCTGCGGACTCAATAAGGACATTGATATGTTGGAGTGGAGTCAAGGTCTGGGAGTTGGAGGATTGTTAGAACATCAAAAAGGGTACTCAAAAAACATATAAGTTCATAAGGTCCTTTGTCAAATTGAAGAGTTATTGCTGCAGAACAGGTTTTGGAGACCTACTAGAGTCACTAGGTCTATTTGGACCCGTTTGGACCACGACACACAGTAGCATCTACAAAGAAGAAGTTTGGTATGCAATGGTCTTGAAACCTCAGAAATTCTTGGTATGCATTTGTGTGGTGCAAAAGCTTCGTTGAAAGAGAAAAAGAAGAAAAGAATAGAAATGATTTTTTTTCTTTTTATGTCATATACTGTAACCAGCTACTTATAACTTGCAAAAATTATTATAACCATTTGAAATTGAAACTTAGTTTAATGTGAAACTGAGAACTGCTTTATTAGAGCTTTCTGTGATTTAGATTCAGACATCAAGAACATTGTTTGCCTAATATTGTGATTAATGTTTATTTATTAATATCTCATACTGACAAACAATTGATAATTGTAGGGAAAATGTCATTGTGGGTCTTTGAGGATCCACCAGAAGCCAAGGAGAAAATGTATTCAAATGCTAAAGATGGTGTAACAGTCCTTACAGCTGTTGAACCTTGCTGTGTAGATCATCTCCGATTCTCCAAGTTCAACAGTACTGTGGTATTCCTTTGGATACTTCTAATGGTAAATTTCAGACATCAAGTTCTTTTCATATGAAACTACTACATTTGTAATCTGTAGTTTTAAACTTTTAGTTTATAAATGTTCATCAGCTTTAGTTCGTATGCTACCATTTCAAGTATGATTAATGAAGTTACCTTTATCACAGGATGAAAGTGAGCAGTCAGCATACTCGTACGGAGCTGGCAGCATTGATACGGTGACTAGGGCATCGTTTAATGGTGGTATTGTGTTTTCCCGTATTTAGGGCATCGGCCTTTTGAAGCATTGCCTTCATCTTTCTTAAGTCTGAGTTTTAAGTTTGTTTATCTCTCTCGGTGCTGTTGAAAATACAAATGACAATGTTCTTGTTTGTTTTGCCCTTATATCCCGATGTGATTTCGCGGAGGGTTACGACGCTGTTGAAAACACAAATGAAAACACAAATCCCTTGTGTAATTGCCACTTGAAGGAGGACAGTCACTGTAAAGACAACATGATAATGTACACTTACAGCCCGTGTACATTATCATTGTGTCTTTAGAGTGACTATCCTCATTTGTTGAAGAAGAAAAGCATTAATGTGGCTGAATAGCAATACATTCAAGTGGCAATCACACAAGGGATAGTCACTGTGAGATGTCCTCATTTGTGACTGTCCTTACAATGAGTGTACATTATCATGTTGTCTTTAGAGTGACTATCCTCATTTGTTGAAGAAGAAAAGCATTAATGTGGTTCAATAGCAATACATTCAAGTGGCAATTACACAAGGGACAATCGATCACTGTGAGATGTCCTCATGTGTGACTATCCTTGTCACAAATGAGGACATCTCACAATGACTGTCCCTTCTATAATTGCCACTTGAATGAGGACAGTCACTGTAAAGACAACATGATAATGTACACATATAATGAGTGTACATTATCATGTTGTCTTTACAGTGGCTGCCCTCATGTTGTATATTCTTCTCTGTAGATGCTACTATATGCTAGGGAACTTCTTAGAACTGTTGGTATATTCTTACAACTTGTTACACCTGGGATATTCTTCTCTGTAGATGCTATTGTGTGTCGTGGTCCAAACAGGCCCATAAATGTGGTTGAATAGCAATACATTCAAGTGGCAATTACACAAGGGACAGTCACTGTGAGATGTCCTCATGTGTGACTGTCCTTGTCACAAATGAGGACATCTCACAGTGATTGTCCCTTGTGTAATTGCCACTTGAAGGAAAAAAGAATTAATGTGGTTCAATAGCAATGTATTCAAGCGGCAATTACACAAGGGATAATCACTCTGAGATTTCCTCATTTGTGACTATCCTTACAGTGAGTGTACATTATCATGTTGTCTTTACAGTGACTGTCCTCATTTATTGAAGGAAAAAAGCATTAATGTGGTTCAATAGTGATGCAGAGTAGTCAGGGCTTTTAGAATATACAAATATACATCCTTAACTCTCATTCCACCAAGGAAGAAGGAATTCCAATGGTTGAAACGTGAGTTAAGGTCTTTACATCAGTCAAACCCTGAAAATGAGGGTTTGTAAACAATGCATAGAAAATTTGAAATAACTTAGATATAAAACAAAGAGAATCAATCAAACCAACTTCCAAAGCATCAGATGTCACTATTACAACTTCGAGGCAAATTTTATCATCCAACCACCATCCGTACAGCCGTACAGAGTTCGTTTTTCACCAGAAATGCACTAAAACAGGGTTATTTTTATTTTTTATGAATGCAAAATGATTACAATATTGGTTCTCTATCTGTCTTCGACCATTTGAAGCCTAAAATAGGCTCTCCAAATGTTGGTTCAACCATCTAGGTGGTTAGAATAGTTTATCCAACAAATGTCAACTTTGCTAAGCAACTTTTAAAGTTGCATTACAACTTTGCAAACAACTTTGCCGAGAAGGTTAAAAAATGTGTTGTGAAACTTTAGGAACCTTATTAAAGTTATTTTGGACCTTCAAACTTCTTAACAACATCTAAAAGACACCTAATAAACACTTACTATGCTCATTTCATCCAAGGACTCAAAAGATGCCCAAGGTTTATAAGTCACCAAGGGGTCTTGTGTCCAACAAGTGGATGTTTATAAGGAGATAAAATCAATCCTTAATATTTATTACAAACCAAGAAAACATCTAAAACTCCTATTATAATTTATTGTCATTCAAAAAGACTCTGATTTGTCAATCAAAAGGACCTTTCACCAGTCAATCCTTCAAAGCTCCAAGGTGAAAATCTTATGTTCCAATTGATAGGATTTGACTCCTTGGCTTCATGGCAACTTCCTTCAATCATGGTGTCTTTGGCTTGCATTAGGGATGCCCCTGCATCAAATAGCAATGCATTCAAGTGGCAATTACACAAGGGATAGTACATGCCCATTAAAGTTGGTGTTTTGTTATCCAGCATGACAATGGAGACAACATACTCTGTGTCAATTTTACTGATCAAATTTCCCTCCACCAGGCAAAGCAACAATCTGGGTATGATAAGGTGAAATTTTGTAGTCCTTTTGGGTATGATAACAGTTCCAGTTTCCAATAAGATGGTTCATTTTTATAATCTAGCTTCAATTTCTCTTGTGAAAATCTTTTTTTCATTTTATGGGTGGTAAAATATAATTATTATGCTAGAGGTGTGTACTTATGGATGATAATGAAACAAAATGATAAGATTTAAGACTCTTGTTTTTTTTTTAAATAGCAATTTAAGTTTCCTTCTATTATAAATTACTGTTTTTCTATTTTTTAATGTATCTTTCCAAATCTTTTATATCAATTTTATTTATGAAATATAAATATATTAATAATGTTTTAGTGTTTTTAGGATTAGTTTATATCAATTCTATGTATCATCATTCGTCATTCAATTGTCAGTATTATTAATTTAGACTGTGCAATTGTAGAACTACTCGAATATGGGTTGGATGGATACTCAAGCAGGGGAAACCTCCTCAAATATCTCAAGCAGTGAACTTGGAAAAATGTGTCCTGAAGGAACCCTTTCCATCAGAGAGATAAAAGTACAAACAAGTAAAAGAAGCAGGCTCTGCAAATATGTTTTTGAGAAGAAAAATGATAGATTATTCGAGTACGGTTCATGAGGTATATCTAAAAAGACATTTTTTTTCTTATTATAATAAAAGAGGAAGTTGTGAATGTCAAAGTTGAGTGAAACAAAAATTATTTTCATCAAATTTTATTAGGCTTGCTTTTGGGAATAGTTTCTTACAATATTGCTATTAAGATTTTTATTGTGTAGTTTTTAGATTAGGTTTATAAAATTATATTTCATGAGTAGTGATTCATATTAATCAATTAACGATACTTTTGGAAGGTATTTTCAATGTGTCAAATTTTGATATTTTTACAAGAATTAGATTGTGTAATTTTTTTAATTAAAGTCATTGACTCATATTTCATAAATAATAGTTCTCATGAATCCATCTCTTATAAGATTGAATAGTCTATTTAGGAAGTATTTCTGATAGTATGTCAAATTATGATATTACTATTACCATTAGATTGCATGGTTTTGAAGTCAACCTCGTTGACCCATATTCTTCTCTGTAGATGCTACTATGTGCTAGGGAACTTCTTAGAACTGTTGGTATATTCTTACAACTTGTTACACCTGGGATATTCTTCTCTGTAGATGCTACTATGTGCCGCGGTCCAAACGGGCCCATAAATGTGGTTGAATAGCAATACATTCAAGTGGCAATTACACAAGGGATAGTCACTGTGAGATGTCCTCATGTGTGACTGTCCTTGTCACAAATGAGGACATCTCACAGTGACTGTCCCTTGTGTAATTTCCACTTGAATGAGGATAGTCACTGTAAAGACAACATGATAATGTACACATACAATGAGTGTACATCATCATGTTGTCTTTACAGTGGCTGCCCTCATGTTGTATATTCTTCTCTGTAGATGCTACTATGTGCTAGGGAACTTCTTAGAACTGTTGGTATATTCTTACAACTTGTTACACCTGGGATATTCTTCTCTGTAGATGCTACTATGTGCTGGGGTCCAAATGGGAACATAAATGTGGTTGAATAGCAATACATTCAAGTGGAAATTACACAAGGGACAGTCACTGTGAGATGTCCTCATGTGTGACTGTCCTTGTCACAAATGAGGACATCTCACAGTGACTGTCCCTTGTGTAATTGCCACTTGAATGAGGACAGTCACTGTAAAGACAACATGATAATGTACACAAGTACCGTGAAGGTAGTTGCAAGTTACGGCTGTTTCATTGCATACCCGAAACAATGAAGATGTTACGGTCCATAAAACATTTGTGCTTGAAAGATGAACAAATAAAATTAAACTTCTAAATAACCAAAGCCTCTAACAATAAATTCAACACAGATATGTCCTCATTTCTAGGTATTTTAGCTCTGTAACAGCTTAATACCAGATTACATAATAATGACAAAAGAAAAATAAACCCAACGTACTCAGAAATTGTAGCTGTGATTTCGTGGAGGGAATCTCTCTCGGCACTGTTGAAAATACAAATGAAAACATTTCTCTACATTATCATGTTGCCTTTACAGTGACTGTCCCTTGTGTAATTGCCACTTGAAGGAGGACAGTCACTGTAAAGACAACATGATAATGTACACTTACAGCCCGTGTACATTATCATGTTGTCTTTAGAGTGACTATCCTCATTTGTTGAAGAAGAAAAGCATTAATGTGGCTGAATAGCAATACATTCAAGTGGCAATCACACAAGGGACAGTCACTGTGAGATGTCCTCATTTGTGACTGTCCTTACAGTGAGTGTACATTATCATGTTGTCTTTAGAGTGACTGTCCTCATTTGTTGAAGAAGAAAAGCATTAATGTGGTTCAATAGCAATACATTCAAGTGGCAATTACACAAGGGACAATCGATCACTATGAGATGTCCTCATGTGTGACTATCCTTGTCACAAATGAGGACATCTCACAATGACTATCCCTTGTGTAATTCAAGTGGCAATTACACAAGGGATAGTCACTATGAGATGTCCTCATTTGTGACTGTCCTTACAATGAGTGTACATTATCATGTTGTCTTTAGAGTGACTGTCCTCATTTGTTGAAGAAGAAAAGCATTAATGTGGTTCAATAGCAATACATTCAAGTGGCAATTACACAAGGGACAATCGATCACTGTGAGATGTCCTCATGTGTGACTATCCTTGTCACAAATGAGGACATCTCACAATGACTGTCCCTTCTGTAATTGCCACTTGAATGAGGACAGTCACTGTAAAGACAACATGATAATGTACACATACAATGAGTGTACATTATCATGTTGTCTTTACAGTGGCTGCCCTCATGTTGTATATTCTTCTCTGTAGATGCTACTATGTGCTAGGGAACTTCTTAGAATTGTTGGTATATTCTTACAACTTGTTACACCTGGGATATTCTTCTCTATAGATGCTACTGTGTGCTGTGGTCCAAACAGGCCCATAAATGTGGTTGAATAGCAATACATTCAAGTGGCAATTACACAAGGGATAGTCACTGTGAGATGTCCTCATGTGTGACTGTCCTTGTCACAAATGAGGACATCTCACAGTGACTGTCCCTTGTGTAATTGCCACTTGAATGAGGACAGTCACTGTAAAGACAACATGATAATGTACACAAGTACCATGAAGGTAGTTGCAAGTTACGGCTGTTTCATTGCATACCCGAAACAATGAAGATGTTACGGTCCACAAAATGTTTGTGCTTGAAAGATGAACAAATAAAATTAAACTTCTAAATAACCAAAGCCGCTAACAATAAATTCAACACAGATATGTCCTCATTTCTGGGTATTTTAGCTCTGTAACAGCTGAATACCAGATTACATAATAATGACAAAAGAAAAATAAACCCAACGTACTCAGAAATTGTAGCTGTGATTTCGCGGAGGGAATCTCTCTCGGCATTGTTGAAAATACAAATGACAACATTTCTCTACATTATCATGTTGCCTTTACAGTGACTGTCCCTTGTGTAATTGCCACTTGAAGGAGGACAGTCACTGTAAAGACAACATGATAATGTACACTTACAGCCCGTGTACATTATCATGTTGTCTTTAGAGTGACTATCCTCATTTGTTGAAGAAGAAAAGCATTAATGTGGCTGAATAGCAATACATTCAAGTGGCAATCACACAAGGGACAGTCACTGTGAGATGTCCTCATTTGTGACTGTCCTTACAGTGAGTGTACATTATCATGTTGTCTTTAGAGTGACTGTCCTCATTTGTTGAAGAAGAAAAGCATTAATGTGGTTCATTAGCAATACATTCAAGTGGCAATTACACAAGGGACAATCGATCACTGTGAGATGTCCTCATGTGTGACTATCCTTGTCACAAATGAGGACATCTCACAATGACTGTCCCTTGTGTAATTCAAGTGGCAATTACACAAGGGACAGTCACTGTGAGATGTCCTCATTTGTGACTGTCCTTACAATGAGTGTACATTATCATGTTGTCTTTAGAGTGACTGTCCTCATTTGTTGAAGAAGAAAAGCATTATTAATGTGGTTCAATAGCAATACATTCAAGTGGCAATTACACAAGGGACAATCGATCACTGTGAGATGTCCTCATGTGTGACTATCCTTGTCACAAATGAGGACATCTCACAATGACTGTCCCTTCTATAATTGCCACTTGAATGAGGACAGTCACTGTAAAGACAACATGATAATGTACACATACAATGAGTGTACATTATCATGTTGTCTTTACAGTGGCTGCCCTCATGTTGTATATTCTTCTCTGTAGATGCTACTATGTGCTAGGGAACTTCTTAGAACTGTTGGTATATTCTTACAACTTGTTACACCTAGGATATTCTTCTCTGTAGATGCTACTGTGTGCTGTGGTCCAAACGGGCCCATAAATGTGGTTGAATAGCAATACATTCAAGTGGCAATTACACAAGGGACAGTCACTGTGAGATGTCCTCATGTGTGACTGTCCTTGTCACAAATGAGGACATCTCACAGTGACTGTCCCTTGTGTAATTGCCACTTGAATGAGGACAGTCACTGTAAAGACAACATGATAATGTACACAAGTACCGTGAAGGTAGTTGCAAGTTACGGCTATTTCATTGCATACCCGAAACAATGAAGATGTTACGGTCCACAAAACGTTTGTGCTTGAAAGATGAACAAATAAAATTAAACTTCTAAATAACCAAAGCCTCTAACAATAAATTCAACACAGATATGTCCTCATTTCTGGGTATTTTAGCTCTGTAATAGCTGAATATCAGATTACATAATAATGACAAAAGAAAAATAAACCCAACGTACTCAGAAATTGTAGCTGTGATTTCGCAGAGGGAATCTCTCTCGGCACTGTTGAAAATACAAATGACAACGTTTCTCTACATTATCATGTTGCCTTTACAGTGACTGTCCCTTGTGTAATTGCCACTTGAAGGAGGACAGTCACTATAAAGACAACATGATAATGTACACTTACAGCCCGTGTACATTATCATGTTGTCTTTAGAGTGACTATCCTCATTTGTTGAAGAAGAAAAGCATTAATGTGGCTGAATAGCAATACATTCAAGTGGCAATCACACAAGGGACAGTCACTGTGAGATGTCCTCATTTGTGACTGTCCTTACAGTGAGTGTACATTATCATGTTGTCTTTAAAGTGACTGTCCTCATTTGTTGAAGGAAAAAAGCATTAATGTGGTTCATTAGCAATGTATTCCCAGCATCTGTACCTGCATCTCTCTTATATACTACAAGTTACTTGCCATCAGAAATTGAAGTTCCCTCACGTGACATTGATGGTGAAGTGTTCTTTTCAAAACCATCATCTGTGGTTACCAATGCTCCTGTTTTAGGCAATAAGTTTGTTGCATTCCATGAGCCATTGGTCAAGTTTCTTCTACGAGCTTCTGATGCCTCAAAATCTAAGCAGCGCCTACGCATGCCTCGTTGTGGTTGATTATCATTCTGTACATGAATTATAATGAGTAATCAGTTTTGGGCCTTGGAATCTTGTATGTAACATGCACAGGCATTTCATGGCTAAATGAATCTATTTAAAAGCATCAACTTTTCTTACATGATGCTGGATACATAAGTAGAACAAGCATATATCAAATTGGAAGCAATCAGAACTCCACAATGACATATTATTTAGAGTACTCTTCAGTTTAAGTAATAATGCATATATTGACACTGTAAAGACAACATGATAATGTACACTCACTGTAAAGACAACATGATAATGTACACTCACTGTAAGGACAGTCACAAATGAGGACATCTCATAGTGACTGTCCCTAGTGTAATTGCCACTTGAATGTATTGCTATTCAGCCACATTAATGCTTTTCTTCTTCAACAAATGAGGATAGTCACTGTAAAGACAACATGATAATGTACACTCACTGTGAGTGTACATTATCATGTTGTCTTTACAGTGACTATCCTCATTTGTTGAAGAAGAAAAGCATTAATGTGGCTGAATAGCAATACATTCAAGTGGCAATTACACTAGGGACAGTCACTGTGAGATGTCCTCATTTGTGACTGTCCTTACAGTGAGTGTACATTATCATGTTGTCTTTACAGTGGCTATCCTCATTTGTTGAAAGAAAAAAGCATTAATGTGGTTCATTAGCAATGTATTAAATTAATTTTTTTTTTTAATCCACCCACGGACGTCGCAATTGCGACGGCAACCGTCGCAATGCGATGCAGGCACCCGTCGTAATTGCTTGGGAGGTCCGTCGCGATTGCGACGGCCCTCCGAAGCCATGCGACGGGGGGGCGACGGCCATGCCGCTAACAAATCTTAGTCACATTGCGATGGGATATGTGTCGCAATTGCGACGGCTACCCATAGACGTCACAATTTGTGACTAAAAAATAGTGACGTCTATGGGTGTTGCTATTGCGACACATAGCTGTCGCAATTGCGACACATAGCCGTCGCAAAATGCCCCCAAATGTATTAGTGCTAGTATAGCTTGCCAAGCAAGCTAAGATTTGGAAAGGGCTAGACAAGTTAAGGAGGATTTGGCTCTTCAGTTAGAGGGATTAGAGTTGGAAGCTGTTGCAGATGAAATGAAAAGGAAGATTTCATTCTTGCATGCAAATATGAACACATCTACCAGTAGCTCTGTCCCTATCACACTAGGAATGCCCTCACCTAATCAGCTTAGCAATTTTCTTCCAAATCCTCAAGCCTTCCACCCTGGACAAATTTTACCTGGTCAAATACCTAATCAAGTTCCCCTTGTAGTTAGTAGTACAGTAGGGACTGTACCTTGTCAAAATATTGTAGCAACCCCTCTAGTCAAACCAAATATCCAAAGGAGACTAGTTCATTTGGATAGATATAGGCCTTTATTTTTTGATGGTATCCCTGGTCAACCTAATGCTATTCCTAATGAGATTAGGAAGAAAATCCCATTGTTCACTAGAAAAAATGTGATTACCTGTGAAGAGCACCTAAAATTTTTCATAGATAAAGTTAATGACTATGAGATTGAGCATGAGGATGTTATAATGAAACTTTTTGTTCAATCATTGGTTGAGGATGCCCGAGACTGGTATAGGGGTCTGCCTAAGAACAATATTGCATCTTGGGATGAGTTTGTCAGATGTTTTAAAGAGAAATATGCAGAACATGTGAACTCTAGTTACATGCCCAATGAATTTAACAATATTAAGAATCATTACAATGAGAGAATGTTAGAGTTTAATAGCAGATTCCAAAAGGCTGTGTATAAATTGTTCCAAGTTTTGAGATTAGATGATGTAGTGTGCCTAACCACATACTTCAACTCTATGGATGGCAAGATGTCTTATCTTCTAAGAGATAAGAATCCCCCTACCCTTAGGGATGCATTTAAGTTGGCCATAAATATTGAAAGCAACCGAAAGGCATCTAGCCAAATGTACAAAAGAGATGAGGGTAGATTGTGGAAGGAAACCAGGCCACAACCTGCAAGGCCATCCAAAGATGATGAAAAAATGGACAAAGGAGATGGTATTAACAAGGACTTCCCATCAAAGTTTGACAAGGGTGGTAGAAATTTTCAAGATACAAGGCCACCTTATCAGAGATAGGATAGAGCCCCTAACTTACGAGATATGCCCTACAAGACAAATTGGAAAGATGGGAGGCTTGTTCCTGACAACAATGAACCCCAAAAGGGAAGAGATACACTAGATCCTTTGAAGAAAAACATAGCACATAATGTGGAAAATACCCCTTGGTGTGTGGCTTGTAATATGCCTCATTCACCATTCCAATATGTTGTGGCTCAGGCCTTGGGAGAAGAGGCCAATGATTCATATGTAAGAGATTATGAAGGATCTGAAAAGCCTACTATTAACATGTTCACTACTGATCTAATGGGAGATTCTTTATCCTTAGAGGATGAAGGAATTTGTTTTGATATAGATCATAAAAGGAGGCTATTCTTAGATTATGAATAACAAGTGTTTTCTCATTCTGATCATGATGAGTCTGACCATGACAATTGTACAGATAATGTGGTGGAATCACGGTTAGAAGAAAAATAGTGGAGAAAGCCTAGTGATGAAGAAATTGAAACCCTAACCATGGCTGCCATAACTCAAGCCAAATCCTCATACAATTTGAGGAACATAAAGGTGGGTAATGAGAAGGGAGTCCCTAGATCTATATTTGTTAAGGATAACTTTCAAAATAAGGACTCCCCTAAGCCTAATGTTGTAAATAGTGAGAAGGAAGGGCTTGTGAATGAAAGGAAGATGATAGAGGAGGTTACTTCTAACAAGGTTAAAAGGAAAGTTGGTAGGCCAAAGGATTACCTTGTTTTTACTGCTAATCCCCCAACCTTTGATATGAGACACGCCTTGTTTCAAATGAAGGTTTCCATTCCCTTGCTTGAAATGTTGAAGATTGAGGAACAGAAGACAATAGCCCTGGCTCTCATAAGTGAACAGGGGATAGTTCTTGCCATGCAAGAGAAAGGGATTTTAGTAGAAGGGCCTATTCCAATTGATAATATCTCAGATATATGTGTTGGAAATATTGTGACACTAGAACCATCCTCTATTGACCCTTTCTATGTAACATTGATTGTAAATAATTTTCTGCTAAAAAATTGCATGATTGATTCTGGTGCTGCCACAACTATAATGCCTTACCATGTGATGAAAGAATTAGGATTACAAGTTGACACTTCTAATGGGAGATGCTATGTTATGGATAATAGGGCAGTGTCTATTGTAGGAACTCTAATTGGAATTAAAGTAAAAATTGATGCATTCCTAGAGGCCACATATAAAATGGATGTGGTTGTTGTTGATACAAAACCTCATTATGGCATGCTACTATCAATACAATGGGCTGCAATAGTTGGTGGAAAATTTCAATTAGATTTTTCATATGCTACTATCCCAATCAATGGAACTAAGGTAAAGTTGTACAAGGAGCCCCGTTCTTAAGTTATGATTGAAGTGGTTGCTCTGGAAGCTTTGAACTGCTTTGTAGATATTGATATGAATAATTTTGTGATTGAGGAGACAATAACACAAATGAAAAATATAGATCCAATTGTAGATGAGTTAATGTTGTAGCAAGATAGCCTTTGGCAAATTTTCTTTGATGGTGGATGCTCCAAGGAAGGATCAGGAGCTGGTGCGGTGTTCATTTCCCCATTAGGTATTACATTTAAGTACTCTTTCTTGCTAACTTTTGAATGTACCAACAATACAGTTGAGTACGAGGCATTAATATTGGGATTAGATGTAGCCATAAAGCATGGTATTAAAATTTTAAAGGTCCATGGTGATTCCCAATTAATCATAGCCCAAGTGAGATCTCAGTATGCTACTAAGGATGAGAAACTCAAATTATATAAACATGCTGTCTGGAATAGACTAGAGTTTTTTTATGCTTTCAATCTGCTTTGGATAGAGAGGTCCAATAATATCATGGCATATTTTCTTGCTAATTTTGCCCTTAAAAACAATGATATTACCCTCACTAGTGTCTCTATGTTAGAAGTCAAAAGTAGGCTTGTAGTGCCTGATAATGTATATAATTGGCAAGTTTTTGAGGATGATCTTGATATCCTTAGATTTCTTCAAGGCCTAGATCAGTATGATGGTCAAAAAATATATGTCAGTGAAGTATAGTAGTGTGTTGAAGGAAGAGAGTACATTATGGGAAATGAAATAGTGCAATTAACCTCGAATCACATACCTAAAGGGTTAGTGGAGTTGGAGGGAATGTTCAAAATAAATGATGGTTTTTTGTCTCAAAAGTCCAACACTAAAATGGATGATCTAGAGGAGATAAACTTAGGATCTAAAACCTCCTCACAAATGGTCTACATTGGAAAGAAATTGAGCAGAGAGGTTAGAGGAAATCTGATAAGACTTTTGAAGAAATATAAGCATGTGTTTTCTTGGTCTTATGATGATCTCAAGGCATATAAGGCTGATTTGTTTTAGCATGAGATCCCTCTAAAAGAAGAGAATAAACCATTTAGATAGAAGTAAAGAACTATTAACCCTCTACTAGCTACAAAGATGCAAGTTGAATTGACAAAGCTGAGAGATGCTGGTATCATTGAACCAATTAGGCATTCTACATGGGTTTCAAATCTTGTGCCAGTAAGAAAGAAGAATGGTGACATAAGACTTTGGGTTGATTTTAGGAACCTAAATGTGGCCTCGTTCAAAGATAATTATGGATTGCCCAATATGGAAGCCATGCTGCATAGGGTAACTGGTTGTGACCTCTTGTCAATGATGGATGGTTTCTCAGGTTACAATCAAGTGCTAGTCAAAGAATCAGAACAATTTAAGACAACATTTACAACCCCATGGGGAACATATGTATATATTCACATGCCTTTTGGTTTAAAAAATGTTGGAGCAACTTTTCAAAGAGCAATGGATGTTGCATTAAAGGAACCGATCAATGTCTTGATGGTTGTATACCAGGATGATCTTACTGCTTACTCTAAAAGGGCTGAAGATCATTTTTGTCATTTGGAGAAGGTCATTATTAAAGCTTTAGAATTTGGTGTTTCATTAAATCCTAAAAAATGTCAATTTGCTATAATAGAGAGGAAGTTACTTGGACATATAGTATCAAAAGGTGTCAGGCTTGATCCTGAAAGAGTAGATGCAATCAAGAAGGTCCTTCCACCAAAAAATGTAAAGGGTGTGCAATCTTTCTTAGGACAGATTAATTTTGTCAAAAGATTTATTGCTAATTTTGCAGAATTGGTGAAGCCTATAGTCATGTTTTTGAAAAAAGATGCAAAATTTGATTGGAATTTTGAGGCTCAGCAAGCTTTTGAGAAAATTAAACAAGCAATCTAGGAAGCCCCTATTTTGGTGTCACCTAATTATTCAAAGCCATTTTGTCTATTCTCCTTTGCATATTTTCACACAATTGTAGCCATCTTGTTGCAAAAGGATCAAGAAGGTTTTGAACATCCTATAGCCTTCTTTAGTAAGTCTTTATAGTCTACTGAACTAAATTATGAGTTAATGGAAAAGAAGGCATATGCATTGGTAAAGGCTGTTAAAACTTTTAGACCCTATCTAGTTTTTGCCAAGGTTAATGCTTATGTACCTCATGTGGTAGTGAAAGATATTTTGGCTCAAAGTGAGGTCATAGGGAAAAGATGCAAGTGGATCAATAGGAGCCAAGAGTTTGATCTTGATCTTCACATTACTAAACTAGTGAGAGGTTTGGGACTTGCCAAACTAATGATTGAAGAAAACATGGACTTGGTCCAAGTAAATAGTATTCTTGTTAATGAAGATACAGACACTAGTATTGAAGTACAACCATGGTACAAGGATATTGTTTATTTTATTAAACATACTAAGTGTCCCCAGGAGTTGAATGATAATCAAAGGAGGAGTTTGAGACTGCAGGCCCAAAGGTATGTGCTAATCCAAGGTGATTTGTATTGGAAAGATAATGATGGAATTTTGTTGTTTTGTTTGGACAAACACTAGTTAGAAAAAGTATTGAAAGAAATGCACTCTGGATTATGTGGAGGGCATCACTCTGCTCAGTAAAAAACTCATAAGATTTTGAGGGCAGGGTACTATTGGCACGTGTTATTTAAAGATACTCATTCTTTTGTTAGAAAGTGTGAGCCATGTCAAAGGTTTTCCAAAAAATTAAAGTTCTCAGGTGCCTTATTGTTAAATCCTATGGTTGCAGAAGCCCCTTTTGCAATGTGGGGTGTGGATTTTATTGGGGAATTTTTTGAAAAGTCTAGTGGGGGGCATAGTTGCATTCTAGTTGCTACAAACTATTTCACTAAATGGATTGAAGCAATTCCAACTAAAAAAGTGACTAGTACTATTGTAATTGAGTTCGTAATGAACAACTTAATCACTAGATTTGGTGTCCCTATTAAATTGGTTGTAGATAATGCCATGAGTTTTAGATCTCAATAAATTACTAATTTTTGTTTAGAAATGGGAATCATTTTGTCTTATTCATCTCCTTACCACCCATAAGCAAATGGCCAAGCAGAATCTAGTAGTAAGAGAATTTTGCAAATCTTGAAGAAGACTTTAGAAAAGAACAAAAGGAGTTGGCATGTAAAGTTGAAATTAGCATTATGGGCTGATAGGATTGCTGAGAAAAGAGCTACAGGGAAGTCCCCTTTTGAGATGGTATATGGTTTAAAGACTAGGCTCCCTGTAAACAACTTCTTACTAATTTATAAATTCATGCAAGAAGAAGGCATGGAAATCAGTGATCCATTGCAGGACATAATGATTCAATTGGTGGAATTGGATGAGATCAGAAGAGAAGGACAAAAGGAAAATGTGAAGTTGCAACAAAAAATGAAATATCTTTTTGATAAGAGAGTAACTGTGAGAAAATTCCAGCCTGATGACATGGTTCTATAGTGAAATGCCAAAGCTAAAGATAAGGGGAAACACAAAAAATTTGAGTCTTTGTGTATGGGAACTTTTATTGTTCATCAAACCCATGGCAAGGATTCATATTTTCTGCAAAATTTGGATGGTGAAGAACAGGAATTGCCAGTGCATGGACAATTCCTAAAATTTTTCTTCAGCTAAGTTCTTTTCCTTTTTCATGCACAGTAGATATGTATAAATGTATAGGTGTGTTTGTTTTTGTTGTGTGGGTTTTGTGGTCTACCTCCTAGAGATTCATAAATTCTTTCTATGATCTTGCATTCAATCATCCTCAGATAGAGCCATTGTTGGGTATATTCTTAGTTTTCTCAAGTTTTTGTTCAAATTTTGGTTTAGTCTCCCTGCAAGTGTTTTTGTTTGGTTTAATGTCTGTAAAGTTTCTTCAAAATTACCATGACCAAGTTCAAAAACCCATTACCCTAGGTCTTGCCCTTAAGAAGTTTGAATTCATGTGAAAACCCTCAAAACAACCCTAATTTGTATGTCTCGTCGTTACTTTTGGGTCACTTAAGTGTTAAACCGTGCATGTGGTTATTTATTTCAAGTGTTCATTGAATCGTGAAATGTCATCTCATATCTTTAAGTTATTTGGAAAATTGGTGAATGTGTTAAAACCTTGTTAAGTGTTTCCCTTGGTCGCGAGGTCTCCAAGTAATTAGCGGTTATCACAAAGTTTTGCATGACTTGGTGAATGCATTGTGTCCCGTTTGCTCATTCCCTAGTGGCTTCCTATTAACTTTTACCAACCTGGTGTGGTGTTGATCACTTATTCTCAGAATAGGGTGGTTAAATTTTATATCATCTAGTGAATTGGTGAGCACTGTTGATAATCTCCAAGATCAATGGTTGTGACTTAATCTTAGGTTGATTTGAGTCCTACATATTTTGATTTGGCGAATGGGCGATTGAGCAGTTGTATTATTATCCTCTAAGTTTGGTGGCTCTGACAATTTGAGTTAATAACTCTAGCAAAGGTAATGTTCTCCTTGTTCGCTCATTCTTAGAATAGGCTAATATAGTTCTAAATGATCTAGTGATTCAGTGAATCAAGTAGTCGCAAGTTCTCTTAAAAGATTGGTTAAGGCTAGAAGCATTTGGCGAATGGGCAAATCAAGTGATCAAGAGGGTTAAAATGCATTTAGTCTCTTAGTCACATAATGGAATGGTCAAATGTTTAAGGTATTGGGAGATTAAATGAATGCTTTGTTCGCTGAGTCTCATAATCAAATGACTAAGGTTTATATTATCTCAGTGAATTGGCGATAGCCACTGATTGGTGTCAAGATCAACGGTTGATCCAAAATCTCATTGTGTAAATGGTGGTTAAGGGGTGATTTAGTGATTCAGAGAGCAAGTTGTTTGCCAATTCTCATAATAAGCATGCGGTTAAGTATACTGTCAAGCTGGAGAGAAAGAAATTATCCATCCAATTAGTTTTAAGGGAGGATTTCATGACATAAACATGGATTAAAGTACAGAGCTGTGATCATTGCTTTTTTGCCTTATTTTTGAATTTTTAAATATATCTGTCAACATCTCGACATCAGCTAGCTTTGATTTGAAAACTGGTGATATGTGAAATTGAATGCGGATGCAATTAAGGATGGATTTTCAATTATTTTGGTAGTTGTACACATCTGATTTGCATCGATAAATAGGCTAGACTCATTGTTTTCTATGTTTGAAATTATTTGAAGAGAATTGTGTTTTTTGGAGCAAGCTTTGAGCACCAAGCACATCTAGGTTGCAGAATTGAGAGCAATTGTGCAGCAAAAATGAGTCAACCACAGTCGAGTATAACTTCTTTGAGTGGTGAAGCCAAAGCCAATGGAGGTGAAGACAAAATCAAGCCAAATTATTCAGATGAATTCATAAAATTGCTGCCTGGTTCCAGCCAAAACAAGAGAGCTCCCGATGATGTCTTTGAAGATGTTCTAGGTTAGTCAGAGATCCTGTCACACCAGATTGTTTAGGTTATACTCTCTTTAGTTATTTTTATGGAAATAGGGGTAAACATGTGCCTGTTTGTAATGCTTGGGCTTTGGGTTTGGGGAAATTGGTTGTCCCTGATGTGTTCTTAGATGTGGATTTAATTATTACACTAGCTAGGTGTTATGACCCTATTTAAAAAAAAATTAGGAAGGAGGACCAGTCACCCTTGGTTACTGTTGACAGGGGTTCTTTTATGAAATCTTTTAGTTTATATGCATCTTCTTCTACTAAGATTGATTTCAACAAAGAAAGAGAGAGGTACAAAAATAATATAGGGTTAGCAAAGGACCAGTTGGTGAAACATATCCCAAAGAAAGGAAAATATATAGCTCCGCTCCCTACTAGCATGAATGCTCTTTACCAGTTTAAATCCCTCAATGACTACATGAGGCAGACTTGCTATGGGTTGTGTAGAGTTTTGGGAATAGATGGGGATGAAGAAATCTTGCCAGTTGATCTTTTAATGATGATCTTAGATATTCAAAACTCTCCAGTGAACATAGATTATGACTACATCTAGTATATAATTGATAGGATGCATGAAGGGTTGATATCTGTTAAAGAAAGTAAGAATACTATTAAGTTCTTGCATTATTCAATGTTGATGCACTTAATTTTGTTTTTCAATATCAATAGTTTTGATTTGAATATGCTGAAACCAAGGTTCACCTTCCAAGACCAGCATAATTCGGTGCAACTATGGGTAAGAATGTGGAATTCAACTTCAAATGAGGGTGATTTCTGTGTTTTTTAGAATTTCATTGTTTTTCCAATTATAAAGATGTTATGCATCAATGTTATAAGGATATCACCAAGGATCCTTAAACTCCTAAGACCTAAGTAGTTTGAAAAAAAATGGGATGGAAACCATAATTGGGGTGACTTCTACTTTGGGGAGAATTCAACAATTTTAAGAGTCTATGGTTGTCCCCAACCCCCACATTTGTCATCAAAATTTGTGCCACCAAGAGTTGCCACTTTGGAATTCATCTGGCAGTTGATGTGGATAGATAGAGAACTTTTGGCCCCTCATAAGAAGGGTAGTTTCACACCGAGGCAGTTCAGAATTGGTGATTTCTTGATTGGCAAGAGGGCTTTCCCATAAATCACTGCATGGTTAAATCAATTCAAGATGGTATCTAGTTTTTGCTGACATGTGGACCCTGAGGGTTTTATTAGGATTGCAAGGTTGACCCTAATCCCTAATATTGGTGTCATTAAAGAACATGAAGGCCTTGATGAAGAGGATGTGATCAGAAATATTGTAGAGAAGGATGAGGTCACCAAGAGATGGAATAGGTTTTTTGACTTGAAGGATTTGCAGAATCAATTGAAAGAAGCCCAAACTCCTTTTGAGGGTTTCTTCCCTAACCTCCCTTATTTACAAAGGATTGATAAGATGATTGAGATGCATGACACTCTATCGAATCAGGTAGAGAAAATGCTTGATCAAAAGAAGCCAAAGAAGGGTAAAGATTATTCATCCTCCGATTATGAGGAGTTTTCTAATGAATCACAAGAGGGAAATAGCCAACCACAAGTTGGGGATTTACTAGTTGTTGAGCCTATTCAAGACCAGCCAGAGGTAGAGAATCTTCTAGAGCCACCATTGAAGAGACAAAGACTTGAGGAGGGAGAGCCTTCTAAGAAAAGAAAGCAGAAAAGGGGGATTGATAAAGCATTTGCTCTTGTGCCTAGTGATAGGGCTTACCATCACCAATTGAGGAAAAAAATAAGAGCCATCAAGAAAGTGGCTACTAATGAGGAAAATGAGGAGCAGTCCCTGTGGTTAGGACAAGATATCAGGGAAGTTTATCAAGAAGAATTTTTAAGTGATGACTAGTTCATCAAAAGTGATGAATTCAAGAGTTTTCTTGTTTGAAATAAGAAACAAGAAGTAGCTAAGGCCATGCCTAAAGGAATGGAACTGAGTGAAGAGACTTTGAGGGCTTTAGCCTCTAATGATCCCAACCTTGATCCCATCACTGTGGATGAAGCCAGAGAGATTGTCAGAGCAAGTGGAATGCTACTAACTCTAGGATGGGATTTGACTTCTACCTTTATTATAGATCAAATATGGAAGAAACCACAAGGTAGTCTATCCTATGAAGTTCATATTGGTGATATGATGAGAGGAAGTGGCTATGACCCTAAGAACCAGGCTGTTGCAATGTGGTCTATGGCCCCTAAGACTAAAAACCCATCCTTATTGAGTATAGATGACCGCATGGAAGGGAATAAGATTATATGGACTATACAAAATACTACTGATCTTAAGGTTTCCAAGGTAGTCACTCATTGGGCTAACCTCAATGAAGCAAAGATAGTTTAGTTATCAAAAATGTATTCAAGGTTATTTGAGAATTCAAGCATGGTGGCCAAAGACAGAGACCTAAAAATGATGAAAATCAAACAATTGGAAGATGAGTTGGTAGAAATGCAGGTTAGGCTTGAAGAAGCCTCAAAGATAGTTCCTCGTCTTCCTTTGCAAGTTGAGGCCCCTCCTCAGGTAGATGTAGAGTTATTGATAAAATTGCTGAGGATTTGGAAAGGGTAAAATTGGATGCATCTCTGGACACTATAGCAAGAATTGTGCAATATAGATAGGGTAAAATAAAGGAAAGAATGGAGTCAGTCCAGAAATTAGTTAGTCTATTGCATCAAGCCAATGAAAAGGTGAATGAATTCTTAATTACCTTGGAGCCACTTTTTAGCACATGATCAGGAAGAAGTTCATTATTTGATAAGCTTGATGACTTGCAAGAATACAGGTCAGACATCCCTAAGATAGTAAGTGAAGTTTTTGAAAAGATTGGATTAATAAGTGCTACATCAAATTTTTTCAAAGGTAAGTCTAACCAAATAAAGGCCAAGCTGGCCATGTTTGATAAAGATTATAGCAAATATTTGTCTCCAATTTATGATGATAATGAAAAATTTGTTAGTTTGGAGGAATGGAAGTTGTCAATGGATCAGTTGGTGATTAAACATGATTCTTTCCTAAAGGATGACAAGGCTTTAGACTTGGAAAGATGCAACAATATAATTGATAGGTTATTTAAGATTGAAAGTGATTGCATAAAATTTGTAGCGGAGGCTAAAAATATAACTGATTCCATGTGGGATCAGAAGATCAAATCACTACAGGAGTTACAGGCCTACAATTGGCCATCTGATGATGATGTGGCAGCATGGACCCAGATGATAAAGAAGAAAAAGAAGAAGCCAACTACTCAGACTACAGAAGAAGAAGAAGAATAGAGTGCACATGGCACTTGATCCAAAATTTGAGGGAGAACATGTTTCAAATAGGGGATGATGTAAGTTAGCTGGATTATGGTCATCATTCATGCAACAAATTTAGCAACTACTTTGAAATATCTTTAGACGAAGGTGCCATGTGCAAAGTTGTTGAGAAGTTGAGAGTTACATTCTGTTGTTTTGATCAAATATCTTTTAGTTTGTGTTTTTTTATTAGTGCAAGATCTTTTCCCAGCAATCTGAAGCTTGTTGCATCCTTTGAGGATTCTAAGATGGCCGTGGGTATATGTAGCAAGTTTTTGCTCTTTTATAGAGGTGGTTGATACATCTTTGTAAATAAGTTCTAAGATATAGAACCTTATTTTCTTTGAAGTTAAGAGAACATTGTATTGACACAATTTGATTATTAATACAAAGATACTGGAACTCTGTTACTACTAATTTTTGTCTTTGTGTATGGATACTTTAGTTTTCTTATGCATTTAAATTGTAAGGCTTTTTCAATGCATATGTTCACAAGTTGAATATAGGGGTTAAACTTAAGTTTCTTTCAAGGAAAGAGTAAAATCTTAAGGGAGGTCTCTATAAACTAATCATCCATGTATGAATCTGATAACAGTTGTAGGAATTAAAGGAATGGGATGTTAGGCATGTCATTTTGGTTTTAGTATATTTGTCTTGATAGATTTCTATGGAGATAGGGTTTGACTCCGATGCCCAAGTAGATAAGGCACTAGTTTTAGATCCATTTGCACCTGTTACCACCAGAAAATATAAAAAATTGATTCATTTCAGTTTATTTGCATGATCTTTATTTGAATTATTCTATGATAAATCCATGGATGTGTATTGTAATGCTTTATAGAAGCACTGAATGAGGTTAACCTTCCTTGAGTTTAACTCTTAAAAAGAAGAAGGATGAATGTCCTTAAGCCATTGTTCCGTGTTGTTGCTTTTATAATTTCCATCATCACATTATGTATCAGGATAATTTGGGCTATACTAAGAGTTGTAACATCTTATTGAGTTGATCTTGAAAGGAATAATGTAGCAGTGAAGGAGCTAGTTCACAATTCAAAGCTCATGCAAATAGTGAATTGCTATAGGTAAACCCACCTAAGTTTTTATACTAAAAGTGAAGAAGGTTTTACAACCTTAATACCTTAGTGCTTGCATTTTGTTAGATGCATCTATTGGGACTACAAGAGTTTATGAAAGTGTAATCATTTGTAGATTTGAGCACTAATAGGTTACATCTAGATTCTTGAATTGCTGAAATTTTGATGGCATAAATAGAACACAAAGTTCTCAAAACTTTTCTAATAACAGTCTCATCATCAATAGTTCCATTAGCTCATCTAATAACATTTACAACTTCTTTTATTCTACCACAATATTGAGCAATATTCTCACCTTCTTGCATTTTCATTTCATGAAATCTATCTCTTAGGCTTTCAGCTTTTTCCCTTAGTACATTTATGTCACCACCATAAATGTTAGTAGGAGTGTTTCACATTTGCTTTGCATTTGTATAGCATTTGTTGTCTCCAATTTAGGGTAGCTTAAGGAAGATGCAATCTCCAACATTGCTTGATTGTGCTCTTGTTTAGCTCTCATCTCCTCGACAGTCAGAGGTGTAACAAGTGTAAAATAATCATGCTCAATATAATACTTTACTGAATTACCAATACCAGCTAGATGCAATTTTATCAGACTCTGCCATGTAGGGAATTTTTCCTTATTTAGCTTCAGTACCTCCTTCTTATACATCTTGACCATTTACTTCAAGCACCTTTAAACTTGTTCTCTGTAAGCACCAACAACTCTAAAACCAATTGTTAATATGATTTAGAACAAAAGAGAGGGGGGGTGAATCAGTTGTTCTTCGGTCCAAATGTATAAAACAAACTTTCAAGTACTTTAACAAATTTAGATCTGATAACCAAGACTACTTGGTCATTACTGAATTCATATCAGAAACATATAACAATGTAGTCTACTATCCAATAGTATTTAACTTGCAAAACATAGAAATGTTCAAACCAAAACATTCACACAAGCATTAACACTAGGATTTATAGTGGAAACCCAATTTGGGAAAAACCACTTTGTAACATGTTACTGATATTTTCACTCTTCTGAAGTGAGCTCTGTGAAAAGCCAACCTTGTCAAAGGTTACAAACATGCTATCAGGTGTGACTTGGCTAAATGATTTAAACCACTTGGTTAGAAGTGCACCTTGTTATAGGACTTAAATACATTCCATTAGAATGCAACCTTATTCAAAGGATTTAAACAAATGACTATTAGGTCAACCTCGGTTAAAAGGATTTTGACTGATACAATGGTTAGAAAGTAATAGTAGTATTGATCTGAAAACATACAACTCACTTTGCAAATAGTAGATCTGATTTCATGCACATATGCTAGCTTACTGACTGTGATTCATTTCAAACTCCATCACTAATCTACTTAGAAATCCCTTCAAGCAATCATAACTCTTTCTCCTTCAACCTTTTCTACTTGTACAGTCAATAACAACAAATCCATAATCTCCTCTGCATTACACTTCTCAACCTCTTGCTAGGTTTCCTTAATACTTCCTCATTTAGGTCGATCGAACTTTGTCGCTTAATCTCCTCCCTAGATCTTAGAGTTGGGTCAGATTCATCGAATCCTTCCAACTTTATGTTCTTCATCGATCCTTCTAGAAACATCTCATATCTCGTTATGGATTTACAATAAAACACTTTACAATGAATTAAATGCTTCCATATAATCAATAAATAAAGTCAACATGATTTACATAATCCAAAAATTCAACTATGTCGACTGGCAATCTAAATTCTTTCTCAAATGTAAATTACTGGTGCTCAGTCAATATTGTGTTCAACTCCTCAGTCTTCACTAGATAGCTTGGTCACCACTGAAACTATTTCATCGGCAAATGCTATCTTCCTCGATAATTAACTGATATTTGGTCAACACTAAATTTACTCGGCATATACTGGCTTGGTTGACACTAACATCACTTGGCTTAAACTAGATTTCTTCACTTTTTCTATGTTAAGCCTACTTGTTTAGTCTTACTTCTTACTTAGATAAGCAATACATTATCTTATCATTGTGCCACATAGTCAAGTACTCATTGAAGTATCAAGATAACTCAACCTTTCCTTAGGTGCTATTATTACCAACCTTGCCCTAATCCTTCTCAACAATCAAATAGATATAGTACTTTCTTACATAGCAATAGTCTTACCAGTTAAGGTTTGACATCAATGACAATACAACAATTTCTTCAATTATAGTTTCCAATATCCTTCCCTAATCGATTGTCCTATCGTATTCCTTGAGAATATGGTTAGATGAATAGGGATAGTTTTAAGATTATTTTATACCCTTTGGTAAATTTAGGAATAAGTTATTAGGGTAAGAAAATGTAATTGAATTTCTTTTATATTATGTTTTTAAAAAGATTTTATGTTTTGATAAGATTTAGATTTTCACTAATGTAATTCTTTTTAGGGCTTATTTTAATTTACTCTAAATTACTAAAGTGAAATAATGTAATAAGATAATTCATTTTGGAAAGTGTTATTATGTTTAGGTGTTTTGAAATTATTTTAATTGGCATAAATTTAAGTTTTCAAAATACTTAAATATAATATCTCACTTTACCCTATAGTGATTTTAACATCAATTATTAGGGTAAAAAGGTATAATGGATTATATTTTACCTTATTTGATTTATATTTTTTCACCTATTTCATTACTGAAAATACTAACTAGGTGACTTAAATATATATTCTCCTATTATGTTTTATATTTATTCCATAGAGATTCATAATTAGGGCTTTATTTTAGAGAGTGTAAAATTATTTTTCCCTAAAATCTAAATGTATTTTTATTTTCATAAAATGAGTTGTGAAAATGTACTTCTATTTTTACATTGGAGTGAGTCACATGATATTAAGGTTGTCTTTTTATTTATCCTCTTTCTAAAATATTAACAACCTTACCCTATGTAAATTATTTAAAATATCATTTTAGGGTAAGTATTCCCCTTTTATTTTCTAGGGTGAGTTATAATATTGCACCCTAGATTCTAGGAATATATTTGTATGAAATGAATATTATTTCATATTTTGGAAAAGGTATTTTGAAAAGGAAAATACATTATGGTTAATAGTTTAAAGTAAAGCTCTCAATTAAAATATAAAATTATATTCCTATTAGTGGATTTTAGGTTTTATCTTACTAATAGATTTTTGTACTTTGATAATTGAAAGAGGATACCTTTGATTAAATGTTTAAATGTTATTGGTATTTTTTCTTATATTATCAAATACATTTATATGCATATGTCATGGTTTAATTGATTATTTCTTTTGATACCATTTTAGTTATTAAAATAAAGAAATTTTAAATAGGGATCTTTTGGAAATTTGAAAAACATTATTAAATATAATGAACCCTAAATTTAAAATTTATTAAAAGTTATCTAATATTAGATTTTGTGTGCAGGAGTTTTACATTATAAACATGTGGATTAGCAAGCCAATTATCCAAAGATATGACAAATTACATTTGTAACACGGGGAATGTTTTTTTCCTCAAATAATTTATATGGTTAATTTTGTAATTTTTAGGGTTAGTTATAGGATTAGGTTTTTGTCAAAAGGTGTGTCTTTTCACAGGAAACCTTTGAATGGGATATTTATATTGAATCATTTGAAGTTAGAAAAAAACATGACAATAGGGGAAAACTCCACCAACTTCAATTTGAACCATCATGTACAAATTTTTCAAATACCAAATGAGATAAGTTATCTTATGTTTATTTGAAGTTATATGTTATTATTTTCAATTAGTTTTTTGGATACTCTGTGTATTAGAGTGTTCCACTATGTTCTATTCCCTGAATAGTGTAATTTAAAGTTAATATATACAACTTGAGTACCAATTGTATGGTCTGTGTATCTACCATTGTTCTTATCGGTCTCTTAAATTGAGTTAAATTCAACAAGATTAGTTGTGTAAATTGATTTGAATTTTGAATCAAGTGGAAGCCTATGGAATGATGGTCTTACTTTATTAAAAGTAAGATTTCTTAAAACTGTCTTTGATTATATGTAGGATTGGAAAATTTTGACTCTATAACCCAAATGTTCATTAGGCATTGATCTTATTATCATTTGAAAATTTTTATTTGGTTCTTCTTTTGTAGTTTACAAATCAATTTGATTACTTTTCTAAAAGCATTTACAATTAGGTTTTTTAGTGATAATTCAATTTTAGTTTAGATTTTCATAGAATTAAAGCTATCAAGAGATTGTATTGTTTCCCTCCAAAGATCATTTACCCCTTTGGAAGGAATTTTGTTTGTCTGTGCATGCATTTGTGTAGCATAGGGAACTTGATAATCTAAGGTAAATTTAGGCTGACCAGCCTTGGTTCGATCAAGCCAGAATTGGAGAGATACTAGTCTATGCCTGTCACTTGGCCAAATATGGTCCATTGTTTTTTGGCACCAATAGAGTAAATAGATAATCTAGGAATACAAAGAGTGTATGTACAAGATTATGGTATGCCAAACTAGGCCGTTAAGTGGCAATGGAAATTCAAAAAATCAAGTTTAGGCAAGTTGACATAAAAATTTGAACAACTTATAAATATTATATAAAAAATATGTAAGAAGACAATCTGTAGAAAATTGAATTTAGTTTCTAAGATACTAGGCCTTTTTTGAAATTTTTTTTATTATATATGGTGAAAATTTAAAATTTTAATGTAGAAGTACGAAAAATTTTAGAAAAAAAGAAAAAGAAGTAGGTGTATGTCCGACTACCTTAAATACAATCAAATGATAATTTTTTTTTTTCAAGATTCTATTTAAAAGTAGTATACTCATGTCTAGATATAACACATATATTTTTGTACTTTTTTCCAAGTAAATAATTAATTATGATTTTTCTTCTACAACTTTTCCAAAATACAAAAACTCTCGTGTCTGACCATGTTAACTTAGTTTAAACTTTATCAAACTGAAAACTTTTATTATTTTTTTTGTAGTAGGAAAAGAATAGAGTTTGACACATATTTTGGATTTCAAAAATGTTATACACTTTGAAAGTTATAGATATTTTCCAATAAGTCTATCAACCAGGACTAGAAAGATAACAAGTAGGTGTATCTCTGACCACAATAAACAAAATCAAATGATAATATTTGTTATAAGATATAAATACATAAAAGTAGTAGACTTGTGTCCTGATGTGATGTATATTTTTTTGTATTTTTTTTTCAAGTAAATAATTAATTATTATTTTTCTGCTACAATTTTTCCTGAATATAAAAACTCTCATGTCTGACCACCTTAACTTAGTCTAAACTTCATCAAATCGAAAGAATTTTTTATTATTATTGTATTAGGTGAAGCATAGAATGTGATGTATATTTCAGATTTTGAAAAATTTTATGTTGTTTGAAACTTATAGTTGTTTTTCAAAGAGTTTATCAATTAGGACTTGCTTTTCACATCACCACTTTTTGGCATACCATGATCCTGCACATACCTAGAGAATGAATCTAATGAAGAGGGAAACTCAAGAGGTGACCAACATGAAGAAAATATAGAAGAGATGCTGGAAGAAATGAGCTATGAAGATAGAGTTCTTAGGGGTTTAGAAGGAAGAAGTAAAGCAATCAAGATTGACATTTTAGACTATTATGGTAGTCTTAAGCTAGAAGAATTAATAGACTGGCTAAACAACATGCAAAAAAATTTCAAATGGAAGCCTATGACAAAAGAAAATAAGATGAAGTTTGCATACACAAAATTAAAAAGACATGCAATGATATGGTGGGATCACCTCCAAAAGGAATGAACTAGAAAGGAAAAGGAAAAGATTAAGACATGGAGCAAGATGGAGAAAAAGATGAAATAAAAATTCTTACCAATGGATTATTCACAAATCCTCATTCATAGGTTCTAGAATTTGAAGCAAAACTTGTCTTCAATGCAAGACTATACAAATGAATTCTATGAGCTATTCATGCACATAGCACATCAAGAAAATAATGAGCAGATGGTTTCTAGATATATGAATGGCCTAAAATTATCCATCCAAGATGAATTGAGCATGCATGCTGTTAACAATATGGAGGAATCCTACCAATTAGTTCTAAAGGATGAATAAAAGAAGAATAGGAAATATATCCAAAGGAATAGAGATGGTCAAAGGGGTACCTCAAGTCCATTTCGGGGAGGTTCTAATAATGGTCAGGGAGAGTCTTTTCAAGGATTTGAAAAAAATATAGACATTAGGCAAGATCCTCCAAATCAAGAAAGAGGAAGGGGGTTTCAGAGAGGATAAGGCTATAGAAGTGGAAGAGAATGGAAAAATAGAGAAGGCCTTTCACTTGTATTAGGTGTGGAGAAGAAGGATGTAGAGCCTTTGAATGCTCAAATTATAACATGCCAAAAATAAATCAAGGAGGATAGCCTAGAGTGAACCTGGTTTATCCAGAATTTATAGCAGAAGGAGAAGAATAAGAAGTCCTACCAGACATGGGAGAAAATCTCATGATGAGGAGATTGATTATCATTCCATAGAAGGAAGAAGTCACTATAAATAAATTTGATGATTCATGGCTTCGCACAGTAATTCAAAGAGGGGCAAAATGTAATACCCCAAAAAATGGGCTATAAGTTCATTAATCTCCTACATCTTCAATTCAAACAAAATCGACATCGAAGTCCTAACCTAAGGCACATCTGAACATCATCAAATCTAATTGATTATCTTAAATTCTGCATCAGGGAATATTCCTAGTAATATTCCTAATTATCTTAATTATCTTTAATTTAATGATTATTTGGTGATAAATCCAATTTATCCTAAAGTTTGATTAATTGAATATTTTCATATTTAATTAATTAGATTTAATATTTGCCACTTAATTGTTTAATTAAATTTAATTCTATCTATTATTAATTGTATTATTTAATTTTGACAATAAATCAAAATTCCTATGAATAATTGATTAAATTCTTATTTAATTAATTAAAGCATGTTGTCATTATTTAATAATATAATTTTTAATAAAAGTTTGGTAAAATAGTTAATTAACCCATAAATTAATTATTTTATTTCAAAAATCAGTTAAGTTGAGCATAAATCACTTTATTTATTTATTAAATCATAATTATCCATGTGCACATTCAAGGACCAGTTAAACTCAAATTGGAAAATCAATGCAAGTTGTTAGCTTTTTGAAACTCAACATCTTTTTGAGTTTTAAAGTTGATCTAAACTTCTAATTCGAGTTGAACTATGCTTTTGCATGATTTTTGTGACTTAATTATCCTTTATTTAAAAATAACTCAAAAATCAAGCTGAGTTATTTGAGTGATTTATGGCTTTTTTTCATGCACCTCCAAAGCCTAGATTTCTATAAAATCAAGGCTTAGCTCTTCATAATTCATCTCTCAAATCCACAGAATCTCGCAAATTGCAAACTTACTCTACAGGAATCATAGCATATCAGATTTGGAGAATTTGCACAATTGGAGCTTGCAAGATAAATTTGAGGATTCGAAGCTTTGTGAGATCAATTTCAAATTCATAGCTTTCATATTATTGTTAGAATCTTCATTCTCATATCATATCATTTCTAGATTAGCATTGCATATCAATTTTCATATTAGCATAGATTCATATCAGTTTTTCATTATTATTGCATAGAAAATATCAAAAATATAGATTAATTGCATTCATATTTCATATCTAGATCAATTGCATTCAAATCCTTTGTTTAGGTGTCATCTAGGTCACTGATCTCGATAACAATCTGAGAACATTAATCTTGCACCTACTAGAAGGCAGTAAATCGCTTGGTTAGATAGCTTTCAATTTTGCATGATTTCAATTATAGCTAACCTCTAATGTTTTAC
Organism: Chamaecyparis obtusa; assembly: GCA_027943335.1. Taxonomy (NCBI): domain Eukaryota; kingdom Viridiplantae; phylum Streptophyta; class Pinopsida; order Cupressales; family Cupressaceae; genus Chamaecyparis; species Chamaecyparis obtusa. The sequence continues at coordinate 144,915 of BSBK01004052.1, read as the reverse complement.
TGAGTGTTGTGTCTATAGATCAGGTACAATTTTCACACACACAGGATGTACTTTAGGTGGAAAGGTATGGCAAGTTATTATTGATGGGGGTAATTGTGAGAATATGGTAGCTATGAAAATGGTAGAGAAATTAAATCTACAATGTGAGAAACATCCTCATCCTTATCGTATTGCATGGTTTAAGAAAGGAAATGACCTATTATTGTTGCTAAAGGATGTTTGGTTAGTTTTACTATAGGAAAAATCTATAAGGATGAGATATGGTGTGATGTTATTCCTATGGATGCTTGTCATATTTTGCTGGAAAGGCCATGGAAGTATGATAGGAAGATCATGCATGATGAAGAGAAAAATAAAGATACCTTCTAGAAGGATGGCTCTAAAGTGACTCTCTTACCACTTAAGGATGAAAGGAAGAATGAGACTGTATTATCTGAAAAGGATGTTCTCAAAGAAATGAAGGTGACTAGTTGTTGCTATGCATTGGTAGTAAAAAGAGGAGAAGAATTATAAAACATAGTACCACATGATACAAAAAAGATACTAGAATAATTTGCTGATGTTACTCCAAATGAGCTACCTGATGGTTTCTCACAAAAAAGGGATATACAACACCATATTGATCTTATTCTTGGAGAAACTCTTCTGAATCAAGCAACTTATCGAATGAACCCAATGCAATATGAAGAGCTCAACAAACAAGTAACATAACTAATTGAGAAAGGCTTGGTTAGAGAAAGAATGATCCTGCATGTTGTACCTACATTATTGACTCTAAAGAAGGATGGAACATGGAGGATGTGTACTGATAGTATATCAATTAATAATATTACTATCAAGTATCAATTTCCTATTCCTCATATAGAGGATATGATGGATGAATTAGCAAGGGCCAAATACTTTAGCAAGATTGATCTAAGAAGTGGAAGACAACTTTTAAGACTAGGGATGGCTTGTATGAATGGAAGGTTAGTCTGTTTGGGCTCTCTAATGCACCAAGTACATTCATGAGATTGATGAATACTATTTTATGACCCTACATTCATAAGTTTTTTGTAGTTTATTTTGATGATATCATAATTTATAGGAAAAACAAAGGAGAACACCTACAACACTTAAGGATCATCCTAAGTGTACTAAAGAAAGAGAAGCTCTGTGAAAATTTAAAGAAGTACAGATTCATGCAAAACAATTAGACTTTTCTAGGCTTTTTCATTTCTGAAGATGGTATTCAGATGGACCCAGAAAAGGTCAAGGCAATCCTAGAATGGCCTAGTCCATCCAACATAATAGAGGTAAGGAGTTTTCATGGATTAGCAGCCTTCTATAGAAAGTTTATTCAAAATTTTAGTAGTATTATAGCACCCATAATAGATTGTACGAAAGTAAGGGATTTCACATGGGCAATAGATGCTGAAGAGAGTTTCAAGTTCTCGAAGAAAAAGGTAACTGAAGGTCCTATATTGGCACTTCCAAATTTTGATAAAGTATTTGAAGTAGAGTGCGATGCTTCCCATGTTGGAATAGGTGTTGTTCTTAGCCAAGAAAGTAAACCAATAGCCTTTTTTAGTGAAAAGTTAAATGATGTGAGGAAGAACTATTCTACCTATGATTTAGAATTTTATGCTATTTTTCAAGCCTTAAGGCATTGGAGGCATTATTTGGTCCCACAAAAATTTTTATTGTTTACAGATCATTTGGCCTTGAAATATGTGAGTTCACACAAAATAAATTGAATAGTAGGCATGCTAAATGGGTGTCTTTCTTGCAAGGGTATAATTTTTTTTGAAGCATAAATCTGGAAGGAAGAATCAGGTTGTTTATGCACAAAGTCGGCATGTTACTATGATAACTAAAATGGAAACAAAGGTCATTGGTCTTGATTCTATTAAAGTTTTGTATGAGGCTAATGATAATTTTTGGGAAATTATAGAGAAGATTAAAGAGCTAGCAACTAGTCTTTCAGATCACATGAGAGGAGAATACGTTTTGTAGGATGGTTACCTCTTTAGAGGAAAACAACTGTGTATACCATCTTGTTCCATGAGGGAAAATATTATCTAAGAATTTCATAGTGGTGGTTTGGCTGGTCACTTTGGGAAGGAAAAGGCGATAACCTTGGTTGAAGATAAATACTACTAGCCAAAACTGAGAAGGGAAATCACTAAGTATGTGGGAAGGTTCAGAATCTATCAAGTGGCTAAGGGTCACTCCAAAAACATAGGCTTGTATATACCTCTACATGTACCCATCAAGCCATGGATAGATGTGAGTATGGATTTTTTATTAGGGCTTCCCGACACCTAGCGAGGTAGAGATTCTATTTTTGTAGTTGTTGATAGATTCTCTAAAATGGCTCATTTTATTGCTTGTAAAAAAACCTCTGATGCCACAAGGATAGAGAACTTATTTTTCTCAAAAGTTGTTAGAATCCAGGGCATTCCAAACAATATCACATCTGACAAGGATACTAAATTTTTGAGTCATTTCTGGAGGAACTTGTGAAGAAGATGGGAACACAGTTGTAGTTTAGCAGTGCTTATCATCCCCAAACTAATGGAAAAACTAAGGTGGTCAATCAGAGTTTGGGAAACCTATTATAGTGCATTGTTGGTGAAAAGCGCAAGTAGTGGGACTTAGCATTGCCTCAAGCAGAGTTTTCTTACAACAATTCTCTTAACAGATCAATTGGAAAATATCATTTTCAAATTGTATATGGTAAGAATCCTCAGGGTGGTTTGGACCTTGTACAACTTCCTATGAAAGATAGAATTAGTAGTGATGGGGAAGCATTTTTTGAACACCAAAAAATTCAAAAATATGTGAGGAGTAAATTGTAGGATAACAATGAGAAATATAAGGCTACTGCAGATGTTAGTAGAGGGAGACAAATATTTAATGCAAGTAATTTGGTGATGGTGTACTTGAGGCATGAGATATTTCCTACTGGCACATATCATAAGATGAAATACAAAAAGATAGGTCCTTGCCAAATTCTGAAGAAGATCAATGATAATGCTTATGAGGTTTGTTTACCAGATAATTTGGATATTTCTCTTGTGTTTAATGTTTTTGATTTGTATGCATTTCATGGAATGTTATATGAGATCGATAGTAGAGATGAGGTGGATTGGCATCCCCACCTTCCAAGTAAAAAGAAATAAAAGGTTGCCCACATTCTGGACAAGCAGTCTCGAGTCACAATGAATGGTCATTACAATAGGTACTTGATTCAGTGGGAGCGATTACTAGCGACAAATAGAACCTAGATCTCAGATTGGGAAGTGATGAAGTTGGACCCCACAAAGTTGTAGCAGTTCACAAACAACCACTTGCAGGAACTATGTTCCTTTAAAGAAGGGGAGAATGATGCAGAAACTTTTGGAGGACATAAAATGATGCAAAAACTTCTAGAGGTCATAACTTTTGATTTATATTTGGGTTTTTTCTGAAATGTTTTGGGTGCATGCTTAATATGGTGGCATATATTTTGTCTATGATCACAAATTGATCGGGGTCCATTTTGGCACATTTTTGGGAGCTGAAAGTTTTATTTAGGGCTATGAAATCAGCTTTTAGTGTTTTTTTCTAGTTCTTAGAAAGTTTTGTTTTGTAATAAATCTAAAATTATGTTTCTAATCTTGGATATTAGTTTGAAATTCATTATAACTTAGTCAAGGACATATTTAGGAAAAAGATAAGCTTTTTAGGTGTTGTTTTGAAAATTACAAAAAAAATGGCCAAAAAATAACTATGGGAAAAACTGCCAAAAAGGGTAATTTTTGGATTTCTCAATTTTTGGGGGGTTTTTGGTTATTTAAGAGTTTGCTAAGAATTTTAGAAATAGTCAGTGATGAATGGAAAATATTGAAGGTTCAAAATCTATGTTTATTTATCTTTTAATTAAGTTTTACTATTAACAGAGAGTTGTGTGCTACATCGACATATTTTAAAAAAGAGAGATCTTCCGAACAGTCAAACAAATTATAATAACCCTTGAGAAATTCTAATGATTATCAATAACTGATGAACTACAACTGATTGAACACCTAAATGACTTAAAGATCAGTGGTTACAGATCACCAAGCACTGAATTGATATGTAAGATAATGAAGAATGGATAAATGCAATGAATGAGGAGATAGAACATATACAAAAAAACAAGACATGGACTTTAGTACCTAGACCTAAGGATAAGAATGTTATCAGTACTAAATGGACTTTTAGAAATAAGTTTAATGAAAATGGAGAGGTTACAAGGAATAAAGCCATACTAGTTTGCAAGGGGTATGCACAAGAGGGAGGAATAGATTATGGTGAAACCTTTGCACCTATTTATAGACTAGAAGGAGTCCACATGTTGTTAATATGATTTAGAATAGCAGAGAGGGGGGTGAATCATTTTTTCTCAGGTCCAGATGTATAAAACAAACTTTGTAACTCTTCAACAAAATAGATCTAACAACCAATAGCTACTCAGTCATTTCTGATTGCACAATAGAAACATATAACATTGCAATCCACTACCCAGGTGTATCTAACTTGTAAAACAAAGAAATGTTTAAACCAAAACATCCACACAAGTATTGACACTAGGATTTATAGTGGAAACCCAATATGGGAAAAACCACTTTGGAACATGCTACTATTATTTTCACTCTTCTAAAGTGAGCTCGGTTAAAAGCCAACCCTCTCAAAGGTTACAAACACAATGTCAGGTGTGACCTGGTTAAAGGATTTAAACCACTCTGTTAAAAGTGTGGCTTGTTATAGGACTTACATACACTCCATTAGAATGCAACCTTGTTCAAAGGATTTAACATATGACTATTAGGTCAACCTCTGTTAAAAGGATTTTGACTATTACAATGATTAAAAAGTAGTAGTAGTAATGATTTGAAAACATACAACTCACTTTGCAAATATCAAATCCAATTCCATACACATATATTGGTTTACTGACAGTGATCCTTTGTCATCTCCATCACTGATCTACTCGGTATTCTCCTCAAGCAATCATAACTCTTCTCCTTCAGCCTTCTCTACTTAGACAGTCAATAACACCTCCAGTATCCTCTTTCTATCCTCTCTTAGCCTCATGCTTAGGTTCCCTAAATACAACTTCATTTAGGTCAATACATCTTTTGCTGCTTGATCTCCTTCGTAGATCTTAGGGTTAGGTCAGATTCATTGAATCTACCCGCTATATGTTCTTCATCTTCTTTTCTAGAAATATCTCAAATCTCTTAAAGATTTACAATAAAACATTTTATAGTGCATTAAATGCTTTCATACAATCAATAAATAAAGTCAAAACATTGTACATAATCCAAGAATTCAACGATGTCAGCCAAAAATCTAAATTCCCTTGAAATATAAAAATACTGACACTCAGTCAATACTATGTTCAACTTCTCGATCTATAATAGAAAGCTTGGTCAATACTAAAAACTATTTCCTCAACTAACACTATCTTCCTCAACAATTAACTGATGTTCGATCAACACTAGATTTTCTCGACATACACTAACTCGGTCGACACTAACATCACTTGGCTTAAACTAGATTTCTCCTCTTTTGCTTGGTTAAGCCTACCAGTTTAGTCTTCATTCTTACTAAGATAAATAATACATTATCTTATCATTGTGCAACATAATCAAGTACTCATTGTAGTATCAAGATAACTCAACCTTTCCTTAGGTGCTATTGTTACCAACCTTGCCTATCCCCTTCTCATCAATCAAATAGATATAGTACTTTCCTAAGTAGCAATAGTCTTACCAGTTAAGGTTTGACATCAATGACAATACAACAATTGCTTCAATTTATAGTTTCCAACAATCTCCCTCTTTGGCATTGATGGCAACACCATATGATATCACATGAATAACACATGGATTACCAATGAATCCAAAAACTTATCTATCAATCAAAAATATTTATAATATCCTTAGCTTCATTTTGATTCAGAATCTATTAGCCTTGCTTCTGTGATCATCCAAAAAATCCAAATCTCCCTCTATCATGATCCTTCATCTCTGTTCATCTCTGTCACATGTAATATCATCTCTTTTCATCTCCCTCTTTGACAAAAATGCCAAAGAAGCAACTAAAACATACATCCTCCAGATGGAGCTATCATCTTTGCAGTTCATTGTTTCTCCCTCTGTCATCTTTCTTATGATTGATTCATGGCTTTGCTCTTCTTTTCACAACTCTAGGCTGCTCCTAAAGTGTGACCTTTTTCTACATCAACTTGTTAGATATTTTTTGCAGCATATTTGATGCAATGCTCCTAGCTTGACTAGGCAGCCTCAGTTAGGGGAAGGACTCCTAATTGACTTCTTATATATTCATGCACTTCTTTAGGTAAATATTTAGTGAATATGTTACCTAATTATTCCTTTGTATTCACATATTCCATTCGGACCTCTTTATCTTGTACCAGCTCTCTCAAGTAATGATACTTGATTGCAATGTGTTTGGTCTTTGTGTGCATCACTAGATTCTTAGAGATGTTGATAGAACTTGTGTTATCATAGAATATAACAACTAGTTTAGTCATTTCTTCTTTCATACCCATCAATAATTACTTTATCCATATCAGATTTGAACAGTTCACAACAGTAACAACATACTCGGCTTCAACAATAGATTGGGAAATCCAATTTTATTTCTTGTTTGTCTAAGAAACTAATCTCTATCCAAGAAAGAAAGCTCCACCACTAGTACTCTTTCTATCATCTACATTTCCTGCCCAATCAGAATCTATTCATACTCTCAGGTCAAATCTTTCATCCTTCTTGTAATATAACCCATAATCAACAGTTCCTTTCAAGTATCTCATTATCCTCTTCACAACCATCATGTGTGTTTTCTTAGGATTGGCAGAGAATCTCGCCACAATCCCAACAACTAATGCAATATCTGGTCTACTATATACAACATACTGTAATTTTCCAATCATAGATCTTTACAAAGTCTAATTTACTTCTGCAACTTCATCATTCTTAGACAACTTTTGTCCAGTAGCCATAGGAGTACTCACTAGTCTAGAATCTTCCATTCCAAAAGTTTTTAGTATCTCATGAATATATTTAGACTGTGTAATGAAAATTCATTTTTCCATTTGATATACTTGTAAACCAACAAAAAAATTGATCTCACCAAACATACTCATTTCAAATTCTATATGCATTTCATGTGAAAATCACTCACACAAGGCATCTTGTCCACCAAAAATAATATCATCAACAAATATGTTTGCCAACAAGATTCCTTTACCTTCTTCATCTTTCATGTACAGATTGCTTGTATCATTTATCCTTGAAAATCCAATCTATATTAAGTAGTTATGCAATCTCTCATACCATGCTCTGGGAGCTTGCTTTAATCCATATAGTGCTTTGTTCAGTTTGAAAACCACGTGTCTTCTTTTTGGATCAACAAAACCTTCTGGTTGTTCAATGCACACTTCTTCTTCTAATATACCATTTAAAAATGTAGACTTTACATCCATTAGGTATACCTTGAAATCTTTATAAGTAGCATATGCAAGCAGAGTCCTTACTCCTTCCAATCTAGCTATAGGGGAAAATGTCTCCCCATAATCTATTCCTTCTTCTTGTGCATAGCCTTTGCATACTAGCCTAGCTTTGTTTCTTGTGATTTCACCATGCTCATTCAACTTATTTCAGAATACCCACTTTGTCCCAATGACATTTTTATTTTCAGGTCTCGATACCAGACTCCAGGTATCATTCTTCTCTATCTGGTCTATCTCTTCATTGATTGCTTGTATCCAGTCTTCATTCTCCAATGCCTCCATTATTTTCTCAGGCTCAAATTCACATAGTAAATATGTTGGATCCTTTATCTTGCTTATGGTTAGAACTCTAGTATCTTTGTCTCCAATTATTTATTCAGGCTTGTGATGTCTCCTTACATATTTTTCCAAAACAAGTTCAGCTCTCTCTTCCTTTGATTCTTCAGGTTCCCCAATAATATTGTCAGATTCAACTTCTGAATGCTCAAAAATATCTTCTTGATACTCAGCAACATCCTCCTGATAGTTGGTAGGTTCTTCTTTTCTCTCGACACTATTTTCCTGATGCTTGGCATTGTGTTTCTAATGCTCAGCATTGCTTACTCGAGACTTGGCATCAGGTGCAAGTCTGTCACTTGCCTCATCTTCCTCTATATACACAAAAGATCTATAATCTTCTGGTTGTCTCTTACTATCAGCTTCATTTATTTCTGCATACTCATCCATCTTGACATTCACACTTTCCACAATTTTGTTAGTGTTAGAGTTCAAATACTTATAAGCTTTACTTTTTGTGGAATAGCCTAGGAATATATCTTCATCATTTTTAGCATCAAATTTTCCATTCCTATTGTCCTTTAGTATGTAACATTTGCTTCCAAAGATTCTAAAGTATTTTACATTTAGTGCATGCCCATACCATAATTCATAAGGTGTCAGATTTCTAGCTTTCTTTATCTGTACTCGGTTAAGAGTGTAAATAGTTGTACTTATAGCTTCCTTCTAGTACTTCTATGCCACATTCTTCTCAATCAACAATGTCCTTGCACAATCCAAGATAGACCTGTTCCTCATTTCTACTATGCCATTTTGTGGAGGAGTCCTTGGTGCAAACATTTGTCTTTTGATTCCTCTATCATTGCAAAATAGATTAAATTCATTGGATATAAATTATCCACCTTGGTCAGATCTCAGACACTTTCGGTTTCTTCCTATCTCCTTTTCAACCTTAGCCAAATAAAACTTAAAGAATTGAAAAACATCAAATTTTTCTTTTCAGAACATTACATGCATCATCCTAGTATGATCATCAACAAAAATAATAAAATATCTAGCACCACAATATCTTCGTACACCCATGGGTCCACAAAGCTTAGTATGAACCAAATCTAAAGTATTCTTAGAAGTAAAGGTTTTTCTCTTAAAAATTGACTTAGTCATATTTCCTAATTGACATTCTTTGCACATCCCATTTTCAGGGTTCTTCAATCTAGGTAGACCTCTCACTTTCTTTTTCTTACTAATCTCTATGAGATTATCAAAGTTAACCTGACATAGCCTCTTATGCCATAACCAAATATCATCAAGTTGTGCAATCATACAAATTTCTTCAGATAGGTCAAGATAGAACAAATTACCTCTAGTCTGTTCTCCACTTCCAATCAGTTCATGAGTGACATTAAATATTTTAGCCTTTTTGTGATAAAATTCCACTTGGTAACCAGTACTGTTAAGATGTGCAACACTTAGTAGATTATAGTTAAGACCCTCTACCCAATATGAATTTTCACAAGAGATCTTATCAGTTAGCTTAATCAATCCTTTTCCTCTAAGAGGACATGGTGCATCATTACCAAATTTTACACTTTTACCTTTATAATGATGTAAGGTATCAAACTTTCTTTTGTCACCAGTAATGTGATGTGAACAACCACTGTCAATAATCCATTTATCATTCTTGTTCACATAGGAAATCAATGCAGTTTTCTCATCCTCATTAGACTCATCTTTCATTGCAACATAGACAACCTCAATTTCAAAATCATCACTATCAGTGTCAGTCTCTTCTTCAGCAATGTAGCAAGATTTCTTGCCTTTTCCTTTGTAGTCCTTGTACCTTCAATAGCTTTTGTCATCCCTTCTATCTTTGTGCTTGTTATCTCTTTCTTCATCCTTATCATTCCTTTTAGGACATCTAGCAGCTATATGACCAACTTTATTACATGAAAAAAATATAATAGAGAGTTTACTTTTGTATTTTCCTTTTCCTCTTCTCAGCCTTCTAGCCATAAGAACTTCTAGATCCTCAAGCTCTTCATCAAATGTGTCACTATCACTGTCACTTTCACTTTCACTTATGCATTTCTCTTTCTCCTTCTTTGACTTGTTTGGAACCATTTGTGACTTAAAAGCAAATTCAACATTACCAATACTACCAACAGTGAAGTTATCATTGTTAGAAAGTTCAAAAGTAGTAAGCTTTCTGACCAAACTTTCCAAAGTAAGATTGTTGTTAGGGATACATCTAGATTCCTAAATTGCTGAAATTTTGATAGCATAAATAAGACCCAGAGTTCTCAATACTTTTCCAATTATAGTTTCATCATTAATAGTTCCATTTACTCCTCTAATAGCATTTACAACATCTTTTATTCTACCACCATATTGTGCAATATTCTCACCTTCTTACATTTTCATTTCATCAAATTTACCTCTTAGACTCTTGGATTTTGCTCTCAACACATTTATGTAACCGCCATAGATAGTTGCAAGGGTGTCCCACATTTTCTTTGTAGTGCTATAGTCTTTGATGTCTTCAAACTCTAGATAACTTAGGGCAGATGCAATTTCCAACATTTCTTGGTTGTGTTCTTGCTTAGCTTTCATTTCCTCGGTAGTCAAGGGTGCAACAGGTGTGGTATACTCATGCTCAATGTAATATTTTGTAGAATCTCCAATGCTATCCAAATGTAACTTCATAAAATTTTTCCATGTGGGAAAGTTCTCCTTATTCAGCTTTGGTACCTCCTTCTTATACATCCTGATCATTTGCTTCAAGTACCTTCAAAATTTTTCTCTGTCAATAGTAAGCACCACAGCTCTGATACCAATTGTTAATATGATTTAGAACAATAGAGATGGGGGGTGAATCAATTGTTCTCAAGTCCAGATGTATAAAAAAAAAAAATTGCAACTCTTCAACAAAATAGATCTAACAACCAACAGCTACTTGGTCATTATTGATTGCATAATAGAAACATATAACATTATAGTCCACTACCCAACTATATCTAACTTGTAAAACACAGAAATGTTTAAACCAAAATATCCACACAAGTATTGACACTAGGATTTATAGTGGAAAACCAATATGGGAAAAACTACTTTGTAATATGCTACTATTATTTTCACTCTTCTGAAGTGAGCTCGGTTAAAAGCCAACCCTGTCAAATGTTACAATCATAGTGCCAGGTGTGACCTAGTTAAAGGATTTAAACCACTCTATTAAAAGTGTGCCTTGTTATAGGACTTACATACACTCAATTAGAATGCAACCTTGTTCAAAAGATTTAACAGATGACTGTTAGGTCAACCTCTGTTAAAAGGATTGTGACTGTTACAATGATTAAAAAGTAGCAGGAGTAATGATCTAAAAACAAACAACTCACTTTGCAAATATCAAATCCAATTCCATACACATACTGGTTTACTAACTGTGATCCTTTGTCATCTCCATCACTGATCTGCTCAGTATTCTCCTCAAGCATCATAACTCTTCTCCTTCAGCCTTGTCTACTTAGACAGTCAATAACACCTCTATTGTCCTCTTTCTGTCCTCTCTTAGCCTCATGCTTAGGTTCCCTAAATACAACTTCATTTAGGTCTATACATCTTTTGCCTCTTGATCTCCTTCATAGATCTTAGGGTTAGGTCAGATTCATTGAATCTACCCGCTATATATTCTTCATCTTCTTTTCTAGAAATATCTCAAATCTCTTAAAGATTTACAATAAAACATTTTACAGTGCATTAAATGCTTTCATACAATCAATAAATAAAGTAAACACATTGTCCATAATCCAAGAATTTAATGATGTCAGTTGGAAAGCTGAATTCTCTTCAAATATAAAAATACTGATGCTCGGTCAATTCTGTGTTCAACTTCTCAGTCTATACTAGAAAGCTTGGTCAATACTAAAAATTGTTTCCTTGACTAACATTGTCTTCCTCAATAATTAACTGATGTTCGGTCAAAACTGGATTTGCTCGCCATACACTAAGTCCATCGACAGAAACATCACTTGGCTTAAATTAGATTTCTCCGCTTTTGCTCTATTAAGCCTACCATTTTGGTCTTCATTCTTACTAAGATAAACAATATATTATCTTATCATTGTGCAATATAATCAAGTACTCATTGCAGTATCAAGATAATTCAACCTTTCCTTAGGTGCTATTATTACCAACCTTGCCTATCCCCTTCTCATCAATCAAATAGATATAGTACTTTCTCAAGTAGCAACAGTCTTACCAGTTAAGGTTTGGCATCAATGAAAATACAAAAATTGCTTCAATTTGTAGTTTCCAACACATGTTACTGGCCTATATAGAACATAAGAAGTTTAAAGTTTATCAAATGGATGTTAAGTCTATTTTTCTGAATAGAATACTAGAAGAGGAGTCCTACATAGAACAACTAGAAGGGTTTGTTGATCTAGAAAAGAAAGACATGGTATGTAAACTACACAAAGCTTTATATGGTTTAACACAAGCATCCAAAGCCTAGTATGAAAGTTTGCATACTTATTTGTTAAGTATTGGTTTTGTTAGAACTAGTGAAAATAACAATTTGTATATGAAAGGAGAGTCTGATGACACTATTTTGATTGCTAAAATATTTGTGGATGATATTAGTTTTGGAGAAAAAGATCATATCTATAAATCATTTGCTGATGAGATGAGAAAAGAATTTGAAATGTCTATGTTTAGAGAGATTAAGTTCTTTGTAGGCTTGTAGGTTATTCAGTAGAATGATGGAATTTTCATCACACAATCTAAGTAGATCAAGGAAGTACTAAGAACATTTGGCATGGAAGATGCTAAACCAGTTGGAACACCAATGGTCATAGGCTACAAACTAAGTAAAGATGATGAAACTATAGAGGTAAACCAGACACTATACCGATCTATGATTGGTAAGTTGATGTATGTAGTACATAGTAGACCAGACATTGCACATGCTGTGGAGATAGTTGCTAGATTTTTTGCAAATCCTAAGGAGTCACAAATGGTTGCTACAAAAATAATCCTAAGATACCTGAAGAAAACTGAGGACTATGGATTATGGTATCCTAAGGAAGGAAAGTTTGAACTAAGAGTCTACACCGATGCAGATTGGGCTAGAAATATAGATGATAGAAAAAGTATCACCATAGGAGTATTTTTCTTTGGTGAAAGACTTGTTACTTGGACAAGTAAGAAACAACCTTGTATTTCTCAATCTACTACCAAAGCATAGTATGTTGTTGCTGCTACAAACTGTTCAAATATTGCTTACATCAAGAAAGTGTTGGAAGGGATAAATGAGGTAATCACTGAGTCAGCGATTATATATTGTGACAACACAAGCATAAAAAATATTTCTAAGAATCTTGTAATGCACTCAAAGACCAAGCATATTTATATTAAGTATCACTACTTAAGAGAACAAGTAAAGAAGAAGCAAGTTAAACTAGAATATGTTACATCAAAAGAGCAACTTGCTGACATATTTACCAAGCCTCTACCAAAGGAAAATTTTGAATATTTGAGGACTAGACTTGTGGTTTGTCCCATATCTACCGGTCACTAACGTGATCTAGAGGTTGCATCAGCCTAATCTTATCAAAAGATTATTCATGTTGATGCAACATAGCTCACACTTTGGATTCTGTCTAAGGTTGTGAAGATTTTTTTGGTATTTGAAAATGCTTATGCCAACTAGGGCTTCCAATATGCCTTGAGACTAGTATTAGGAATGGTTAGTTCCAAGTATGAGAGCTCTATAAGACAACTAGACCAACTATAGGGAAAAGACTGCCCTCTTCACTTCTGGCTCTGCAAAACCAAGGTGGGTACACCTGATCCAATTTGCTTTAACTCTGCCCCTTATTGATTATTGGATCTTACAATAGATAATAGCAAGAAAGTAGTAAATAACAACCTATTATTCATTGACTCTCCATCACTGGGTAGAACAATACATATAAAGTAAAATAAATGTAAAAGACTGGTATTAATTCAATGTTTTTTTAGGATTACAAGATTCCAATCATTCCATACAAAGATAAGATAGGAAGATAAAGGCCAGTGCCTTATCCATTGGCCAATATATCAGAAAAAAAAAATGAATACAATAGTGTCATATGAAAGGTGGGTCATGAACATAAATATAAACTACTTCAAATCTCTCCTACTTTTAGAAATCCTTGAATAGATTCAGTAAACATGCATCTAAATCAAAGCAATTTTAATCCAATCCTAGATCAGAACTCAAAGTTCAAACACATACATATAAACCTCAAAGAAACTTAAAAATTTACTGAACAAACTCATAGGAGAGACAAAGATCCAAGATTCATATTAAGTTCACCCTTTAAATGTTGCATAGATCAAATCCTGAACAAAGCTTGCAAAATAACAACATCAACCTATACTTCTTCTCTATTTCTCTGATAAAATGATACAAAATTTACAATCCCTAACTGAGTGTTAGGTTTTCAGAATTTCTATCTTTTTCTCCTAAGCTCTCAATACCTAGAATGATCATGAAAAATCCTTTATATATGAGGAAATGCAACAAGCCACAGATCATTCTAGGGTTACATATTTTAATCTAGAAAAACTTTTCAACAACTTTTACATATTTACAATAAATACACTGTTGAAGTAGGTGAGATATTGTAGGAACACTGCCCTATTTTATGCTTCTTTTGCTATATCTAGTTGCCTTCATGAAATCTGTCCTGTTCTCCTCGCTCTTCACCTGGTAATAAATGTCTTCAAAATATCTCACCAACTATTGTTACCAAAAAAATATATCTATGTCCACTCTAAGAAGTTGGTGGAATACTATCCTTTTGAATATGAGGTATATATCGATACCTCCACCTATTATATATATCTTCACCAGGAAAATCAAAATTAAAAAAATCAACCTTTTTCTTTGATAACTGCTCCCATTCATTTTCTATTTGAGTCACTCGTTGCTGAATATTATCAAACATTGACCTAACATTTATTAACAATTTAATTACATTATTAAGAGAATATGTGTCATCCAAGACACTAGTTACCTTAACTGAGAGGAGTGCATCCATCTCTTCTCTCCATTGATATGCTTCTTTGATTTCCCCTTTATCTGAAAAAACTATGGGTACCATTTCATAACTTGAAAGCATTAATTCAGCCTTCAGCATGTGTGACTTCCTAAAGAAATTATCCAACATAATATCATACTGTACAATATTCTTCATCACCTAATGCACTGGCTTTATTAATGGATTAGGGTCTTCTTGACCCTTTGACAACATTTAGAAGAGTTTTATATTTGAAGCCCTTTCAATCCATTTTTTTAAAATCGGGGAAATTTCTATCTTTTCCTTATTTAAAGTTATAAACAAAGAATTGAACTTATTTACATGATTGTGAAAAATTGAAGGCTTTAAATCAGTGGCAAAATGCATGATGGCATTAATCATCTTCTCTTCATACTTCCTGGTTGCCAAAACTATAGCCTTTTTGTTCTCATCCTTCTCCTTCTCAAGTCACAATCTGGTTTCTTTTAATCTATTTGTCTCTTTTGCTAATCTCTGTTACTCCCAGCTGACCCTTGAATCCAGCTTGTATCTGGCAGTGGCAAAGGTGGAAATTCAACAATTGGGTTGGAAGATGAAACTACTACAGGCTTATCAACTATCACCAATTGAGGACAACGATGGTCTAAGGGTCCTGACAATTGTGCAATTAATTTATCCTTCTGAATTAGCTCAACCTTGAGCTCATTGTAGGATTTGAGAACCATTTCAAATTTGAGCCTAAGCTCTTCCTTCTCTCTAGCATCTTTCTCTACCACTTGGGCATTAAATTTGGTAGTTTCTAAAATCAAATTTGATGCTTCAACTCCAAATGTTTCTCCTACTCTCTGAACTAACAAACTACTTGTATATCTTGCAGAGAGATCCTTTCTCTTCCCTTTATTTTCATCCTTATTTAGAGACCACATCACAAGAGTAGCATGATCTTCAGAGAAAGAAAATCCTTTTGCAACTTGTTTATCCTATTCTACTATAGTAAGAGTCTTCACTTTTCTTTTTCTCACTTGGTCAAAGACAATTACATCAACAATGTCCCACTATGGTAGAATTAGTACCCCTACTGTATGAACCATGGCCCTCCCTTCCTTTGGAGTAATTTTCTCAAATTGTTTGACCATTTTTGCCTTGGTCTCATTTTCTATTTCTATGACATCCCTAGCAGGGGACTCTTCTTTCTTCTTTTCACATATCTCCTTAAATTGATTTATTTTCATTCTCCAAAGAAATTGGGAGAATGCCCTGGTCTTGATAAACTTGTCATCAACAAGGAAGGAGTCTGTGGCTTGTTTAAGAATAGGGTCCATCTGTTTACCCTCAAACTCTTCTATTGAAAGATCCATGGCCACCTCCTTAGGTGCCTCAGGCATTCCTTCCTGCAAATCTTCATTAGAAACAAAAATGTTTCCCTCATTCCTCAACTGTACAAGTTGTTCTGGCACCCCATGTTCATCCAATTGAATAGGGGATTGAGAAGGTGAATAAGCCTCTTTTCCTAGTCTTACTTCTTCTTCTTTCTACCTCTTTGGAGAGGGTCCTTACACTTCTGGATCATCAATAGGCCTTTTCCCTCTTGAAGTAGAAGGGATATCTTCACTTATTTGCTATGGTGGCAAGAGAACAGTGTAACCACTTCTTCTTTGCATTGTATAAATTCATCTTGGGGTCAATTTCATGTATTTAAGCTGGCTCAAAATTTTTCTAGCAATCTCAGGGTCTGTCTTACTCACTGCAAGCCTTTTTTCATTGGCTGTATGCATGATGCCTTCAAAATGTTCCATAAGCGCATCCACTTTCCTTGCCCATGATTCAAACCCCTTCAAGGGGTCATAAGCTCTGTCAAAATTCTGTATAAAATCTAGAGTCTTTTTGTAAATGACCCATTTCTCTTTATTGATCTCCTGAGTTTGAATATCAAACTCATTTCTAATCACATCCTCAGGAAAATTGAATTGATGCTCAATAAGAGCAAACCTCACCTTATCTCTAAAAACTCCTGAGAGAAAACCCTCAGTATCTGCACATCTGACCTTTTCTTTGGACATTCTGTAGGGCTACAAGACCTTATTCAAATGCACCCATCCTCCTTTTGTAATCACATATTGATGTGCAATAGTTATGTCTGGAAAAAAATTTCCCCTTTCTTTACCAGTGAGTGTACTCACACTGACAGCACACATGGATCCAAACTACTGAAAAAAATGCTGTAAAGGCACTGTCCTTAGATAATCTCTCTATGCTTCATAGATTTCAGTAAACTCTATGAAATCGATCTTCTCTAACCCTACATATGGGTCATTTAATGAAAATACTTCCTTAATATCATCCTCTCTGATCCTAATTAGGTCTATATCATTTATATCCTTGACACACTTTGTCATAGGATCAAAGCACTTAGCTATCTGAATTAATAACTCAGCATCCATAAAAACACCAGGAACAACTAACTTCCCAATATCAAATTGCCATATATTACTTAAGTGGGCACAATCATTCCTTTGTGAATAAGTTGAATTGAATAGAATCCAACCGTTATGCTTGTCACCCACCTTGGTATCTCTCATCCAATTTCCCCTATCGTGGAGACCATCTGTAACTGAATCTCTAGGGTTTCTTGGAACTAGTTCTCTCATCCTAGCTGCCCCATTGTCTGAATTTGGAAGTAACTACATTAAATCCTCAAAAATCCCTCTCTTGATATACTCTATTTGACCAGACAAATTCCTCTTGGGCAGCATCTTGAAACTAGGGCTCTTACAATAATATACGAGCACTCAAGAAAAACCCTAGAAACTATCAACACAAAATCATTCACAAATTCTTCACAAACTTTGAGCAATTCTTTTAAATTCAGAAAGTAGACCTACCAAGCACTTGTAAATTCTTCTCTTGAAATCACTCAGAAAGAGAAATCCAATCACGAAAGAGCTTATTAAAATGGTAATGAGAAACAACGGTTGAATTTTGTTGTATAGCATAGCCAACTACTTGCAATTCATCTGCACGTAGCACAATAAATCTGCCATTACTAAAAAATATGCGGCCTCTACATTGACAGGATGTGAAAGATGTCACTAAGCAAAAATTTAAATTTTGACCACTGATAAATCTCCATTTCGGTGCATCAGATGATCGGCAAGTCGAATAGTAAAGCCCTGTTTACTTTTCCCTAAGTCAGTTCTCGACCAATGAGAACATTTCAAAATGCCAGGTGGAAAGAATTTAATAATAATCTTTATTTTGCCTAGAATAGATAGGTGTCATCACATCACTAAAGCGCAACCCAAAACCTATTAGAGATACCAACCCCAGATATAACGACCACCGTAGATGCACTTCGATTGGACAATCACCAGAATTTAATAAAACCTCAGCCCCACTGAACACTTTAAAAAACCTTCGACGAATCAGGAGATGACACCTCGGATAAGCCAACAAGCCAAAAAATCCCACATCATCTGTGGTGTCAGAAACACCTGGAAATCAAAACTCATTATTAGCACCATAGGCCAATAAAAAAGAAACACATCATTAAAAGTTCTGACAACTGAGGACCCACTGAACTATTCAAATCCTTGGGCAAGATCGATGGTCATCACTATACCACGATGCATAAAAGACATGCATCTCATCTCAATGGTATAACGATAGCCGTAAGATCTTTCCACACTTTAATCTTTATACTACTCAGGTCCCATGGTGACACATCATCCAACTAAAAATTGAACCAGGAGACAACACGTTGTAGAAAAATGACAAGTGGAAGACCTGTCATCTTTAATATCAATTTTGAAAGAAACTGACAACTGCCACCTCAAAATTGCTGACAACTAATAAAAATTTTACATGAGAATATGACTCAACAGTGTCAGGACCCACTGCAAAATTTATTCATCAAAAGGTAATCTGATGGTCATCGCTATACTGCGATGCATAAAAGACATGCATCTTGGTCCAACGGTATAACAAAAACCGTAGTTTAGATTCATTCGTTAAAAGCAAGCATATTACAAAAATCAAATGGGCCCGCAAGGATAGGTGTCACGTGGTTGCCATTTCACATGTCAGGGAATCTGACAAAGAGTAGTCTTGTGGTGCAATGACAACCACATAATTTAAATGCTTTCCTTTATTAAAAATTAATCTAAAACTTAAACTTTGGCAGATTTAATTAAATAAAAGGGTTGAAGGTTCGAAAGCCTAACCAACTCGACACATAAAATAATAAACAAAGTGAGTCAAGATATTAGCACATGTTTTATGAAAAGATTAGTGACTCAAAAAGGTAATGCAGAAACATAACATGACCTAGGATGAGTTAGGGCTTCAGATAAAACTTAGGGTTTACACCTTGAAGAATATTACCACTAGGTCAATAATCTCAGACTACTTTGAAACATTATCACAGAGCTGAAAATTTTTATATGGTGATAACTATTGGAAACAATTGTCTGAATAAAATTGCTACTCAAATTATGTATTGTCCTTGATGTCACACAATGTCATAGTCCGCAACATTCAATACCTACCGAGCTCAGTCGGTCTGCCTGGCATTAAAATTAGTGCTTACCGAGTTCACTCGGTTATCAAAGGAAAATCAGCATGTACCGAGTTCACTTGGTTATCAAAGAAAATTAGTGTTTACTGAGTTAAGTCGGTTGTCAAAGAAAAGTTAGCATCTACCGATTTCAGTCGGTTATCGAAGAAAAAGGATTATCAGTGTTTACTGAGTTCCCTCGGTCTCCAAAAGATTGTAGAAGATTTCATTATGGTCACCGAGCACTGTCGGCCCTTGAAGGATCTTTTCAAATAAAGTTTGCTTATTTCAGTCGACTGTTATACTAAGTAATGTCGATTTGACAAATCTAAAATCATATAAATAAAAGGTCAAATGTGAAAAATAAACAAGAAACAGAAGAAGATATATAGAAGAAAGATAGGAAAGGTGTGTGCGAAATTGTGAAGGATGACCAGATATCCTTGAGGAGCAGCAGAGATATATTTGATCAGGAAGGATCACACTTATACAGAATAGAGATCTGTAATCAGCAAGGTAGTTGCATTATTATACAGGTCATTTTCATTGTTACCTTCTTATCATTGTAACAGTGAATTCTAAATCTCTTAACCGAGTTGGTTTAACAACCATATTGTAAATCCTCTAACAAGGTGACAATTCTATTGAATTGTTTTCAAGACCTCTTACCAGGCCACTCCTAGCAGGGTGATTAAATCCTCTAACAAGGTCACACCTAACAGTGTGTTTTGTAACCTTTACTAGGTTGGCTTCTAACCGGGCATCACTTCAGAAAAGTGAAAATCAATATCTAGATACATTGGTGGTTTTTCCCATATTGGGTTTCCATGTTAAATTCTGTGTCTCTTGTGTTCTTAATAGCTATCTTAATCATATACAAGTGGTAATGAATATCTAAAGATAACTTACTGATACTTTTTGCATCTACAAAGTTACTGCAATCTATTTACCGAGTGTTAAACAGATAATATTCATTAAGATATCCTAAGGGATCTGGAAAGAAATAATTGTGAAGTGTTTTATGGTTGACTGATTCACCCCCCCCTCTCAGTCACTTCATCCATATTCCATCAGATAACAATGGCTCTTTCTTGGGGACGTGTATCTCCTGGAGATACAATGAGAAAAGCAGAATCTCTTGGGACAACAGACCAAAACAAAAACTCAAAGAAAAGATGAGGAACTATATAGAAAAAGAACCAAACCTATATAGGGGTTGAAAAGATCTCTTTAAGAGAAATAGAACTTTAAGAATTGACCATGAATTGGCAATTCCATGAGCTCGCTTGTTAAACTTCTCAACAAATAAGAATTCATTCCCCATTTGTCTTCAATAATATATGGTCCTAACCAGATGGGATCAAATATCCCATGTTTTCCTTTGTCTTCTAGTCTTACATTCCACATCAAGACCATGTCACCACTTGTAAAAGTTCTTTGAGTAGTCCTTTTATCATACAAAACTTTGCACTGGGCCTACATCCTTTCATTCTTGTCATGTGCTTCATTTCTTACTTCATTGAGTTGAATCAAATCATTCATCCTGATTGTCATATCTTCTTCTATATCATCATCATATGTCTGAATGAACTGATACATTTGTAACAGATTATTTTGAGGTAATCTTGCATTGATTCCATACACCAAGTCAAAAGGGGCACACCCTATTGCTTTTTTAATTGTAACCCTATCAGCCCATAGGGCTTGTAACAATTTCGAATCCCAAGCTTTCTTGTTTTTGTCTAGGACTCTTTTCAGAATTTTGACCAAACTTTTATTGCTAGATTCTACCTGGCCGTTACCTTGTGGATGATAGGGAGATGAATAAGAAATTTTTATACCATTATCTTGACAGAAACCAACAAACTCCTCTGACCTAAAACATCATGCATTATCCACAACTATGGATTTTGGGCAACCAAATCTTGTTAAGATATTTTGCATCATAAAACCTGTCACCACTTTGCTAGTTGCTCTTTTTTAAGGGATTCCCTCAACCCATTTGGTGAAATAGTCAGTTGCCACTAGAATGTAAGAATGTCCACCACTAGACTTATTAGGGATTTCACCAATGAAATCCATACCCCACTTCTGGAAAGGGGCCTATACAACAATAGGTTTAAGAGGCAAATTTCCACCAAATTTCAATTTTCTAGCAAATCTTTGACAAGGATCACATTTTTTAACAAACTAATGGGTATCTTTGAAAAGTGAGGGCCACCAAAAACCTAATCTAATGATCTTATGGGCTATTGTCTTTTCGATATAATGCCCTCCACAAACTCCATTATGCATTTCATTCATCAAAAGATCTGCTTTTTCTTGATCTACACACTTGAGTAAAACACCCTCATTATTTCTCCACCAAAGTTCACCATTTAGAATTGCATACCTTATTGACTAGATTTTAATAGTTCTTTTCTTATTGTCATCCATTTTAGGGGGTAAAACCATCCTTTGTAGATACTTGACAATATCCTTGTACCATTCTGATGCAGGAGCATCTTGGGTGTAAGAGCAATCTTGCATCACCCAAAAAAATATTTCTATTTTTATATTCAATTAGGACTATTTTGTGCAGAGCTGCTGTTTATGGAAAGTTACTATTTTTGGTAATTTTCATATGTGCTCAGAATGATCTGATTTCTTTCTTGGAGGTTCATTTTGGTCATATAAGTCTGCCAGTAAAGTTTCATTGCTAGATCAAGTGTATATTGGAAGATATTGAAGATTTTTGGTATTGGCAGTAGGGTACAGAAACTTTGAACTCAGTTTTGAAGGCTTTAGAGGCCCCGGATGAGGTCAAAAATTTAGGTGACAAGCACTTGTGCCGATCAAGCCTGTAGAGCACTTCGTGGCATTTCTGAAATGGGGTTATAATAGCCGATCGGGTCAACTGGTGATGACTTATGGTCTTCGGAAGTTGGGCCACCTGAAATGGCGAAAAATAATTTTTTTCAAAATTTTTGTTCGGGTTTCAAAGGTTATCTTGAGCTGAATATGATGTACTAAAATGTAAAATAAAATAATTCTAAGTTTGGTCGGCCTTATTAGCTAAAATTCTGGAACCTTCCCAGGCGGTGGAAAATTGCCTATATAAGGAAGGCTGTATTATTGTCTTAGGGAGTTCAGAATAGTTTTGGGTAGTAGATCTGGGTAATAGTTCAAGGATTTGTCCTACAGAATATTGTAAGGGAATGCCCATGTGGCTTTGCATATTGTAATTTTGAAAGTTTGTAATTCCACATTTGTGGAGATAATAAGAAGCCAATTTTCTGTTCTTGCATATTGTTGTTGTTTCTCTATATCTGTTATGTGTTTGTGGTATTAAAGGGAGCACCCTTCATCAAGTGGTATCAGAGCAGGAGTTCCTAGGTGTGTAAATAGATCACCGACTGTGAGGCAGTTTCCACTAGGACCGTGGTTAGGGTTTCAGTGGGCATCGCAAAAATGCCTCCACGAAGGAAACGTGGTGGAAGAGCTAGTGTTGTAACACCTAAAGTTAGGGCACTGCAGAGACAAGTGTGAGCATTACAAGAAGAGATTCATAGAGGAATGAATCTTAATGTCAGAGATGAAAGCGATGATGAAGCTGAAGAAGAATATCAAGAAGGAGAAGTCAAAATTGTGAACCAGGAGGAAGAAAGACTTTTTCAGGCCATTTCTAAGATTGGGAAAAGACCTAAGATTGAGGTTCCTACATTTTCTGGAAATCTTAACCCAGAAGAATTGATCGACTGGATCAATGAGTGTGAGGAATATTTTGAGTATGAAGATGTTGAAGATCCTGATAGGGTCAAATTTGCAAAAGCCAGACTGAAAGGTCATGCGAATATATGGTGGCAAGAGATTCAGTTGGAGTGAAATAGAAGGGGAAAAGAGAAAATCACGAGATGGGATCGGATGGTGGATAAATTGAAGTGATAGTTCATTCCTGTTGATTATGAGCTTGACCTACTGAAGAAAATGTAGAGTTTGAAGCAAGCAGGAAGATCTGTTCAGGAGTATACAGAGGAGTTCTATCGACTTCTCATCAGAATAGGCCATGTAGAAGCTGATAAGGAGAAAGTTGCCTGATACCTTAATGGGTTAAGGCCAAGCATTCAGGAGGAGCTGAATCTGGTTTGAATGAATAGTATTGAAGAGGCATACCAGTTTGCCCTAAAAGTAGAGGAAAAGCTGAACAAGAAGTTTGAGAGCAGACAAAACGGAAAAGGTCACGGTGGACGATCTGGTGGACGGTCATATGGTGGCCAAAATGAAGATCCGAAAAAGAAAGATGAGGCCAGTAGCAGTCAGAATCAGGGAGCAAATAATTTCAATCACTTCTAAGATCAGAATAATCAAGATCAGAGAGGAAGAGGAAGAGGACAAGGATCTGGAAGAGGTGGCTTCCATGGAACATGTTTTCATTGTGGAGAAGAAGGCCATAGGGCATTTGAATGTCCTCAGCGCCAAGGTAGAATAGATAGGAGAAATGAAGGCCAGGCCAGAGTTGCACATGTAGATGAAAATGCCAGATCATCAAATTCTGAAGATGCTGAAAGAGGAGAAACGTTGATTAACAGAAGAGTCCTGTTGAGTGGTGAGAATGAACCTGAGCAAAGAAGGAGCCTATTTCACACCAGGTGCAAGTGTGAAGGTAAATATTGTGATGTGATTATTGATACTGGAAGCACTGACAATTTGGTGTCAGAAGAGATGGTGACAAAGTTGAAGCTCAAGAGATAGAAACACCCACATCCATATCGGATTTCCTGGGTATAGTATGACTACAAGGTCATGGTCAATGAACAATGCCTGGTGAAGTTCAAGATTGGCGGATACCAAGATGAGGTATTGTGTGATATCATATCTATGGATGCATATCATATGTTGTTGGGTAGACCATGGTAGTTTGACAAATGTGCTGTACATGATGGTCGTGCAAATACCTATTCCCTGACAAAGGATGGAGTGCGACATAAGCTAAAACCATTGAAGGAGATTGAAGAAAAGGTATGTGGTAATGCAAGGATAACTTTTATTGATGGAAGAAATTTTCTAGATGGTATGAGGCATGAGCATGTATGTTTTGCTTTAATTCCAAAAGCTGGTAAAGAGGAAGTAGAAGATGTTCCTGTAGAAGTTGCAGATTTGTTGAATGAGTTTTAGGATATTGTATCCGATAACGTGCCTGATGGATTACCACCAGTCAGGAAGATCAGTCATCAGATGGACTTGATCCCAGGAGCGAGTTTTCCAAATAAGGCAGCACATAGAATGACACCTGAAGAAAGTGAGGAGTTGAATAGACAAGTACATGAACTGTTACAGAAAGGATTGATCCATGAGAGTCTGAGTCCCTGTGCTGTACCAGCAATATTAGCACCAAAGAAGAATGGAGAATGGAGGATGTGTACAGATTCTAGGGCAATAAACAAAATCACAATCAAGTACAGGTTTTCATTGCCACGAATGGATGATATTATGGACTATTTGAGTGGAGCTGTGTATTTCTCAAAGATAGATCTGAAGAGTGGATATCATCAGATTTGGATCAGAGAAGGAGATGAATGGAAGACTACCTTCAAGACAAAGGAAGGACTGTATGAGTGGTTATTCATGCCTTTTGGGCTAATCAATGCACCGAGTACTTTCATGCGGCTCATGAATGAGGTCTTGAAAGAATTTCTGGGTAAGTTTGTCATTGTTTACCTAGATGATATTTTGATTTTTAGCAAGACATTGGAGAAACATATGATGCATATTCGTATGGTGTTTGAGAAGTTGAGAGATGAGAAATTGTTGATTAATTTGAAGAAGTGCAATTTTGTGAAGAAAGAGTTAGTGTATTTGGGATTTGTAGTTTCAGTAGAAGGTCTAAAAATGGACCCAGAGAAGGTACAGGCTATCCTTGAATGGCCTACTCCAAGGAGTGCTACTGAGGTAAGATCTTTTCATGGTTTAGCTAGCTTTTACAAAAAGTTTATCAAAAATTTTAGCAGTATTTGTGGACCCTTGACTGAAACAATGAGAGAGGATAGAAAAGAGTTTAAGTGGACTAATGGGGTAGAAAAAAGTTTTCAATTGTTGAAACAAAAAGTTACAGAACAACCTGTTTTAGCACTTCCAAATTTTAATAAGGTGTTTCAAGTAGATTGTGATGCTAGTGGTACTGCAATAGGAGCTGTTATGAGCCAAGAAGGTAAACCTGTTGCTTATTTTAGTGAGAAGTTAAATGATGCCAAGAGGAAATATTCTATTTATGATAAGGAATTTTATGCTATAGTTCAGGCATTAAAGAAGTGGAGACATTATCTGCTTCCTAAGGAGTTTGTTTTGTATACTGATCATCAAGCTTTGCAATATTTGAATAGTCAAGAAAAATTGAATCAAAGACATTTGAAATGGGTTGAGTTTTTGCAGAGTTATACATTTGTTTTGAAACACAGGAGTGGAAAGTCTAATAGGGTTGCAAATGCTCTTAGCAGAAGGCAACTATTGCTGACAGAAATGCAGATTGAAGTGGTTGGGTTCAAGGAACTCAAGAATTTGTATCCAGAGGATCCTGATTTTGGTGAAACTTGGAAAGCTTGTACAGAGCGTGTTACTCTAGACAGGATGAAATGGTTGGATTTCATCATCTAGGATGATATGCTATTCAGAGGGAGTCAGTTGTGCATTCCATGAAGTTCTATGACGGAGAATCTCATCAAGGAGAAACATAGCGGAGGATTGGCTGGACATTTTGGTCATGATAAAACCCTTGGTTTGGTTAGTGAAAATTATTATTGGCCATAGTTGCAGCAAGATGTGAAGAAGTTTATACAGAGTTGCAGAGTATGTCAGATGGAGAAAGGAGTGAAGTAGAATACAGGGTTGTATCAGCCATTACCTGTACCAAAGAAGCCTTGGGAGGATATCAGCATGGACTTTGTTCTTGGTTTACCGAGGACTCAACAGGGACATGATTCAATTTTTGTGGTGGTTGATAGATTTTCAAAGATGACACATTTCATTCCCTGCAAGAAGACTAATGATGCTGTTCATGTAGCAGAATTATTTTTCAGAGAAGTAGTGAGACTTCATGGTTTTCCAAAGACCATAGTTTCAGATCGGGACACTAAGTTTGTTGGATATTTCTGGGGTACAGAGTGGAAGAAGTTGAAGATAGATTTGAAGTTCAGTTCATCACATCATCCACAAACTGATGGATAGACAGAGGTGGTGAATAGGAGTTTGGGAAATTTTCTGAGATGTTTGGTTGGAGATAAGCCAATAGGATGGAATTTGATTTTACCATAGGCGGAATTTGCATACAATAATTTTGTCAATAGGAGCACTGGTAAATCACCATTCTAGATTGTATATGGAAGTAGTCCAAGAAATGCATCTGAATTGAGGAAGATAGATAAAGGAGAAATAAGTAGTGCTGAAGCTGAGGATTTTGTAGAACACTTGAAGAACATCCATGGGGAGGTGCGGAAGCATATTACCAAGATGAACGCATAGTATAAGGCTAAGGCAGATGAGAAAAGGAGGTACAAGGAATTTCAAGTTGGTGATGAAGTCATGGTTCATTTGCAGAAGGAGCGGTTTTCAGTTGGTACATATAACAAGCTAAAAATGAAGAAGTTTGGACCATGTAGGATATTGAAGAAACATGATTCAGGAAACGCATATGAGGTAGAATTGCCTACTGAGCTAAATATTTCACCAGTGTTTAACATTTTAGATCTGGCAAAGTATCATGAAGGAGGTGTTGAAGATGAGATCACAGTAGCGCAGTGGTGTATTCCAGCAACTAGTTTAGACACTAAGGAGATCGAAGATATACTAGATAGTCATGTTGGCAGAAGCACAAGGAACAGGACATATGAAGAATATCTGGTCAAGTGGAAAGGATGACCTGTTGAAGATTCATCATGGCTGACAAAGGAGGAGGTTAGCCATCTTGGTTTTCCTCTGCACACCTGAGTCGTGACAAGGTCACTTCTCAAATTACCTTGGGTATCTAATGCAGGAGCATCTTGGGTGTAAGAGCAATCTTGCATCACCCAAAAAAATATTTCTATTTTTATATTCAATAAGGACTATTTTGTGCAGAGCTGCTATTTATGGAAAGTTACTATTTTTGGTAATTTTCATATGTGCTCAGAATGATCTAATTTCTTTCTTGGAGGTTCATTTTGGTCATATAAGTCTGCCAGTAAAGTTTCATTGCCAGAGCAAGTGTATATTGGAAGATATTGAAGATTTTCGGTATTGGCAGTAGGGTACAGAAACTTTGAACTCAGTTTTGAAGGCTTTAGAGGCCCCAGATGAGGTCAAAAATTTGGGTGACGAGTGCTTGCACCAGTCAAGCCTATAGAGAACTTCGTGGCATTTCTGAAATGGGGTTATAATAGCCGATCAGGTCAACTGGTGATGACTTATGGTCTTCGGAAGTTGGGCCACTTGAAATGGCGAAAAATAATTTTCTTCAAAATTTTTGTTCGGGTTTCAAAGGTTATCTTGAGCTGAATATGATGTAATAAAATGTAAAATAAAATAATTCTAAGTTTGGTCGGCCTTATTGGCTAAAATTCTGGAACCTTCCCAGGCGGTGGAAAATTGCCTATATAAGGAAGGCTGTATTATTGTCTTAGGCAGTTCAGAATAGTTCTGGGTAGTAGATCTGGGTAATAGTTCGAGGCTTTGTCCTACAGAATATTGTAAGGGAGTGCCCATGTGGCTTTGCATATTGTAATTTTGAAAGTTTGTAATTCCACATTTGTGGAGATAATAAGAAGCCAATTTTCTGTTCTTGCATATTGTTGTTGTTTCTCTATATCTGTTATGTGTTTGTGGTATTAAGGGGAGCACCCTTCATCACATTCACAACAATCCATGTTACACACATAAGGTCTCTGATCTTCTTCTAGCACATTTATTTGGTTTGCATTCAAATTACTCCGAGCCATCAATTTTGCTAATCCCAATCCTCTAACCAACTTTTTAATGTGAATATTAATGTTAAACTCCTAGATCCTATTAATCCACCTACATCTTCTTCTTGAAACCTCTTGTTGGACCAAAATGTCTTTGACTGCAACACTTGGAACATATGCAACCACTGTGGTGCCTATCAAATAACATCTAAATGTTTTAATGGCCTTCACCAAGGCATAAGCTTCTTTCTCAATAATGTCATAATTCAATTCTACTACCTGCAAAGTTTTGCTAAAAAAAGAAATTGGTTGTTCAAAACCTTCAGCATTTTTCTGTAATAGTACTGCAGCAATGGTATGGGCAGATGCAAAGGAAAAAAATTGCATGGGTTTGATGTAGTCTAGTGTTTTTAATACTAGAGCATGCTTAATGGCCCTCTTGATATCATTAAAGGCTTGTATTGCTTCCATATTCCATTCAACCTTTACTCCCTTCTTCAACATTCTTGATATAGGAATACTGATTTCTGCAAAGTTTGTAATAAACCTTCTTAAAAAATTAACCTGTCCTAGAAAAGATTGAATCCCTTTGAAGTTTTTTGGTAAAGACAAATTATCAATAGCCTCCACCCTTTTAGGGTCTATCCTCACCCCATCTTTTGAAATAATGTGCCCTAAAAGTTTTCCTTCTATCACACCAAAAGCACACTTCTTTGGGTTCAAAGAAACCCCATACTCTAATGCTCTGATAAAAATCTTCTCAAGATGCTGGCAATGTTGTTCCTCCTTGGCTGAGAAAGTTGTTAAGTCATTTTGATACACCACCATAAATTTGTCAATAAAATCAGCAAAGGCTACATCCATAGCCCTTTGAAAAGTAGCACCGGCATTGGTCAACCCAAAAGGCATCCTTACATAAACATATGTCCCCAATGGGGTTGTGAAAGTAGTTCTAAATTGCTTGGTATCCTTTACCATGACTTGATTGTAACCAGAAAAGCCATCCATCATAGACATTAATTCTAACCCAGTGACCTTTTGTAACATATTTTCCATGTTTGGTAATCCATAATTATCCTTCAAAGAATTTTTGTTTAGATTCCTAAAATCTACACATAACCTGATATCACCATTTTTCTTTCTAACAAGGACCAAATTTGAAACCTAGGTGGAGTGCCTAATAGGTTTGATGATTCCAGCATCCATCATCTTCTTAAGTTCATCCTACATTTTAGGTGCTAGGGTTGGATTAATAGGTCTCAACTTTTGCCTAAAGGGTTTTGTGCCTTCTTTTAGTGGAATCTCATGTTGGAAAAGGTCTTCCCTATAAGCTTTAATATCTTCATAAGACCAAGAAAAAACATGCCTAAATTTTTTGAGAAGATCAATCAAACCTTTTCTGACTCTTGGGGATAAAGACTTACCAATATAAACTTTCTTAGGAACAAATTTTGTCTCTAATTTTATTTCCTCAAGCTTATTGATTTTATCAGTATTAGCAGAGAAAGCTTTGTCCTTATTATCAAATGCCCTTTCAAGAGCAACCAATCCTTTAGGAACTTTGTTTGATTTGAACTGCAAAACTTCTTTTCCAAAAATAACATCTTTACCATCCACTGTGTCAACATAAGTACTGAAATCCATTTCTTTGTCATCAAAGTGAGATTCATAATGAAGAAACCTAAGTATGTCTTGGTCATCAGAAAAAACTTGCTAATTGTCTAGATTGTCAGGGATAGAAGGCCTAGCTTGCACCTCTATTTTAGAAACATATACAAATGTAACATCTTTTGGTCTAAGGGCTATATTAGCCAATAAGTCTACCATTCTATTCTGACTTCTTTCCATCCAACAAATATTAAAAGCATTAAAGCTTTCAATCTCATCCCACACTACATTCCTATACTAATATAACCTCTAATTTTTTGAAGTATATTTTGATCTAACTTGGGAAACCACTAACTCTGAATCCCCTATTATTTTCAAACATTTTATGCCATGCCTTGATGCTAGCGTTAGGCCTATCAGCAAAGCCTCATACTCTGCAACATTATTTGTACATGAGAATAGCAAAGAAAAGGAGAATTTGAAAGTTTTACCATTAGGAGATATAAGCAATATTCCAGCTCTAGATCCCTCCTTGCTATTTTCTCCATCAAAATACATGGTCCACAGACTATCCAGGTCAATCCATCCCTCCTGATTTTCTAACTTGTGGATTAACTCATCATTGTTTTGTATCTCCTTATCTTCAACTCTGAAAGCATTAATGTTAGTATCTAGGAAACAATTCATGTTATCCTCCTCTTCTTCAATCATATGTGGAGTTCTAGATTCTCTAGTGACCTTGATACTTTCCCCTTCAAAATTGAAAGTAGAAAATGATAAGTCACACTATATGTTGCCTCCCATAGATGCACTCCACTTTCTTGACAGTAACATCCCATACTGGGGAGGAATATCCACTACCAAGATACTCATGGTTAGTTCTTTACTGGGGTATGCAGCCAATCTGTAAGGTAAGGCCTTAATAGTACCTATAACTAGAACCTCCCTTGAATCCATTTCTTGACATCTACCATGAGGTGTGTCCACCTTTAATCCCAAATATTTCATGACCTCAGTAGGCATAACAGTATTGGATGCTCTAGAATCAATCATACAATTTTTTAACATCTTTCCATTTATCTATAAAGTCAAAAAGAAAGGGTCAACTATTCCTACTGTGGTACTAAAAACATTTGTATCCAAATAGATTTGAGGAATTTTAGAAATAATCTCCTTAGTATAGTTTGCATTTTCATTATTCAAGGATGTTATTTGTTCTTCAACTCCTGCAATTTTTTGGGAATCTATGGGGATCATACTATTAACCCAATGTAGAGATTTTTCTTTATGTTCTTCAATTCTCATCATTTCTAACAATGGAACTTTGATAGTAATCTGAGATAATAACTTACTCATATCAACTGGGACACATTTTGAATCAGATACATCAGCCCTTAAATCTGTAACCTCTTTAATCTCCTGAATAGGTATGTCTACAGTTTTTTTTATTTTGGACTTCATTCCCTTTTTGCAAAATTGGCACTTCCTCAGCTATGCGTTTAGGTTTCACCGTATAGAAAATGTTAGGCTTGGCATTTTTCTTTATCTTGAGCTTATCAACAGGACTGGCAGCCTTAGGCTTATCTTGTGATACTTTTACATCTTTATCTATCTTCTTGATGAAAATACGAGCTAGCTTCTGATTTGGACTACCAATCACTCTATTTCTCAAGTTGTAGTTTGTTTTTTCTTGAGTAACCAAATCTGATGTTATTAAAGCAATTTCCTCATCAGAAGGCCTTCTTAAAGTAACTGTCTCTTTACTTTTTACAACATTACACTAGATAGTATCAGGTTCACCATCCTCATCAGAAAAAACTTGCTGATGATACAAGTCAGTCTTAGTCTGAGAATTAAGACTATCTTGATTTTCATCTTCATCATCAAAATCCACCTCATCCCAAACATGGGAAGAAACCATTCCACATCCTTGATCATCATAAGGTTTTTCCTCATTACATTCTTTCTCTTCATGTGCAGAAACATTCTGGGATATGACACAATAACCAGGATCATGAGGTGACTGACAAACAATACACCATGGGACCTCTTCCACTACATTGATTGAATTTCTTTGCAATGGGTCAGGAGTCCTATCGTTTGGTTTATCCTTTCTCTTAGGAAGAATAGGCCTTCCATCTTTCCATCATGTTGTAAGGGTAATTCTGCATTCTTGGTGCCTTGTTGAAATTATTGAAGGGAGGTTTATCCCCTCCTGTAACTTTATTTCTATTTTCTCCAAGCTTTAAATCCTTGATTGCCTTTAAGATCTGCTTTAGACTCTCATCATCCTTAGGCTTGACATTTTCAGGTTTCCTTGGATCCTTTCTATTTAACAAAGGGGATTGGTTATCCTCCCTTCTTCCCAATTTCCCTAAAATCCTTCTATTACTTTCTATGTTCACAGCTAACTTATAAGCTTCAACAAGACTTCTTGGATTCTTATCCCTTAAAAGGTAACCCATCTTAGAGTCAAAAGCATCTAAATATGGGACAAGACACACCCTATCATCAAGTCTAATAACCTGCAACATCTTATGCATAGCTTTTTGAAACTTGACATTAAATTCAACAACATCCTCATTGAAGTTTTCTTCTATGTTGTTAAATTCATTGAGCATAAAACCTTCATGTGTTTTGTCACCATATTGTTCTTTGAAACAATGTCTAATTTGATTCCATGAACCTATGCTACCATGTGGCAAAAGCCCTAAACCAATCCCTTGAATCTTCTGTTAGGGATTGCACAAACAGTTTCATGATAACATCATCAGGCACAATATTGTAATCATCAGTGACATCAATAAATTTATTTAAATGTTCCTCACAAGTAACAACATTGCTTCCAGTAAACTTAGGAAGTTTCTTTCTAATTTCTTCAGGGAAGGGGTTAGGATAACCAGGGATACCAGTAAAAATCAACTGCTTACACCTTTCATGTATAACCCCTGTACTAAAAATACCAGCACCCTGAGATGTAGATGCATTATTATTTATAGTGGCAGCAGTTCCAAGTCCACCTGGTGGGGGTACACTTGTTGTCTGATTTGTTACATTTGCAACATTTTCTCCTTGTGTCATGGTAGAGCTAGCAAAATTTGTAGGCCCTACAGATCTTTTGAGAAAATCAATTTTCTTTTTCATTTCTAATGTTGTAGCTTCTAATTCTACCTTTTCAAGTTCCTTAGCTAACAATTCTTGTTCCCTTTTGGCCTTTTCAAGGCCGGCTTCCAACCTTAAGGCCTAGTCTTTAGGGAGTTTAGGGGCTACAAGTTCTTTAATTGAAATGCCCTTTTCTTTTTTCTTTCCCTTATCCTTTAAATTCCTTGTTTCAAATGTTTGATGGATAATAGGCAATTCATTTGTCTGTTCAGGAATAGGGACATAATTTATAGCCTCTAAATCTAGCAATTGCCTTTTTAATTGATTAGCTCTTATCATAGCATGTCTAACTTTTTCTTCTATTTCCTTTTCTCTTTTCTGCCCGATAGCTGCTTGTTCTTGAATTCTCCTTTCCAATTCATACACTTCCTCAAATATTTCTTCAGAATCAAGCAAATTTGTTTCAGATTCAGCCTGTTGTGCTTGAGGCTCTTCTTGTTGATTTTGAAATTCATGGATGTCTTGGGGTATTGTTGAGCCTAGGGTGAAGGAGGGAAGAAAATCTTGTTCACTTCTACTTTTACTTCTAGATCTTTCCTTCATTCCATGCTATTTTTTAGGGATCATTGTCCTATTTTGGGGTGGTCTTTCATCCTCTCTCTTTGTGGGGGAATAATAATCCTCATATTGGTTCAGGCCCAAATCAACTACCTCCTCATATTCTGAGGCATTTCCTTGCTGACTAGGAGGAGAAATATTTCCCTGTCTTGGCTTTTCTTTTTGTTTCCAAGTAAGAGACATATCATCAGTATCTTTTTCTCTCCTAACCTGAGTTCTTCTAGATGTGGGAGGAAGCCCACCCTGCAGATTTTCCTCTGGGTGCTCCTTCCTCCAACACCTTGTGTTTCTAGAGCTCATGATGATGTAGTTATTAAAGCACTAGTATAGAGATGTTTTTAGAGTCCCCACTCACAATTTGGTGAGAAGATATTGAAACTTTTGAAACTGACTCATATATTTTAATGGAAAACTACTAGATATGATAAACAAGCCGGCCAAGAGTCTAGCTCTACTTGTACCTGCATTGTTTATAGCTAATTTATTACACAAGGGATATCAAATGATTAAAATAGGTAAGTCAGGAGTCCAACTCAACCTGGAACCTACACTATTTGCTTGTGATTATAATCTTTGTCCCTAGTAGAGTCACCATTTTGTTGGTGTTTGAAAATGCTTATGCCAACTAGGGCTGCCAATATGCCTTGAGACTAGTATTAGGAATGGTTAGTTCCAAGTATGAGAGCTCTGCAAGACAACTGGACCAACTATAGGGACAAGACTGCCCTCTTCACTTCTGGCTCTGCAAAACCAAGGTGGGTACACCTAATCCAATTTGTTTTAACTCTACCCCTTATAGATTATTGGATCTTACAATAGATAATAGTGAGAAAGTACTAAATAACAACCTATTATTCATTGACTCTCCATCACTGGGTAGGACAATACATATAAAGTAAAATAAATGTAAAAGACTAGTATTAATTCAATGTTTTTTTAGGATTACAAGATTCCAATAATTCCATACAAAGATAAGATAGGAAGATCAAGTTCAGTACCTTATCCATTGGGCAATATATCAGAAAATAGAATGAATACAACAGTGTTATATGAAAGGTGGGTCTTGAACATAAATATAAACTACTTCAAATCTTTCCTACTTTTAGAAATCCTTGAATGGATTTAGTAAACATGCATCTAACTAAAAGCAATTTTAATCCAATCCTAGATCAGAACTCAAAGTTCAAACACATACATATAAACCTCAAAGAGACTTAAAACTCTACTAAAAAAACTCACAGGAGAGACAAAGATCCAAGATTCATATTAAGTTCACCCTTTAAATGTTGCATAGATCAAATCCTAAACAAAGCTTGCATAATAACAATAGCAACCTGTACTTCTTGTCTATTTCTCTAATAAAATGATAAAAAATTTACAATCCTTGATTAAGTGTTAGGTTTTTAGAATTTCTATATTTTTCTCCTAAGCTCTCAATACCCAGAGTGATCATGAAAAATCCTTTATATATGAGGAAATGCAACAAGTCACCGATCATTCTAGGATTACATATTTTAATATAGAAAAAATTTACAACTTTTACATATTTACAATAAATACACTGTTGAAGTAGATGAGATATTGTAGGAACACCACCCTATTTTATGCTTCTTTTGCTATATCTAGTTGCCTTCATGAAATCTATCTTGTGCTCCTCGCTGTTCATCTAGTAATAAATGTCTTCAAAATATCTCACCAACTATTCTTACCAAAAAATATCTATCTATGTCCACTCTAAGAAGTTGGTCAAATACTATCTTTTGAACATGAGGTATATATTGATACCTCCACCTATTATATATGTCTTCACCAGGAAAATCAAAATTAACAAAATCAACCTGTTTCTTTGATAACTGCTCCCATTCATTATCTATCTGAGTCACTCACTGCTGAATGTTATGAAACATTGACCTGGCATTTATTAACAATTTAATTACATTATTAAGAGAATATGTGTCATCCAAGACACCAGTTACCTTAACTGATAGGAGTGTATCCATCTCTTCTCTCCACTGATATGCTTCTTTGACTTCCTGATGAAATTATCCAACATAATATCATACTGTACAATCTTCTTCATCACTTGATGCATTGGCTTTATTAATGGATCAAGGTCTTCTTGGCCCTTTGACAACATTCAGAAGAGTTTTTTATTTGAAGCCCTTTTGATCCATTTTTTCAAAATCAGGGAAATTTCTATCTTTTCCTTATTTAAAGCTATAAATAAAGAATTCAACTTATTTACATGATTGTGAAAAATTGAAGGCTTTAAATCAGTGGAAAAATGCATGATGGCATCAATCATCTTCTCTTCATACTTCCTAGTTGCCAAAACTGTAGCCTTTTTGTTTTCATCCTTCTCCTTCTAAAGTCACAATCTGGTTTCTTTTAATCTATTTGTCTCTTTTGCTAATCTATGTTTCTCCTAGCTAACCCTTGAATCCAAGCTTGTATCTGGCAGTGGCAAAGGTGGAAATTCAACAATTGGGCTGGAAGATGAAACTACTGTAGGCTTATCAGCTATCACCAATTGAGGAGACCAATGGTCTAAGGGTCCTAACAATTGTGCAATTAATTTATCCTTTTGAATTAGCTCAACCTTGAGCTCATTGTAGGATTTGAGAACCATTTCAGATTTGAGCCTAAGCTCTTCCTTCTCTCTAGCATCTTTCTCTGCCACTTGGGCATTAAATTTGGCAGTTTCTAAAATCAAATTTGATGCTTCAACTCCAAATGTTTCTCCTACTCTCTGAACTAATAAACTACCTGTATATCCTACAGAGAGATCCTTTCTCTTCCCTTTATTTTCATCCTTATTTAGAGACCACATCACAAGAGTAGCATGATCTTTAGAGAAAGAAAATACTCTTGCAGCTTGTTTAGCCTGTTCTTCTATAGTAAGAGTCTTCACTATGATTTTTCTCACTTGGTCAAAGACAATTGCATCAACAATGTCCCACTTTGGCAGAATTAGTACCCTTGATGTATGAACCATGGTCCTCCCTTCCTCTGGAGTAATTTTCTCGAATTGTTTGACCATTTCTGCCTTGGTCTCATTTTCTATTTCTATGACATCCCTAGCAGGGGACTCTTCTTTCTTCTTTTCACATATCTCCTTAAATTGATTTATTTTCATTCTCCAAAGAAATTGGGAGAATGCCCTGGTCTTGATAAACTTGTCGTCAACAAGGAAGGAGTCTGTGGCTTGTTTTAGAATAAGGTCCATCTGTTTACCCTCAAAATCTTCTATTGAAAGATCCATGGCCACCTCCTTAGGTGCCTCAGGCATTCCTTCCTACAAATCTTCATTAGAAACAAAAATGTTTCCCTTATTCCTCAATTGTACAAGTTGTTCTGCCACCCCATGTAAATCCAATTGAATAGGGGATTGAGAAGGTGAATAAGCCTCTTCTCCTGGTCTTACTTCTTGTTTCTACCTCTTTGGAGAGGGTCCTTGCACTGCTGGATCATCAATAGGCCTTTTCCCTCTTGAAGTAGAAGGGATATCTTCACTTCTTTGCTGTGGTGATAGGAGAATAGTGCAAGCACTCCTTTGCATTGTGTAAATTCCCCTTGGGGTCAATTTCATGTATTTAGGTTGGCTCAAAATTTGCCTAGCCATCTCAGGGTTTGTCTTACTCATTGCTGCCCTTTTTTCATTGGCTACATGCATGATGCCTTCAAAATGTTCCATAAGGGCATCCACTTTCCTTGCCCATAGTTCAAACCCCTTCAATTTGTCATAAGCTCTATCAAAATTCTGAATAAAATCTAGAGTCTTTTTGTAAATGACCCATTTCTCTTTCTTGATCTCTTGAGTTTGAAGATCAAACTCATTTCTGATTACATCCTTAGGAAAATTGAATTGATGCTCTATAAGAGCACACCTCACCTTATCTCTAAAAACTCCTGAGAGAAAACCCTCAGTATCTATGCATCTCACCTTTTCTTTGGACATTCTATAGGGCTGCAAGACCTTATTCAAATGCACCCATCCTCCTTTTGTAATCACATATTGATGTGCAATAGTTATGTCTGGGAAAAAAGTTCCCCTTCCTTTACCAGTGAGAGTGGACTCTTGCAAGTCTTTGATTTGCCTTAGAATTTTTGCATACCCCAACTTCAATGGGACTTGATAAGGTAAAATATAAGGTGCTACCTTGCAACCATACACTCTGAAAACTATGGAAACTAGATATAAGATAATATCCCCAAAATTGTGGACAATAGTAATATCCTGGCAAAACTCCTTTGGCCTAATTAGCCTCAGCAACTCTCTTGGAATCCTTGGATTGTCAAAATGTAAAAGAGTTTTAAGTCTAGAGGCAAAATCTCTGTCAAAAATAATATAGCTGGCATCAATTCTATCCCATGACAGAGCTGTAGTCCACAACTACACTGGAAGAATTTCTCCATTCCTTTCCTTTACAATATCTATTGTTGTACCAAAATATGCATCACCCTTGTATACAAACATGTGCATGAGCATTGAGTACCACCCAAAAGGTCTAGACACCTTCATATTTTTGATTCCCATCAGCCCCTCATGGATTATATCAGCTAAATGAGATGAAAAGTAAAAAATAAGGGCTAATTAGGGGTGCAATGACTATACCATCATGAACATATAAGGTACTGGCATATGAGTTGCCTCATCATGCCCTAGAATCAAAGTCAAAGATTTATAAACTTCTTGTGCCCTTCTACTAAATAAGTTTAATCTAAAGGGCTCTGGTGTACTTGCACTGACACACACATGGATCCAAATTGCTCAAAAAATTGCCTTAAAGGCCCCATCCTTAGATAATCTCTCTATGCTTCATAGATTTTAATAAACTCTATGAAATCAATCTTCTCTAACCCCACAAATGGGTCATTTAATGAAAATAATTCCCTAATGTCATCCTCTGTGATGTTGATTAGGTCTCTACCATTTATATCCTTGACACACTTTGTCACAGGATCATAGCACTTAGCTATTTGAATTAATAACTCAGCATCCATAAAAACACCAGGAACAACTAACTTCCCAATATCAAATTGCCATTTATTACTTAAGGGGGCACAAGCATTCCTTTGTGAATAAGCTGACTTGAATAGAATAAGACCATTATGCTTGTCACCCACCTTGGCATCTCTCATCCAATTTCCCCTGTCATGGAGACCATTTGCAACTGAATCTCTAGGGTTTCTTGGAACTAGTTCTTTCATCCTAGCTACCCCATTATCTGAATTTGGAAGTAACTACATTAAATCCTCAAAAATCCCTCTCCTGATATACTTTGTTTGACCAGAAAAATTCCTCTTGGGCGGCATCTTGAAACTAGGGCTCTTACAATAATATACGAGCACTCAAGAAAAACCCTAGAAACTATCAACACAAAATCCTTCACAAATTCTTCACAAACTTCAAGCAATTCTTTTAAATTTAGAAAGTAGACCTACCAAGCACTTGTAAATTCTTCACTTGAAATCACTTAGAAAGAGAAATCCAATCGCTTGAGAGCTTATTAAAATGGTAATGAGA
Organism: Chamaecyparis obtusa; assembly: GCA_027943335.1. Taxonomy (NCBI): domain Eukaryota; kingdom Viridiplantae; phylum Streptophyta; class Pinopsida; order Cupressales; family Cupressaceae; genus Chamaecyparis; species Chamaecyparis obtusa. The sequence continues at coordinate 105,713 of BSBK01004052.1, read as the reverse complement.
AACAATGGTTGAATTGTGTTGTATAGCATAGCCAACTACTTGCAATTCATCTGCATGTAGCATAATAAATTTTCCATTACTAAAAAATTGGTAGCCTTTGCATTCACAGGACGTGAAAAATGTCACTAAGAAAAAATTTGAATTTTGACCATTGATAAATCTCCATTTCGGTGCATCGGATGGTCAGCAAGTCAAATAGTAAAGCCCTGTTTACCTTTCCCTAAGTCAGTTCCTGACCAATGAGAACATTTCAAAACACTAGGTGGAAAGACTTTAATAATAATTTATATTTTTCCTAGAATAGATAGGTGTCATCACGTCGCTAAGGCACAACCCAAAACCTATCAGAGATACCAACCCTAGATATAATGACCACGGTAGATGCACTTTGATCAGATGATCACCAGAATTTAATAAAACCTCAGCCCCACTGAACACTTTAAAAAACCTTCGATGAATCAAGAGACAACACCTCAGATAAGCCAACAAGTCAAAAAATCCCACATCATCTGTGGTGTCAGAAACACCTGGCAATCAAAACTTGTTATTAGCACCATAGGCCAATAAAAAAGAAACACATCATTAAAAGTTCTGACAACCAAGGACCCACTGAACAGTTCATATCCTTGGGCAAGATCGATGGTCATTGCTATACCACGATGCATAAAAGACATGCATCTCATCTCAATGGTATAACGATAGCCGTAAGATCTTTCCACACATTAATCTTCATATTACTCAGCTCCCACAGTGACACATCATCCAACTAAAAATCAAACCATAAGACAACACATTGTAGAAAAATGACAAGTGGAAGACCTGTCATCTTTAATATCAATTTCGAAAGAAACTGACAATCACCATCTCAAAATTTCTCACAACCAATAAAATTTTTACACGACAATATGACCCGACAGTGTCAGGACCCACCACAAACTTTATTCATCAAAAGGTAATCTGACGGTCATCTCTATACCACGATGCATAAAAGACATGCATCTTGGTCCAAGGGTATAACGACAACCATATATTAGATTCATTTGTTAAAGGCCAGTGCATTACAAAAATCAAATGGGCCCACAAGGACAGGTGGCATGTGTTGCCATTTCGCATGTCAAGGAATCTAACAAAGTGCAGTCTTGTGGTGCAATGACAACTGCACAATTTTAAAGGCTTTCCTTTATAAAAAATTAATCTAAAACTTAGGCTTTGGCGGATTTAATTAAATAAAAGGGTTTATGGTTCGAAAGCCTAACCACCTCGATACATAAAACAATGAACAAAGTGAGTCAAGATATTAGCACATGTTTTATGAAAAGATTAGTGACTCAAAAAGGTAATGCGGAAACATAACATGACCTAGGATGAGTTAGGGCTTTGGATAAAAATTAGGGTTTACACCTTGAAGAATATTACCACTAGCTCAATAATCTCAGACTACTTTGAAACATTATCACAAAGCTGAAAATTTTTATATGGTGATAACAGATTTGAGGAACCAAAACAACAATAGGCATATCAGTATAGAGAGATACATTATATGCACTAGACAACATAGAGTTACTTAGCTATTGCAGAGATGTTTGTTTATTTTGTTTCCTTTGGAATTGTTGTCAAAGGGAGAGATAACCAATATAAATCAATATGAATCAATATGATAACTAAAGAGATCACTGGAACATCTATCTAAGGGAGAGATAATCTGAGAGCTACAAAGATCAAATCCGCATAAGAAAGTCTGCATTTTCAATCCTATCATGTAACGTAGTGATTAAACATATTAAAAATCAAGCTAAGGGAGAGTTACAACATTTCTTACATAGTTGTAAAATACATGTTTGGTATGTGTATGGTATAATTCATATTTCTTGAGTTTCCATCAATGCCAAAGGGAGAGATTGATGAACTACAATTGATTGAACACCTAAATGACTTGAAGATTAGTGATTAGAGATCACTTAGCACTGAATTGATATGTAAGATAATTAAATTAGTTTTATGTTGTCATTGATGTCAACTAGTTTTGACAGTACTTATCATGTTAGTTACACATATCTAAACATTTGTAAAGAGGAGAGAAAAGATGAAGAACTAAGATATCTACATGGAGGAAGATGGATATGATAGATGAGGATATGGAATACTCTTGGTAACTTATTGATGATTCTATGACTTCATATTGTTGACTTGATTATGTTGCATTAATCCATTAAGAAGTTGGAAGAAAAATGTTGCAAAGTAGTGTGGTCGGTTAAGGAAGCATTCCAGTACACACCAAGTCAGTGTAGTGTATACTGAGAGACAATATCAACCAAACATGTGTTCACTAACATATTTCTTTATTAAATGAGTATGGATAAAAGAACTAAATGATTAGTTTAGCTGACAAAAATTAAGGAGCTATAAAGTGTATGATTTTGAGGTGGAAGATAAAGTTTTTTATGAGATCAACGACTTAAAAAATTCAAAGAAGATTTAAATGATAGAAAAAAAACATGTTACTGACACATCAGCTGACGAGAGCTTAAGCAAAAAAATTAACGAAGGAGATTAAGCGGAAAAATTTGATGGATGAAAAGAAAACAATTTACTTGTCTATATAAGAGATATTTATTTCATTGTGAAAAGGGATGCCAGAAGAAGGAGATTGCAGAGATATCATTTAAATACAACTTCATGCATGCCTAATCAGATTGGTTAAAGGAGAACCAAGCTGTAGAGATTACCAAGCGTCAGAGAGATTTTACCGATGGATAGTAAGTTATTGAATGTTGATGAACTGAATAGAAATATTGATCAGAGGATTTGTATCGAATTACAATAGATATAAACATCTACAAAGTCAATTTGTATTGTAATCAGATCACCTACTGTTTTAGTTTAACCATTGTAAATAGATAAAATCTCTTAAGCAAGTGGACTTGAAAGTCTTATGTGTCATTCATAGAATGTACATTGTTATCCTGTTAGCCCCATAGTGAATGTTGGTTGGGTGATAACTATTAGTGTCAAATCTTCTAACAAGGTCACACCTTATAGTTTATTTTGTAACCTTTAACAGGGTTGGCTCTTCACCGAGCTCACTTTAGAAGAGTGAAAATATTTTGGGTTACTGGTCCCATGTGGTTTTTCTCTTTACAGGGTTTCCACATTAAATCTTTTGTGTTATGTGTTTATGTGGTGATTTTTTGGATATCATACTTTACATGTTGCATATATGATGTGGTTAGTAATCTTTATGAGCAATTAACTCGTAATCGGTAAAGTCATAGACATATTAGTTTTCTTGTTTACCGAGCTGTAGAATTAGCTGAATTTGTTTTAAGTGATACATTTTGTAATTGGGATTGTGGATAACTTATTCACCCCCCTCTCAATTATTCTAACAATAACTTCATAATCCTATCCTATGATTTGATCTTTCTTATTATTCATATTATTTCCATTCTTACTAAAATCTCAATGTTATATCTAGAGATGACCATTCGTACAAAATATTTCCTCAAAATATAAAAATATAATTTTTTGGAGAGAACTATTTTGAACTAATGATAAATATGTAAAGAAATATTTATCTGACATTAGAAAACTAGTCAAAAATTTCTTAATGAACATATATTAGTACACATAAAGTTAATATAAATAAATAATTAATTAATACCATATAGATTTATGTGTGTAACAATATGGCAGAGGTCATTAAATATACATTATTAATAATATGAACTAAGTTGTACAAATCGAGTGTCTAAAGGAAATAAATATATTATTAATATTAAGATCTGATTATTGAGAGAGGAGAGTGAATTAGTAATCTATCAATTATCTTAGTTTTGCCTTTTTAAACTTTAACACAATATTCATAAGTTTATCTTTTAACTATTAGAAATCTATTGGGAAAATGTGATACTGAGAGGGGGGGGTTGAATAAGATATCAGTGATTTATCCATTTATCATAAATGAAAACTTGCATAGCATCAACATAAACTTCAACAATTTAAAGAATATAATAAGATAAACTGTTGGATTAATTGTGTGTTGTCTTTGATGTCACACAAATGTCATAGTATTTATTGAGCTCAGTCAGTCAGCAAAGCAGTTCCTAGTATTTACCGAGCTCAGTCGGTCAGCAAAGCAATTCCCAGTATTTACCGAGCTCAGTTGGTCAGCAAAGCAGTTCCCAGTATTTACCAAGCTCAGTTGGTCAGTAGGCAATTTTTAGTGTCTATCAAGATATCTCGGGTGTCAAAGTAAAGTATGGTAGAAAACAGTGTTAACTGAGCTTCCACAGTTAACGAAGGAAAGTTAGTGTTTACCAAGTTCACTTGGTCTCCAAAGGATGTTGCAGAATTCGCAGTGCTTACCAAGTTCTCTCGGTCACCAAAGGAAATCTTTTCAGATTAGTGTTTACCAAGCAAGGTTGGCCCAGTAAAGGATTTTGTTAAATTGAGAAATAAAGTTTGATTAATCCAGCTGACTGTTGTAATGATTGGTAATGTTATTAGTGCCAACTTGACAATCTGAATGGACAATCCGAATGGTATATATAGAAGGTCAAGTTGTGAATTAAAAGTGTGGAAGTGAAAAAGAAAGAAAGTGTGAGCGAATTTTGAAGGATGATTAGATATCCTTGAGGAGCAGCAGAGATATATTTTGATTAGGAAGGATCTAGTGAAGCAGAATAGAGATTTGTATTCAGCAATTCAGTTGCATCATTATTCAGGTCATTTCATTGTTACTTTCTTACCATTGTAGAAGTGATTTCAAAATCTCCTAACCGAGTTGGTTTAATAGCCATTTTGTAAATCCTCTAACAAGGTGACAATTCTATTGAATTATTTCAAGGCCTCTTACAAGGCCACTCCTAATAGGGTGATTAAATCCTCTAACAAGGTCACACCTAATAGTGTGTTTTGTAACCTTTTACTGGGTTGGCTCCTAACAAGGCATCACTTCAGAAGAGTGAAAAATAGTAACTAGTTACATTGGTGGTTTTTCCCATATTGGGTTTCCATGTTAAATCTGGTGTCTCTTGTGTTCATGTTATTTTCTTTATTCATGTATTTTAATCATTGATGAATGCTTAAGAACAGTTATAATTAATACTCACTAAAATAACCAAGTTTTAGCATTTCTTTGTATGTTTACCGAATAACAACAGCAAATTATTTAATAAGACATCTAAGGGATCTGTGGAAAGTAAATTTATAGTTAACTGATTCACCACCCCTCTCAGTTACTACATCTATATTTCCAACAATTGGTATCAGAGCTTTTGGTGCTTGCAGGAAGGGTTTCAAGGACCTAAGCTAAAGATCAAGATGTCTTACAAGAGAGAAATTCCAAGGCTTAACAGAGATAAATTTTTAGCATGGCAAGGTCTCATGAGACTTCATCTGGCTTCCATTGGTGACTCAGGATGCAAATATATTGATCAAGAATATATAGTTCATACTGGCACATTAACTGTTGAAGACATTGTAGAGAAAAAGAACCATAACACCATGATGATAGACATTGCATCAGCTCTTAGCTATGAAGAATTTGATGAGATAAAAGATTGGACAACTGCTTATGAAATGTGGATCAAGCTGAAGAAAATTTATGGTGGTGATGACAATGTGAAGAGAGCCAAAGCAGAAAGCCTAAGAGGATAGTTTGATCAGATGAAGATGAAAGAAGATGAAAATATTGCAAAATATGTTGAAAGAATCAAGGTGAGTGTTAGTGCAATCAGAGCTTCTGGAGGAAAAATTGATGATGAAACTATTATAAGTAAGGTTCTTAGAACATTGCTTCGTATCTATGCAATAAGAGTATCTTCCATTCAAGAAAGAAGATGTGAACAAAATCACAATATAACTTTGGATGCCTTAGTTGGAAGATTGACAGCTTTTGAATTGGATAACTATGACAACTATGTTCCAACTTCTAAAACTATTGAATCAGCATTTGAGGCCAAACTTTCACTTAGGAAGGGAAAGAAAATCCAGTCAGTAAGTGAAGAAGAATCAGAGGAAAGTTTAGATAGTGATCTTGAAGTTATTGAAGCATTACTTGCAAAGAAATATACTAGAGGCATAGGTAAATACAAAGGTAAAACTCCTTTAATCTATTTCTCATGTGAAGAAATTGGTCATATTGCAGCTAGGTGCCCAAAAAAGAAAAGCAAGGATGAGAAGAAAGGTCACAAGTACAATGGCAAGAAGAATTTCAAGTCATTCAAGGATAAAAGTAAGAAAACATGTTTTTTGGCTAAGGATTCTGATGATAGTGAAGAAGAAATTGTCTTCATTGCTGTAAAAGATGAATCTAATGATGATGAAGATGAGATGGCACTTATCTCCCATATAAGAAAAAATGATACATGGATTATAGACAGTGGATGCTCACATCATATGACTAGTGACAGAACAAAGTTTGAACACCTTGAAGACTATGATGGTGGTAATGTAAGGTTTGGAAACAATGAACCTTCTTGTATAAAAGGAAGAGGACAAATTTCATTAACCAAAGAACTTGTATGTGATAATGCATATTGGGTTGAAGGACTAAAGCATAATCTTCTAAGTGTAGCATAGCTAATAAACATTGGATTCAAGGTTGAATTCATGGATGGCAAAGCAAGACTGCTGGATGACAAATGAAAGCTAATTGGTTCAGGAAAACAAACCAAAGGTAACTTGTTTTATCTTGATCTTGGTGAATGCTCATGTTTTATTGCTCAAATTGAAGAAATTTGGTTATGGCACAAAATGTTATGTCATGTAAATTTTGATAATATGGTGAAAATAAGCAAATTCAAGAAAGTAAGAGGTATTCCTACTTTGAAGAAACCTGATGTTGGTCTATGCAAGAATTGTCAGATTGGTAAAATGGGAAAGAGTAGCTTTAAAAGTAAAAACTATCAGTCTGAAGATATTTTGGATATTGTGCATACTAATTTATGTGGACCTATTGGAGTTGAAAGCTATACTAGAGAAAAATTCTTTATTCTCTTTGTTGATGATTACTCTAGAATGATGACTGTTATGTACTTAAGAGAAAAATCAGAGACATTTGAGAAATTCAAATGGTATCTAGCAAGAGTAGAAAAGGAAATAGGAAAAAAAATGAAGTGCTTGAGATCAGACAGAGGTGGTGAATTCATCTCCCATGAATTCAATAATTTCTGCATTGAAAGAGGAATCAAAAGATAGGTATCAGCCCCAAGAACTCCTGAGCAGAATGGAATAGCTGAAAGAAGGAACAGATCTATCATGGATTGTGCAAGGACTCTAATGATTGAAAAGAACATTGCTATGAAATACTGGAAGGAAGCTATTATCACTACAGTTCATACCTTGAACTGAGTACAGTTGAGGAAAGACACATTCAAAACTCCTTATGAGTTATGGTATGGCTATAAACCCAATGTAAGTTACCTAAAAGTATTTCGTAGTAAATGTTACATCTTAAAAGAATCTAGAAAAGGAAAACTTGATGTAAAAAGTGATGAAGGAATATTTTTGGGATATTCTTGCAAAAGTAAAGCATATAGATGTCTGAATTTGTCTACTCACAAAATCATAGAAAGTGCACATGTGAAAGTTGATGAGTTTGCAGAAAAGACTGAGGAAGAGAGCAAAAAGGAACTAGAGGATTACAAAAGATTTGTTTACATTGAACCTAACACTTTGCCAGACACTTTTGTCAATAAGGAAACTACATCTACCGAGCCCAGTACAGTAACTGAGTCACAAGAAGAAATTCAAACCAAATCACAAGAAACTGAGTCTCAGCCTGAAGCTACCAATTGAATATCTACCGAGCCAGAGAAAACTGAACCTGAAGATGAAATTCAAGAAGATGACAATGTAACTCATTCAAGAAGCAAGGAACCTGTATTGGCCAAGTATGTCAGGAAGCATCATACACTAGATCAGATTATTGGAAACAAATCAGATGGTACTATGACAAGAAGTAAACTGAAAGGTACATGTTTACTTGCTAACTTTGAACCTAAAAATGTTAAAAATGCATTGGAAAATGAAAGTGGGACTGAGGCTATGAATGAAGAAATAGAACAAATAGAGAAAAACAAGACATGGACTCTTGTATCTAGGCCTAAAGACAAAAATGTAATTGGAACAAAATGGGTATTCAGGAACAAGCTGAATGAAGATGGTCAAGTATCTAGAAACAAAGCTAGATTAGTGTGTAAAGGGTATTCTCAAGAAGAAGGTATAGATTATGGAGAGATTTTTGCTCCTGTTGCAAGATTAGAAGGTGTAAGAATTCTACTTGCTTATGCAGCACATAAAGGATTTAAGGTATATCAAATGGATGTAAAATCTGCATTTCTCAATGGTATTCTTGATGAAGAAGTCTACATTGAGAAACCTGAAGGTTTTGTTGATCCAAACAAAAAGGATATGGTTTGCAAGTGACACAAAGCATTGTATGGTCTGAAACAAGCCCCTAGAGCATGATATGAAAGATTACATAACTATCTTATTCAGATTGGTTTCAAAAGAGCTAATGATAACAATAGTTTGTACATCAAGGAAGGACTAGATAATAGAATTGTTTTGGCAGAAATATTTGTGGATGATACTGTGTTTACAGGTAATGATGATCAGTGCAAAGAATTTTTAGAGAAAATGAACAAAGAATTTGAAATGTCTATGTTTGGTCAGATAAAGTTTTTTGTTGGTCTTCAAATTTAGTAGAGCAAGAATGGTATCTACATTACTGATTCTAAATACATCAAGGAAATACTTAAGAAGTTTGGTATGGAAGATGAAAAACCAGTTGGTACCCCCATGTGTACAGGATTGAAGCTTACCAAAAATGATGACTCAAAAGAAGTAGATCAGACATTATATAGATCAATGATTCAAAAATTACAGTATGTAGTTCATACAAGGCTTGATATTGCCTTAGCAGTTGGTATAGTAGCAAGATTCTCAGCAAAACCAAGAGAAAATAATATGATGGCAATCAAAAGAATCTTGAGATACTTGAAAGGAACTAAAGATTATGGCTTGTGGTATAAATTTGGAGGCAATCTGGACTTAAAAGTGTTTACTGATGCTTATTGGACAGGAAAGATTGATGACAGAAAAAGTACAGGTGGTGGAGCATTCTTTCTTGGCAAGAGGTTGGTATCTTGGACCAGTAAAAAGAAAAATTGCACATCCCAATCCATAGCAGAAGCAGAATATGTTGCTGTAGTAGTAAACTGCTCTAATATTGTTTGGTTCAAATAGTTATTGGAAGGCATGAAGGTTGAGATCAAAGAACCAATTGTTATATTTTGTGATAATACAAGTGCAATAAATATTTCAAAGAATCCAGTAATGCATTCCAAAACCAAACACATTGCTATAAAATATCACTTTGTCAGAGAATTGGTGCAAGACAAGGAAATCAGATTAAAATATATTCATACAAAAGAACAAATTGCAGATATATTCACCAAGACACTACCTAAGGATGCATTCTTGTATCTAAGAGGTAAGTTAGGGGTCATTCCCCTATCTGAGGCTCACTAAATGAAGTTTTAGTAATGCATCAACCAGAGCATATTAAAGATCATTCAGTTGATGTAGCTTAGTCAAGGAATCATTGCATATGAATTAGTACTCAAGGTACATTGCTATTCACCTGGTATGTGTTGTCTTTGGCATGTGTTGTCAAAGAGGGAGAGTTTGCTGTCATATTTCAAGAAATTTCTTTAGATTTCTAAGAGGGAGAGTTTTTCAGTCAGAAAGTGAAGTTTGCTGATAGAGGGAGTTCTCATAGTTGAGAATCAGAATGAAGCTAAGGATATGCTCCTTACTCTATGTTTTCTATGAAATTTCATTGTGCTATGACATATTGTGTTGCCATCAATGCCAAAGAGGGAGATTGTTGGATTAATTGTGTGTTGTCTTTGATGTCACACAAATGTCATAATATTTACTGAGCTCAATCGGTCAGCAAAGCAGTTCCCAGTATTTACTGAGCTGAGTCGGTCAGCAAGTAGTTTTCAGTGTCTACCGAGATATCTCGGGTGTCAAAGTAAAGTATGGCAGAAAATAGTGTTAACTGAGCTTCCACGGTTAACGAAGGAAAGTTAGTGTTTACCGAGTTCACTCGGTCTCCAAAGGATATTGCAGAATTCACAGTGCTTACCGAGTTCTCTCAGTCACCAAAGGAAATCTTTTCAAATTAGTGTTTACCGAGCAAGGTCAGCCCAGTAAAGGATTTTGTTAAATTAAGAAATAAAGTTTGATTAATCCAGCCAACTATTGTAATGATTAGTAATGTTATTAGTGCCGACTTGACAATCTGAATGGACAATTCGAATGGTATATATAGAAGGTCAAGTTGTGAATTAAAAGTGTGGAAGTGAAAAAGAAGGAAAGTGTGAGCAAATTTTGAAGGATGATTAGATATCCTTGCTGAGCAACAGAGATATATTTTGATCAGGAAGGATCTAGTGAAGTAGAATAGAGATTTGTATTCAGCAATTCAGTTGCATCATTATTCAGGTCATTTCATTGTTACTTTCTTCCCATTGTAGCAGTGATTTCAAAATCTCCTAACCGAGTTGGTTTAAGAGCCATTTTGTAAATCCTCTAACAAGGTGACAGTTATATTGAATTGTTTCAAGACCTCTTACAAGGCCACTCCTAATAGGGTGATTAAATCCTCTAACAAGGTCACACCTAACAGTGTGTTTTGTAACCTTTTACCGGGTTGGCTCCTAATAGGGCATCACTTCAGAAGAGTGAAAAATAGTAACTAGTTACATTGGTGGTTTTTCCCATATTGGGTTTCCACGTTAAATTTGGTGTCTCTTGTGTTCATGTTATTTTCTTTATTCATGTATGTTAATCACTGATGAATGCTTAAGAACAGTTATAATTAATACTCACTAAAATAACTGAGTTTCAAAATTTCTTTGTATGTTTACCGAATAATAGCAACAAATGATTTAATAAGACATCTAAGGGATCTGTGGAAAGTAAATTTATGGTTAACAGATTCACCCCCCCTCTCAGTTACTACATCTATATTTCCAACACTAAACATCATCCATGCAAATACTCATAACACCATGGTTACTGAGAAACCCTTGAAAGGTAAAACTGGGGTGGGGATGACACCCACAAATCTTTACTACTCCAATATAAAGTTTTCCTGTTAGGGCTACAAATTTGATCACAAAATATGATCTAGCTCATGAGGGGTATGCCCTATTAAGAGCTTTGAGACTTATAAAATCTACCTTGCAACACGATTTAAGACTTACAACTAAGCAAGCACTTGGTTAAGAGATTTAAAAAAGGTTTGTCAAACCCACTCTATTAAGAGACTTAACCTGATACACTTGTTAAAATGTCTTAGTACCCAATCCTTTGGTCTACACTATGATGTTGCTTACAGATCTTCTCCTTCTAGTATATATTTGATCTCATCTATCAAATATGTCTTTGTTTTGTCCTTCACTGTTTTACTTTGTTCTACTTGGTCATTGAACTCTATCAAAATACTTCACTGATATGAAGTTATTCACTCTATTCTACTTTATTCCACTCATACTTCTCATTCCTCTCATTACATCATTTTAGGGTTCAAATTTCATCTTATATAGACAATTGACTTCCTCTAAGATTTGAGATCTATGATTTGGATTATCTCATTTTTTTTCTTAACCTTTTCTTAATGTTGATTGGCTCAATGTAATACATAGGGATCAATGATTACAAAATAGGAGCATAATTACTTTTGTGGTTTCCTCAATAAATAGTAAAAAAAATATAGATGTCAACCAAAATGGTTTATTGAAGTGTTTGTGCCATAACAAACATATATGTCAATTCTATCATGCTCAGTATTGGATATCTCTGACACTCGACATTTAGTGTTCTTCATACTCTAGCATTCGACATTATCTTCTTTACATAACTTGGCAAAAGTTGACTTAGCTAATAAAAAAGTACTCGGTGCCAATGTTTTACTTGGTAGTGACTATTGTTCATCAAACATACATTATACAAGACTTGGCCTATACATGATAACTCAGTCATAGTGATGACCAACCAACATTGCCTAAAAATGACTAAGTATAAGATACTAATAGATAACAAAACTATAGGGATCAACAATCTCCCCCTTTGACATTAGTGGAAAAAAACCTTTGTCATGAAATTTACATTAAATATACAAGAGTACTTCCCTTTGTGACTAAACATGTCATGTCATTCTACTATTTCCCTCTTATTTTGGTCACTTTATGTTCTTCGTTTGTAGGGAGCTTATAATGTTTTTTCCAGAAATGGTTTATGAAGCATCATGACCATGTGCAATGTAGTATCCCAACTGAATGTTGCAATCTTCAAAACCTTTGATTTTACTTCTAGCTCAGAAGCTAGGTCAACTAGGCTCTCGGTAGTAGAAAGATGAGGATCTTTCTATACTAAGTCCTTTTTCTTAGCTAAATTTCTTTGTATGGCCTCCAAGTGAGGTGTCAACATTGTTTGAATAGAGAGTAAGAAATCCCTTATCTTACAATCATTAGCCATCAACTCGGCTATCCTCCCATGAGCATGTAGAAGCTTGGCATAATGTGTAGAGATGGAACTTACATCCAAACTCAATGAGTGACTGATAGACTTTATATCTAGCTGTAGTTTACCTACCAGCTCTGGGTTATCCTTTGTAAATTATTCTACATTAGATAGTTTCTTGTACAATGATTGTGCATTTAGTACAACTTCTGATGAGTTTGATATTAGGGTAGAAAATTCTACCCGCTTCACTGATATCTTGGAAGATACCTTATTAATTACCTTGGTCTCAAATTTTCTTCCTAACCACTACAATAACTTATCATTCACCTCACTCTCATCATCAGTCACTTTCTTGACTATATGGACAAGTTGTTCCAGTATGGGGTCAGAGTCATTGACATCAGTCATGTCAAAATCATCAATGAATATACCTTTGATTTCATGAAGTACTTCCTTTTGTTGATGTTTCCTTCTCATTTCTTCCTATTTTCTCTTCTTCTTCAGTAGATATTGAAAAAATTTGCATCTGTTCATAGGATAAGTTATCTATCTCCCATTTTTTAATCATAATAACTTCTTCAAGTGTCATTTATGGTGTAGGATATTTCACCTTCTTTCTCAGCGTCTTCTTCTTTTGTGTTGTTCTACTCGACATTTGTATGAGAGCTTTTATTGCCTCTTGCTCCTTAGGCTCTTGAATGTCAATTTATTTTTATGTCTTCTCTTCTGTTTCCTTTTCCTCCACATGAGGATTTACAATAACTAATGCAAATTGTTCCACTTTCCTTTTATGTGGCTTCTTGGCATATGTAGATAGAGGTGGGTATGTGCAAGATCATGAGTGGCCAAACTATGCCCTTAAGTGGCAATGAAAACTCAGCAAATCAGGGTTAGTCAACTTGACGTAAAAATTTCAACTAGCTATGAGCCTAATATCAAAAATTTGTAAGAATAGAATCTATAGAAAATTGAATGTAGTTTCTAAACTACTAGGCCTTTTTTGAGAAAAAGTTAGTATGATTGGTGAAAAGTATAGATTTCAATGCAATAGTACAAAAATTTTAGGAACAAAATAAGAAGTAGGTGTATGTCTAACCACCTTAATCATAATCAAATGATAATATTTTATTATAAGATTTTATATATAAGTAATAGACTCATGCTCGGATGTGACGCATATTTTTTTGCAATTTTATTCCAAAAAGATAATTAATTATGAATTTTTTGCTACAACATTTTCAGAATAAAAAAACTCCCATGTCTGACCACCTTAACTCATTAAAAAATTTACAAAATTCAATTTTATTTTATTTTTCCTTATAGAAGTCGAAGCATAGAATGTGACGCATTTTTCAGATTTCAAAAATGTTATATCGTCTGAAAGTTATAGTCATTTTTCAATCAATATATAAATAAGCACTTTAGAGGTAGCTCAATTAGAAAATAACTAATAATTACTTACCAAATTCAAAATTTGACAGCAATTATATTGATAGAAAGCTGATAATCTCCTTAAGATACCCTTTTCATTTTATCAAATGCGGGTGAAAAAAAAGTCAGCTACATTGTTAAAGTTTTGAACTGACATCACCACTTTTTGGCCCCTCATGATCTTGCACATACCTAGGTATAGTTACCAACTTGTCCTATCCATTGGTAGTACTAATACCAGCAAGCATGTCAACTATAAGAGTTTGTTGATTGGTAGAGGTAATGTCAACAGTTGATGTATCCCCATTTTATGGATAATCTATTACTTGTAATATCACAGGATTACTGCTCATCAAAGATGTAACTTTTGCTACATTAGCTTGTATTTATTCCTTGGTCAATACTTGATTCTTCACTAGGGTATCCTAAGTGATGTCAACAATGGTTACTTTAGCCAAATTTTGACATTTCTCTATCTTTGGAGCTTCTTCCTTCTGAATATGTAGTTTAGTAACATCTTCTTTATTATCTATCTCAATACCCATAGATGTGTTAGCTTCCTATTGTGCATCTTTATCCACTATAAGACCAAAAATGATCTTACATACCTTTAAAATTTGTTTCAAAACATCATCAACCTTGTGTTGAATAATGTTTTATGCCCTAAGCTCAGAAACAAATCTATTCATGTACTGCTCAATGAATTCTTGAATTCTAGCAAGGGATAGAACTAGTATGACTTGTGCTAGCGTCCTCTCCTTGATCTGCTTCTTGGTCATAAGGGAATATTCCCACTTCTGTGCTATCCTCTTATATAACTCATAAGGGATCAAGTTCCCCATTTGTATTGGTAACATCTTGAACGTGCAAAGCACCTCTAGCATTGCCTCTTCAATTTTCTCCTTGTCTTCTATGCTCATATTCTCAAATTTTATTTGCTTAAAACCTGCAAGGCTAGCAGAGCTCTTGATGTTGTGGCATATTTCATCCATAGTCAGTGTTTTTCTTTGTTCTGGAAAATTTTCCTTAATCTCCTCATCACTCTCTATTTCCTCATCATCCTTCTCCAAGATGAGTTTTCTTCTCGGCTTCTTGATTATTTGATTGAGCACTGCCTTAGGCTAAACTAATTTTCTCTTCCCTGATGCAGGGGTTTTCCTTTGTGGCTTAATAGCTACAGTTGTAGAGACTACCCTAGTTCTTGGCCTAAGAATAGGTTATGAGACAGGCTTAGGTTTCTACATAGTTTTTTTCATAGGCTCAGAAACTAATGCCTTCTTTCCTTTCTTCTCTACTACCTTCTCCTCTTCTTCACTATAACTAGACTCACTTGATTTTCCTTCTCCTAGACCTTGGGTCAATTTAAAAAGTGCATCTTCCCTTCTTTCTCCTATAATCTTTTCTAGGTTTTTCACTATATTTTTCCTCTTTCTCTCCATGGTTGAAGACTTCAGTCACATGGTTATATTAGCCTTTTCTTCCTCATATGTTTCAAAATAAGTAGCCTTCTTATCAAATTCCTTGACTAACAGGGTTGTAATTTCTATTGTGGTTTCATCAATATTAACCTCATAAGGTAATGGAATTATCCAAGATACCCTCGATATTGTAGCTTGAGTATATGTGAGGTTGGTGTCTACGAGGAAACATATGTCATGTTTGTATTTTTCTACTAGGGATACATGAATCCTATTTCTCTTCCTCATTTTCTTCTTAAATTCTACAAAGTAATTCTCCATTATTCTTTCAAAGTTATTAACAAACTCATTTATCTATATTGTCACTGGCCTATTCTTGTCCCATACTATTCCCCCAATAGTAGGAAAGCTTTTCTAAATATAGAAGAATAGACAAACTAGTAATTAAGGAACCAAACTGACACATTGAATTCTTTTCTTTGTAGATCAATGTAAGGCTCTTGACAAGTTGAGTCTATTTGAGCTTGGAAAGGTCATAGGTGTGACTCTTATTAATGGTTTTCCAAGCTTATTCCACTGCTATGCATGGGACACTATCTAACTAACTAGACTGATAGAATTTGTGAGCTATTACTCTTACTAAAAACTCAAGCTCCAGAGCGATGATAGAAGAAATTATCATTGTGCACCTATTTCATACCACCTGAGTGTTTTTCTAAATTTTCTCCTTTCTTTGACACTTCATGGTTTTCTTTCTAGGGAGTTTATGGTATCTAGTTACCTGGTGAATCATGTGTTTGGTGATTTGGACTAGTCCATCCTCTAGCCATATTTTCATCATGAACTCTTCTTAGTACAATATTAATCCATTCGACTTTGATGTTTTGTGGAAAATCAAGGAGATGAACTAACCCTTGCTCGACAACCTTCTGGTCTTCCGACTTTAACATCCTATTGATGAATAGTTTCTTGTATGCTTTCCTGAGTTCATAATCACCAATCTCTCCAATTTTACACATTTAGCACCACTGGATATCATTTATCATTAGAACATTCTTTGGAATTGATGATAGAGCTCCATTAAGATCTTCCATGATTGCGCTCTCTGGGACGGCCTGAAACTTTAGTGGCTTACATGCCTCATTCCTTACTAATTGAATATTGAACACCTCCTTTCCTTTTTCTTCATCATAGCTAATGATGATGATTCTATTTCTCACAGTTTAAGCATTCATGTATTGAAAAGATTTCACTCAAAAAATACCTTGCACATATGTTCTTCAAAATTTTTGTCGATGGTACGTTGTGAAGAATTCTGAAGCGCACTTAGCTCTTAATCACTCTGATTACTCATACTCTAAATCATTTTGAGAAATTTTTCAATTCGCTAGTGAAAAGAAATGAATGGTAGATTCTCACTTTATAGACTTCAAACAATCAAATTAGGGCTTCATTAATGATTCACACATATTCTAGGTGAAATACAGTTGTCTCGGCCATCCCATGTTAAGCTTGGTCAACATAAGCTTGGTCGATACAACCATTCGGTTACAGCTCGGTGTATATCATATCTCATCTATTACAGGTGCTCAGCATACATAGTGACTCAATCGCTATAAACTAAAACACTAATGCTTGACATCAAATATGAATTGTTTCACTTAGCTCAAATCTATCCTAATGCATCTTAATCTATGCACATATGGAATTTTTCTTGTTAGGAACTGATATAAGATAAAACATTATAAAACTCAGTTCCATACATACATTCTTTTCTTAGTTCGAAGTAGTGTGATCACCTAATCCATCAGATTGGGTGACCTCACATACACTGGCTTCACTAGTGCTTCCCTCTTCTTCCTTCTTCTGTGTTTTGTTCATCTGATTTCTCATTTTATCAATGATTTCTTCATTGTTGCTTTGATCATTTCTCAGCATATGTGTTCTGTAGTCTTTCTTTTGTTGACCTATCTTATTGCATTTATAGCATATCGTACTTCCATTCATCCAACTTTTGGATTTCCCTCTGAAATGAGTCTTCAAACAATTTTCTCTAACATACCCATATTTTCCATAGTAATGACAATTGTACCAAGTGTTGTAATCCCAACTGTATGTGTTACCCTTCTTAGGTGAATTAGTCTGTTGATTTGATGACCATTTGGGTTTTGATCTACATTCAAATGCTTTATGTCCATAGTTCTAACATTTGAAATAATGTCCTTGAAATCTTGGTGAGGTAGGTGGATTACTAACCTTAGACCTACATTCTTGTGTTTGATGTCCATGTTTCTTGTAGTTAAAACAATGTCCATTAAATTTAGGCCTAGGATTAGACTTACCATGTTTTCTTCTGTAGACATTAGCTGTATGTCTTGGTTTTCCACAGTGATGACATGTAGGCTTGTTGTTCTTTGGTTTAGCATTTCTTTTCTCTCCACTCTTTGATGATTCTGCTTCTTCAGTAGATGTTGATTGCTCATCATGCCCAAGTCCAGATGTATCACTAGATCTTCTCGGTGACCTTAACATCTCTTCAAAGTATCTTGTAGCTTCACTAGGTCTATTCATCCTTTCATTGACTTCCTTTTTAGTTCTCAATTCATTCTTCAGTTGATTATTTTCTAATCTCAAATTTATGATTTCCACATCTTTTCTGCCCAATTCTTGATTAACTAGTAGCAGTTGATTTACCATGTCTAGTTGATTGTTTGTCATCCTTTCCATGTGATTTGTCTTTTCATCAAGTCTCATTTTTATCTATCTTTTGTCTTATTCAACCATTGTCTTGTCTTCTTCAGATTTCTTTTTATGTTCAACTACTTCACAGAGTCTCATAGATTGAATTTCTTGTTCTCTCTTTAGGTTTCTGATGTCCTCATTCAATATGTTATTTTTCTCCAATAGTTCTTTTATGGCTTTGTCACTTTTTGTAGAATTTCCACTATCCAATAGTCCAGTTGTATCTTCTTCTTGATATTGTGTTTCATTTTGTTGAATATAAATTTCTCTTCTTCTGCTTAAGGATTTCTTCAGTTCTCCTATGACTACTTCAAGTTTTTGTAATGCAAGCTGAATGTCAATCTTCTAATTCTCTATAATTTTCCCAACTTATAAACCTCTATCTCAAGATCTTTATCTCACAAGTGGTTAGACTTCTATAAGAGACTAGAGCTCTGTTACTAATTATTAGAAATCTATTGGGAAAATGTGATACTAAGAGGGGGGTGACTCAAATATAACTAGTTTATCCATTTGTCATAAATGAAAACTTGCATAGCATTAACATAAACTTCAACAATGTAAATAATCTAATAAGGTAAACATCATTCATGAAAATACTGAATAACACCATGATTTTGGCTACCCAGAAATCCTTGAAAGGTAAAACTGGGGTGGGGATGACACCCACAAATATTTACTATTGTAGTATAAAGTTTTCTTGTTAGGGCTACAAATTTGATCACAAAATATGATCTACCCTATGAGGGGTATGCCCTATTAGGAGCTTTGAGACTTATATAATCTACCTTGTAAAAGGATTTAAGACTTACAACTAAGTCGGTACTCAGATAAGAGATTTAAAAAGGTCTGTCAAAAGAACTCTGGTAAGAGATATAACCTGATACACTTGTTAGAATATCTCAGTACCTAATCCTTTGGTCTAGACTGTGATGTTGATTATAGATCTTCTCCTTCTAGTATAGATTTGATCTCATCTATCAAATATGTCTCTGTTCTTTCCTTCATTACTTTACTTTGTTCCACTCAGTCACTGAACTCTATTAGCATACTTCACTGATATGAAGATATTCACTCTATTGTACTTCCTTCCACTCATACTTCTCATTCCTCCCATTACATCATTTTAGGGTTCATATCGCATCTTATATGTACAATTGAATTCCTCCAAGATTTGAGATCTATGATCTAGATTATCTCATTTTGTCACTTAACCTTTTCTTATTGCTGATTGGCTCCATGTAATATTACATAGGGATCAATGATTACAAAATAGGAGCATAATCACTTCTATGGTTTCCTCAACAAACAGTAAACAAAATATAGATGTCAGCCAAAATGATTTACCTAAGTGTTTGTGCCATAACAAACATATATGTCAATCCTATCTTGCTCAGCATTGGATATCTCTAGCACTCAGCATTCACTGTTCTTCATACTCTAGCACTCAACGTTGCCTTCTTTACATAACTCGGAAAAAGTTGACTCAACTAATACAAAAGTACTTGGTGACCAATGTTTTACTTGGCAGTGACTACTGCTCGATAAATGCACATTATACATGACTCTACCTATACATGATGACTCGGTCACAATGATGACAAACCAACATTGCCTAGAAAATGACTAAGTGTAAGACATTAATAGACAACAAAACTATAGGGATCAACATTAACAACATCAAATAAAAATCTTTACCATAAGTACATCCAAAAAATATTAAAACCCTTGAATCTTAGTGCACCAATATTTTAAAAAATATCAATAATTTATTAGAAGAATGTCTCAATAAATTATCCTATAATATTAACCATATCTCTAACAAAAATTGATATACCTTAAATGACTAAATCACTTTTTCTA
The DNA here is from genome assembly GCA_027943335.1 of Chamaecyparis obtusa. Classification (NCBI taxonomy): domain Eukaryota; kingdom Viridiplantae; phylum Streptophyta; class Pinopsida; order Cupressales; family Cupressaceae; genus Chamaecyparis; species Chamaecyparis obtusa. The sequence continues at coordinate 85,716 of BSBK01004052.1, read as the reverse complement.
GTTTATGGTAATTTTAATCACATTCCCTTTTAAGCAATGTTCTATAGGCATAAGTTAGAATATTCAATATGAGAACTATGTTGGTAACTACTAGGCTTTCTACTTTCCAAGTCATATGCTTGTTGACCAATGATATGGTAGAAAAATGGTTACACTCCAGAACTATCAATCGATGTGAAGCTAATCGAGGAAATCATTATAAAACATAAGTATATTCCTCAAGTTTTGAATGACTTTCCATCTGAAAAAAATGCATATTTCTATATGCACAAAATTTGTAGCCAAGTTTCTAATTCATATAAAAATAATCATAGAATCAGTATCTAGAAGATCAACATTCTTACAACTTAATTGCTATCTTCTATGCATAATAAATAATTGAAAATGAATGTACTTTATTGTTGAAGTACATTATCTTTTATTTTTAATGAAATAAAATATTGCAAATATTTCAAGTCAAATCATAAACCTCATATGAATAATAAAAATAATTAAAACCTACAGTTAGAAAAAAAAAACACAAGATGACCCAATGAATGTCACCATGAATCTACATCTTAAAATTAGTACAACCATAAGTAATATTGTAAATTTATTACCAATATCTGATTTCTTTTCTATTTATAATTTCAAAAATAGGAATATTTGAGGATTCTAATAACTACAAATCCTCATATAAGTGCAGGAGAATTCTTGATGATTGAAATCATATGTCAAAAACACAAGAATACAACATAGTTTGTGAAACTCATCCTTCCATTGTGTATTGTCAAGTAGAATCTATAATACAAACAAAGAATATTTGATTTTCCTCAATTAATTAAACATTATTTTAAAAGTTTTTTGCTGCTTCATTAACAAAAAATATTCATGGGCTTAGCTCCCAAAGTTGTAGAAATTAAAAGCAAATGAATTTAATAAATTTTCCCTTTACCAATCCACTTTTGTATATAATATTTTAGCACTAAAGTCAAAAGATAGGGCATTATCCTTATCATTTCATTTTATTCTAGTAAAGGATAAATCTAATTTTCTTCCCAAAGAATTCAAACATGTAATAATTATTTTGAAAGAGGCTTGACTTTTTATAAACATTAGTAAAGAATCATTAGCAAAGTGCTCACTGTAAGATATGAGTAATACTTTTTGATCCTTTTTTATTATATTGTCAATTCATCATACAAATGAGTAATATCTGTTAGTAATCCATTTCTTAACTAATCATAATCATTTTATTTTTTTATAGATCAATTTGACACTATTAGGAACAAACACAAAGCAAGTCAATGTTCAAGAATGACTATCAAAAATTAAAATTTATAGAGCTTTTAAAAATTCTACCTCTTAATAGTGAGATTTTTCTAATATTCACCATCCACATATATCATAACTAGTTTTTTGTGGTCTCTATGTAGTAAGTGGAGTTGTAGCACTAGGGGTCATCCCAGAACCTAACAAAACCCTCAATTTCCCTTAGTATGGAAATCTTCTTAGAGACCTTTATTCTATGAGTGTTTGGATTCTCTCCCACTCTCCAATTCATATCAAATTATAATTTTTTTTGAGTCATTTTTCTCCTCAAATTGTAAATTTTCATATAACATTTAAGTTATTCTATAGACAATTTTGTTAACTTGTCTTTTATTCTATTAGCATATCTCAATTTATTTTTCCTTTAAAAATCAGCATATATAATGATCTAATATCTATTTGAATAATTAAATATATTCAAATTTATTATATCAAAATCTATTTTAAATTGGATCAAGTGTTTTATTATCAAGTTACATCCACATCAATTTTTAGTTTGTGTTGATTCTCACATATGAATTTATCTTTATATTGGTAGAGTACTTTGAGGTTACATATTATTGTTTTCTTATTCTTTAATTTTATTTTTCTTATGCATTCATTTAGTGATGTTGATTTGCACTTCATCTTCGCAAGTCAGAATAAAGGAGAAAGGACCATTAATAGTTTCCTACTCTTCATTGCTTCTTGTGCGAATGTAAAATGTGGATGAGTCACATAGGGGAAGGATCGAGTTAAGGTACGTGTGCAATTTAATAAATATTTTTTAAGCACGAATTTCAATTGATAAGGTCATAGTATTTTAAAGCATTTTAACTTTAACCCTCAATCGCATGATATGTTACTAATATTATCCAAAGCAATTAATATATATAATAGAAACCTATTTTATGTATAAGTAGATCTTCACATGATGGCAAGAAGAGGTGTGCACCGTGTAATCATAAAATCCCATCCCTAAAATATTTAATGTAGGTTTGGATGTAGTAGAGTTCAGTGAGGAGATCTTGAAATTTGTAGAAAAATCATCTGAAGTAAATCATATTTACCTTTAAAACATGAATTCCCAATCAAAATATGTTGTTAATCGGCAAGGAGAACTTGTCTTAAAGTTCCAAAGGTACATAATAATCAACATGGTATCTCATCAATGATATGTTAGCAAATAGTTAGACTCCCTAGCCATCTAAGTATGAGAAGTCAATCAAGAAAATAGTCCATTTCTTTAAGAAAATTTCAATTTTCTGGTGGCTTTTGGTCTCCATGAAATCCATGATTCTAAACTCTATGTACAAACATTTATTGCATAATTTAAAATTTTGAAAACTATCATATAATGAAAACCTAGAAGATAAGTCATCCATCATCAATGACATCGAATATATAGAACAAATAATTGAAAGCTTGTACACCTGTAAAAAATTCATGTTAAGCCTTATCCGTTTTGACAAATCTCTACGCATGCCATCAGTCATCTCAAGACTTATCCACTTATCCATTAAATACAATCCAGAGACCCCACATCAAAAAGAGTATAAATTATTAAACAATTAAGTTATTTGAACAACAAACATACGTTATATAGATTAAAACTCTTACGTATCCTATCACATAGCCTCGCTGTATTACATACAGCCTCATTCAACTATATATATATATATAGAAACAGGACAAACACATACTTTTATACGTAAAGATGTCTCATAGTGACTAAAATTCTTTCAACACCATGCCGTATATGACGTATCCAGCATTATTCTATTGTATATCTGGTAGAAGCAAAACGATATAAAGATCCGTGAGAACATTGAACGAAGGCTTAATTTGCTAGCTCATCAGGAGGGACAAAAGGATTGGGATCGCAACAAAAGCCACGATTGCCAGCGCAGGTTCCCGGCATGCAGCAAGAAGAGGCAAAGCAATCATCATCCGTAGCACAGTTGCAGCTTATGCCTTGTGCTTCAGCCATTATTGTTCCTGCTGCAATCAGTACAACCATTAACAGTACCAGAATTTTCTTATCATTATCTGCTCTGTTTCCTATTTCTAGTTGCAGAGATCAAAAGGAAATACTGAGGATTCACATGCACGCCACAGCTTAAATAAGTGCAGCAGGAGTCTTGTCGAATCAGTTTCATCGTCAAGAACACCAACGTACGACACTTTATTGCGATTCCTCCGCCCATTATTTATTATTTATATAATGGAGGATTCCTAGTAGAGTCGGATATTCCACCTTGATGAACTATATCAATTTGTATTTATATAGGTTGAAAGTTGCTAGGTTAAAGAAGAATCTTGGGCGTAGCTCCTTAGGCTTTGTCGATGATTATGAACATAGGTTTTGTCCTTTTTGATTTCAATATAGTTATCTTATTTGTAACGGAAAATCAAAGATTTATCTTTTCCTTGAACAAGATTTCAATTCCAAAATAAACTATATGATACACAACATAGTTTGTTGTATTGTAAGGGAAGTAATTCAACCATTTACAATAATTGGACTTTAAGTAGGATAGAGAATGCGTTAAGGACCTTGTGTGCAAGTTATAAAGTGTAAATATAAAAAAATTATTAAAATTTCTTTTGTTTAGTTGGAAGAGGTTAATTAGAAGAGGTTAAGATTAACTAATAAAATTAGAATGAAGGGGAGGAAAATTTGGAGATCGAAGTCTAATTTTGTGAAGAATAAAATTAGGAGAAAATTGTTGAACATCAAGAATGGAAAGTAAAATAGATTTAATTTTTTTAATTTTTTAATTTTTATTTTTACAAAGAAGGCAATTAAGTCTAGTATTGAGAAGACAATTTAATGTTCATGGTAGACCAAAAAAAACTTGTACCACCGCATGAAACCCAAAATTCTTGTCATGTAATAGCTTCCAAAAAGACATAGGATTTGACCATAGCTATACCCTGTTGGTGCAAATCTACAATTTTCCTACTAAGAAGGAACCTCAAAGATTTAGAAAAAAACTATATTTTATACTCTCGCATAACAAAAGGTAAGAAATTAAAGGAAAAAAAGGATCTTGAGAAATTTGATGAATTCACCTTCACTAATTCACTTTTCTATAAAATATTTCATCTTGTCAAATTGTAAGAAAGATAATTATCTACAACAATATGTCTTATTCTATTAACAAATGTATACTGCTACCTTCAAAAATATTTCAAGGCAAGATGTGGATTTTATAATTGTTGTATGCCACATTTATTTAAATGTATTAAATAGTAGATTTAATTATATTTCTAGCTCTAAATATTCTATATAAGAACTTTCCTACTCATACATGTTTCTAATAAAAATATCCTTTATTTTACTAGATATCTTACCTATTTTTCTAAGGATTATTAAAAGGATCGATGTTGTTTCAAAACATGACCATTGAAATAAAAAAAGAATTCCCAAGAATATGGCAATAACAAACTTTTCTAGAAGAATATGGGCTTATTTTGCTTATTGTGGAGCATGTTAAGAAGAATGCTTCTCTCAACCTGATTCCTCCTCAAATGCTGGGTGGTGGGTCTTCTAAGACCTTGGTTAAAAGAAATAGGAATGAAGAAGGAAAGGACAGGTCGACCTCTAAAAGGTTGAAATTTAGGAAGAAAAGTGGGATGGAGGCTGTGATGGAGGGGAAACCATTGAAGGGTTCTCGGATATGAAAGGGCATTCTCAAAGAAGACCCAAGGATGACATTAAGGACTCTCTGTCAGTTACCGGTAGTGATATGGAAGCAGAGGGGGTTAAAAATATTCAGACCACTATGGAAAGGGATTATCAGAATGACCGTAGAGGTGAGAAAGTTCCTATCTTGGTTGATTATGAAATATTTATGGACCATGATGTTCCTTTATCCCCGCACAATGAGGCCTCCATGGATGTGATGTCAAATAAAAATGGTAAAGAGGTGAGATGTGATAAGACTATGCTGGACAAGGATATTCCCTCCTCTAGAACTATTCATTTTTTGAAGACTGTCGATATGCAAGAGAGAAATGTTCAACTCCTCAAGGAAGACTTGGAGGATAAAATTGATCCCCCATTTGGTACTTTTCAAATGGCCAAAGCTATGTCTATGTACTCCTTCCACCTGTTTAAATAGTTTTTCATGAAATCAAGACTCTAAGTCTGAACCTTAGATCCCTTTCTGCCAAAGTCAAAAATATCTAGGAGAGGCTAGATTCTGGGTTTGACTGGAAGGACAAAGATGGGGAGAACAGGGATGATAAGAAGATGAGTTTGCTACAAGACAAAGTGGACAGAATGGAGTCTACCCTCAAGAAGATTCTTTTGGACAACAATTAGTTTATTGGTATTGTGGTAGAGTGCATCAATAGCATCAAGTAGGAGCTGAACGCGGGGTCCCCTATGAACATTGATGATACCAAAGATGATGATGAGGACCAGACTAGGCTAGGAAAGCGTACTAGATCTTGCAAGAAGAGAAAGATTCAGGAGAGGATTTTGGAACTCTTTGATCTCAATGTTGCCATTAGTAAAATGTCGAATGTTAAAAAAGACATGGAGGATAGTCTACTAGAGTTTTCCTAGTTTCTTGTTGTTTTGGTTTTTCTATTTTTTCTATATTTCTGTTGTTGGGTGTATGTTTCTGTTTATTGGTTTTTGGTTGGTTTTGTTGCTTGGGTTCAGGTCTTCTGGCAGACTAGTTTTCAGCCCTTTCTCTTTTTTGTGGGCTTAATGTTTAATCTTTCGTAGCTTCTTTGCAAAGGGTTTCAGGTCCCCCCAAAACCTATTTTTACCAATAATAAAAAAAAAAAAAAACTTTTCTGGAGATTTCTCTTAAAAATGATGATAAACATGTAAATAAATATTTGGGTATGATGTTAGGAAACTATATGATATTTTCTTAATGAAAATGTATTAATCTCAATAAAATAGATAGATATAATTTCATAAAGAAAGATGATGTTATAATGACATAAATTATAATCCTTATGTTTTTATTATGATGTAAATGTGGGCTTTGGATAGACCTAAACAATTAATTGCTCACAAAAGATATCAATAACTTTTTATACAATATTAATGAATTATTTATACTTTAAAAATAAAAGTGGAGACATAGTCACAAATGAAGAATAGAAATATTGTCAATGAAGCAACTAATAACAATAAATAAATTATCATTACTCGTGTAGATTTTATTCTCCTTTCTTTTCTATCATTTTGTTGTACTTCTGTATATCATTCACTTTCTTCATGATGATCTCATTGCATTTGGAATTTATTGCAGCTTGGTACATTTTATGTGATGTGGTGATTATTTATGAAAGCTTTCTAACTTTTGGTTCTATTTATTCTATTGTCTTTGTTTTTCTTCTAGTTTTATGTCATTAGTTCTTTCTAGTTTTTATCTACTCACACCATTTTCTCTTTCTTTTGTTTGGTTAATGGCTGCGTGCCCTTCCCATTTGGTGAGCATTAGCTCCACAATTGGCATTTTTTCATCCTATAATGCATTGTATATGGAATATTGTCCTTGCAATTTTAGGGTTTCTTTAGAATTTGAACTTTGGGAATGTCCATTTCTGGATCATATCAATGATGAAATGCCTTCTATGATTTTCATTTATGACCATCTTCATATTTGTAGAGCCATCAAAGGGTTATTAGATTTGATATTTTGTGTCCTTAGGGTAAGTGTATTATCTTCCCCGCTCAAGTTCTTTCGATTTTATTATCTAATGCCTTGGATTTGCTTCGATCGCATTTTTTGTTGGATTTGATTGTTAGTAGATATGTTAAATCTAAGTTTATTAGAGACAATAGGATCCGTTGAGATATCTAAAACATGAGTTATGGGGGGGTGCTACTCTTTTTGGAGGTTTATTTAATCATCATGCTCTACTAAACAACCACGGGACTTATATTATTTATGAGAATATAAAAAAAGGTCTTGAATGCCAATCTTTTTGTTATGTCAAATTTGTGTTGTATCACTTTGGAAGTTATGTGGGGCAAGAGTGTGTAAATTGTGTTCATATAGTTGTTTATGCCCTTTTGGACCTTTTGGAATATGATCTTGAGCACAGCTCTTTGAATATGGATAATTTGAAACCCACACTATTTTCTCCTCCTCCTCCTCCTCCTCCAACCCAAATCCTTGTTCTTAATAATTCCATCTTTGAGGACTCTTCTAAAAATTTGAAGCTTCAACTTGGTTTCGGTGGTCCCCTATCAGTGCATATGGTGGAATAATCTTCTTATCATTCCTAGATGTACAATTCTGTATTTTTTGTAGGTTTGGCCTAATTTTTGTATTGCAAGTGGTTTAGTACTTATGTTCAGTTACCTTTTATGGCTTCTCCTGCTATGACTTCTCCACCTTTGCACCCAATTCTAGTTTCTTCTCTTGACACTTTTTTTTACTGATATGAGTGGTCCTTTTTGAGCTAGACTACTCGCTGGCATCTCTAGTTTGGAGGAGTTATTTGTATCAGGGCTTACTCTTGAGCATTATGTTTGAAGTATCTTTCTATAGCCTTTTGTCTTTCTTTATAACATCAAGTAAATATATAATTAGTCTTTCCTCTTGGGTGGGATTAGATGTTATCCTTTCTTGCGGTTCCTCTGTAAAGATTAGAATTTTTAAATCTATCCTAGATGTTATTTCTCAAGCTGTATGCTCCTTTATGGGTGGGTTCTCATCTTATTCTTCTATTTGGATATGGGGTAGTGAACAAAGTTTTTCTTCCTGGTTCTTTTCTCTGGGAGCTCATTTTTAACTAGTGTAAAACTCTTATTATAATAATATAAATATATTAAGTGGCTTTTCAACCTTGTTAAAAAAATAAAAATAAATTGAAGATTACATTTTAAAAAAAAGATACATCTTTAAAAAATTCAAACAAATTATACCAGCCCTTGAGAAATTCTAATGATTATCAATCACTTCATAATCCTAGTCTATGCCATGTTCTTTCTTATTCTTCATATTATTCCTATTCTTATAAAAAAGATCAATGTTATATCTAGAGATGACCATTCATAAAAAAATATTTCCTAAAAATATGGAAACACAATTTTTTTTAAGAGAACTATTTTAAACAAATCATAAGTATGTAAAGAAATATTTATCTAATGTTAGAAAAGTAGTCAAAATTTTGTTAATAAACATATATTAGTCTCCATAAAGTGAATAAAATTAAGTAATTAATAGCACAATGATGTGTGTAACAATGTGGCAAAGTTCGCTAAATATATATTATTTATAATATGAGTATGTTTTATAAATGGAGAGACTAAAGGAAATAAATATGACATGCGAGGAAGTAACCCAACCAACCTGAAAAACATAATTATAATATAACTTTATGTTATTCTATTAAATTAAACTTTGGAGGGGTCCAAGTACTTTAACAAATCATAGAACATATTTAACAAATTTTTATACACTATCAATGAAATATCTATAGTATTGAAATAGAAATAGGGGAATAGTTATAAATTAGGAATAGAAAGACTCAAGATGAAATAACAAATAAAAAATATAGTAGAGCATATAATTTTAAAACTAATTGACATTTCAAAGGTTTCAACACATTACACTAACCCTTAAAGAATTCTAATTGTTAGGTCAATTAATTCATAATCCTATCCAATGATTACATCCTACTTATTATTCATATTATTACTATTACTTTTACTAATAGATTCATTAAATCCATATTCTTCAAAAAAAGATTCTCCAAGGGAATAGATATGCAACCTAGATATATTTTCTAATGATGGTGATATATTGAGATGATAATAATATAATTCATGGAATCATCAAAGTTTGACTAATATTTTTTTTAAAAAAAATTCAACTTAGATTCAAATTAATCAAATAATTAACTTTTGATCATCTTGAATTTTAATATTTTCTTTACTTTTTTAGATTATTTAATGACACTATAATAGATGCTATAATAACTTTCTAAGAATCTTTTACTTATTAATGAATAATTGATGTCTATCATGATTTTAAACTATCTCTAAATTTTTTTGTTATTTACTTTAATGTGAGACTTACATTTCTTACTAGGGATAAGCCTTCTATTTTATCAAAGGTTTTATCTTGTTAGTATATTTTTTGATGTAATTAAGGCATTTTGTCTTGGATAATTTACACCAAGAAACTAATTACACTTTACTTAAGCTTTTTTAGATGCCACATAAGAGCTTTTAGAAGTATTTTTACTTTAGGTGGTGTTATCAAGTTATCACATTCAACTCTAGCATATTATTATTTTCCTATTCTTTAATTTTAATTTACATTGATTTGCACTTCATCTTGACAAGTAGGAATAAAGGAAAAAGGACCATTAATATTTTCCTACTCTTCATTGCTTCAATTGCAAATGTCAAATGTGGATGAGTCACATAGGGGAAGGATCTAGCTAAGTTACATGTGCAATTCAAGGTATATTTTTTAAGCAAGGTCACAAATTTTTAAAACCTTTTAACTTTTCCCCTCACTCATATTATATGTTACTAATATTATGCGAAACAATGAATATGTATAATGGAAACCTATTTTACTTATAAGTAGGTCTTCACATGATGGCTAGTAGAGGTGTGCACCATGTAATTATAAAATTGCATCCTTGAAATATTTTAATGTAGGTATGGATCTAGTACAGTTGAGTGAGGAGATCTTAGAATTCGCAGCAAAAGTCATCTACCTCAACGATGATTTATGACGTAACTATTTCATATTTACCTTCAAAACATGAATTGCCAATCAAAATATATTGTTAATCAGCAACGAGAACCTCTGTTACAGTTCCAACGGTACATAATAATCAACATGGCATCTCATCAACGATATGTTATCAAATAATCAGACTCCCTATCCATTGAAGAATGAGAAGTCAATCAAGGAAATACTCCATTTCTTTAAGAAATTTTCAATTTCCCGGTATCTTTTGGTCTCCCTGAAATCGATAATTAAAAATTTGAAAACAACCATATAATGAGTACCTAGAACATAAGAAGTCAACCATCATCAATGGCATCGAATATATAGATCAAATAATTGAAAGCTTGTTAAGCCTTGTCCGTTTTGACTAATCTCTACGCATGCCATAAGTCATCTCAAGACTTATCCATTAAATACAATCAGTAATAAAAAATAAATCAAATGACTTATGAAGAAATTGGATAGCAAGAAAGAGTATAAATTATTGAACAATAATTAGGTTATTTCATCAACAAACATACGTTATATAGATTAAAACTCTTACATATTCTATCACATAGCCTCGCTGTATTACGTTACATACGTTATACAGCCTCATTCAACTACATATATATATATATATATATAGGAACATGATAAACACATACTTTTATACGTAAAAATGTCTCCTACTCACTAAAATTCTTTCAACGCCATGCAGTATATGACGTATCCAGCATTATTCTATTGTATATCTGGTAGAAGCAAAACGATATAAAGATCCGTGAGAAGATTGAACGAAGGCTTAATTTGCTAGCTCATCAGGAGGGACAAAAGGATTGGGATCGCAACAAAAGCCACGATTGCCATCACAGAGTCCAGGCTGGCAGCAAACATAGATAGGGCAATCATCATCCGTAGCACAGTTGCAGCTTATGCCTTGTGCTTCCGCCATTATTGCCCCTCCTACAATCAGTACAACCATAAACAGTACCATAAGTTTCTTATCGTTATCTGCTCTGTTACCCATTTCTAGTTGCAGAGATAAACATGAAATACTGAGGATTCACATGCACACCACAGCTTAAATAAGTGCAGCAGGAGTCTTGTCGAATTGGTTTCATCGTCAAGAACGCCGATGTAAGAACGCCAATGTACGACACTTTATTAAAATTCCTCCGTCCATTATTTATTATTTATATAATCGAGGATTTCCGTCCATTATCTATTGTTTATATAATCGAGGATTTCTGGTAGAGCCGGGTATTCTACCTTTATGAACTATTTATCAATTTGTACGTATATAGGTTAAAAGTTGCTAGGTTAAAGAATAATCTTGGGCGTAGCTCCTTATGCTTTGTCGATGATTATGAACATAGGTTTTGTCCCTTTTAATTTCAATATAGTTATCTTATCTGCAACGGAAGATCAAAGATATATTTTTTCGTTGAACAAGGTCTCACTTCCAAAATAAACTATATGATACATAGTATTGTTTATTGTAAGGGAAGTAATTCAATCATTTACAATAATTGGACTTCCAAGTAGGATAGTTAATAGGTTAGGTATCTTGTGTACAAGTTATAAAATGTAAATATGAACAATTTATTAAAACTTTCTTTATTTAATTAGAAAAGGTTAAGGCTATATAATAAAATTAGAACAAATGATGGAGGGAAATTGGAGGTTGAAGTTTCATTTTGTGAAGAATAAAATTAAGAGAAAATTTTTGAGCATGAAGAATAGAAAGGAAAATGTTTTTAATTTTTATTTTTACAAAGTCGGCTATTGAGTCTAGTATTGAGAAGACAATTTATTGTTTATGATAGACCAAAAAAATATGTACCACCGAATGAAACCCAATATTCTTGTCATATAATAGCTTCAAAAGAATACCATAGGTTTCGACCATAGATATACCCCTTTGGTGCAAATCTACAATTTTCCTATTAAGGAGGAACCTCAAAGATGTAGACAAAATTATCTTTTATATTCTTGCATAGTAGAAGGTAAGAAATTAAAGGAATGGGATCTTGAGAAATTTGATGATTTCACCTTTACTAATTCAATTTTGTATAAAATATTGCATCTAGTCAAGTTGTACGAAAGACAATTATCTACATTAATATGTCTTATTCTAGTAACAAATGTATTTCGTTACCTTACAAAATGTATCAAGACAAGATGTGAAATTTATAGGTATTTTAAATGTCTTATTCATTCAAATGTATTAAATAGTAGAATTAATTATATTTCTAGCTCTTAATATTCTATATTAGAACTTTCCTACTCATACATGTTTCCAATAAAAACATCTCCTATTTTACTGGATATCTTACCTATTTTTCTCAGGATTATTAAAAGGATCAATGTTGTTTCAAAATATGAACATTCAAATAAAATATTTCCCAAGAATGTGGGAATAACCAATTTTTGTAGAGAATTTTCTTACGACTAGTGAAAAACATGTAAAGAAATATAGGGGTATGATGTTAGGAAAGTACTTCAAATTTTGTTAATGAACATCTATTAATCTTTGTAAAATAAATATATGTGATGCCCAAAAAGTGAGCAAAACACAACTACAAATATTTTTTTTCTAAAACCTAATGATTCACCAAAAACACACATACATATGCAACTATGATGACATAAGTATAATACTAACTCGCACAACATTTAATGTGCATGCAAAATGATGGAGAGGAAAAATGGATAACTGAAAACTCTAAATGCTCCAAAAACACATCAATAGTCAAACCAGAGAAGGTTGACCAAGTTTGACCAAGTTTGACCAAAAGTCAAACTTCATTGAGTAGCTCCCCGAATATCCTACAGGGTTTTCTAAACTAGATGCTTCAAATGACACAAATTGAGACAGTTGACTTAAGTCAACTAGAGTTGACCAAATAGTCAACCATGTTCCAAAAATATACAACTTCACTCTGAAGGGTCAAAATATATCATGGGCTTCTTGTGCATGCAAATTGAGGTGAATGACCTAGGTTTGACCAAGGGTTGACCAAAAAGTCAACTACACGCAAAATAGTCAACCAACCTAAAGAGATCATATAGACTCTAAGCGTGACTATAAGAAGTCGAAATAAAACCCTAAGATGACTATAATGTTCCCTAGCTGAAAAGTTACACTTATACTAAATGTTTGATATTTTAATTTAATATCTGAATTATTAATTTAACCCATTTACATAGTTACAAGAATTGAGAAATTAAGCTAATGCTAAATATGTATTCAAAATAAATAATAATTTAAATTAAAATAAATATATCTAACCCAACATTGTACTTTATTTCAAAATAATAACCCAATTACATCTAAAACATACAAGAATATTTAAATCCAATTGTTTTGAAAAAAACTTAATTAAAATTAAATAATAACTTTAATTAAAATAAATTTAATGTTCCTAATAAATTTCCAAATTAATCATTTAAAAGAACTTATTTTCTTTTTTTTTTAAAATATCTTATTTCTAACATATAGTATAAATCCTATTTCAAATCAACTAATCTAATCTCTATTTAAATAAATTTATTTTATAAATTTTATATGAATAGAGCGGAAACTTGCATCCATACTCAACGAATGTCCTATTGACTTCAAATCTAATTGTAGCTTCTCAATAAGCTATTTTTTTCCTTTGGAAATGTCTCTACATTGCAAAGCTATTTGTACAAAGCATGAACATTTTGTACAACCTCTTTTTAAGTTACTCACAAGGTTGGAAAGTTTAACCTGTTTAACTACAATCTCTGTTAAGACCTTTTCAAGTACCTTAGACTCAAACTTTCTCTCAGACCATTACATTAACTTTTCATTTACTTCACTATCATCACTCTTCACCTTTTTAATAATATGTACCAAATTCTCTAGTATAGGTGAATTCTCATTTATCTCTTATAATTCAGAAACATATACAAATATATCCTTGATTTCATGTAGTGCCTTCTTTTGTTGATGTTCCCTTCTGAGTTCCTCTTTCTTTCTCTTTTTGTTAGGTTCTCATGTGTTGCTACTCATTAGTTGTACTAAGTCTTGAATAGCCTCTTGCTCCTTAGGCTCCTGACTCTCCTTGGTTTCTTTAAGATCAGTCTCCTTTGCTTCCTCCACATGAGGCCCTAAAACTTCTATTGCAGACTTATCTACCTTTTCTTTTATGGTCTCCTCTCCTTCACCTATATTTATTTCAATGTTTGCCTTGGTAGGTGCATTGAGCTCTATTATTGTCGACTTACCCTATTCCTTGAAATTTGTATTTTGTGTACCTTTCTTCAACCGTGACTACATGTTGGAGCAAATAGTTACTAAGTCCATAGTTGGTGCTGTTAGGAATAGTCCCAAGAGATAACTGAGAGGGGGGGGGGGGCGAATTAGTTATCTATAGGTTTCAATTCTTTATCCAATTAAGTATACTTAAACTTTAAGCATAAACACAATGAAAGAACACTTGAACACAACACAAAAAATTTCATTACAGGAAAACCCAAATAGGTAAAAACCCCAATGGGAATTGACACCCACTAATAATCTGCACTAGTGTTTTATGATCCCTGTTAGGAGAGCTTATAACCCTGTTAGGAGTAGATCTTTACAATGCATTTAGTATAGTGACCTGGTTAAGGGTCAGAACCTGTTAGGAGTCTTTTATAATTAATACTATTAGGGGTTAGGATACACTATCTGAGAGCTCACTACTCAAAGGGGTAAAGGCTAAAACCTTCTGAATAATAGATACACTCTATATCTAGATCTTGATGAATTGCACTTAGACCGGCTGTATGGATTAGTTCCAATGAATAACACTTTGCACACTCTTCTCTACTCTTACATTCAACTTATGAACCACAGTTGGCAATCACAAATGAGTACCTATAAATATGTTTCCTCTAAATGATATAATCAAGTCGACCTATTAGAACCACCTTGAAATTATATTAGAAAAATAATTACACTCTCCAATAACATCTTAGTCAGCTCTACTAAGTACATAACACAATCTAGGACTTATCCAAATCAATAAGTGTAGGCGCACACTACACGCTATCGGCTCTACCAATTTAACTGATACTTTCTCCTCAAGCTGAATTACATCATGCATTCTTAACCAAACTTTCTTAACTCTTCTTTGATTAATAATCCAAGTGTGCATATAGAAATGATAGGTACAACTACTATACCAATATAATCTCTATCGACTCTTCTAGATAAACACAGGAAGCTACAACTGGTGAATAGAAACTTCATAACTTTACTTCTACTGCACATTTGACTCTGTGTCTATGAATGTAACATCACTAACATGTGTCCATCACATATTGATGCAAGAGCATCTTGCATCCTTGGCAATCTTGTGTCACCAAAAATATGTTTAAAGTTTTCTGTGTTGCTCAGTTTCTTCTTCGACCGAGTTCATCAGTTGTTGGTCAGTTTCCTTTGGTTACTGAGTATGGTCAGTCATCTCCTGGGTGATTAGTTGTTTCACTGGTGCTCAACATTGTTTTCCTGTTGCTCAGTCATCCTTGTTTGCCAAGGAGTTCATTTTAAGTTCTTGTTGGGCCGACTTGTGCATTTATTATGGGTCATAGATTTAATGTTGAAATCTTTCATTGGAAGGTGTGTGGTCCTAGATCTGACCATTCCTTCCATTGATTCTAGATCTAAAGGCCGACTCAATTCGATAGACGCTTGTATAAATGTAGTTGTTGGTTTAGAGTTTAGGAGGCAATTTTTAGGAAGATAGAAGATAGTAGACATTAGATTGAGGAATTGTAATAGATCCTCACATATTTGAGGACTTCTAAAATTCATTGTAATATCTGGCTCAAACTGGAAAGGCATTACAACCCAACATGTATGGTTCTATTTGATAAATATATATGAATGATCTTGCATTCTCTCTATCACCGTTGTGTTTGTTAGCTTCCACATGTGTTGAGCAGACTTGGATCATCAAGGTGTGCCATACTTTGGCCCCTCTTGACCCCTGCCTTGCATTAGGTGGTATTAGAGCAAGGTGAGATCTTGATCTAGATCTACGGATCTAGGTTTGCTGGTTCCTCTTGAAGCCCTAGTTGATTGTTGTGGGGTAGCAGATTATGATCTGACTTGCAATTGTAGAGGGTTGTGAAGATGGTTAGTGGGAGGTGAGATGCAGATCCAGGATTGGCAGATATGCTAAGACAAATTGCTATAGATTGGAAGCAGTGGATATAACCCAAAGAAGAGGCAGACATCTTGAAGATGTTAGTGAGGATGAAGTTGAAGAAGAACAGGAGAATGCAAAACCTGCACCTATTATGGATCAAGGTGAAGAAAGATTTTTGAAGGCCTTGACAAGTTTGAAGTCTACACCACATTTCAATCCTCCTGAATATGGTGGAAAATTGGATTCTGATGAATTGGTGGACTCCATCATTGAAATCAAAAAGTATTTTGAATATGAAAATATACCGGAGGATAAGAAGGTGAAGATTGCAAGCACTAAGTTGAAAAGCCATGGATCCCTATGGTGGGAACATCTGCAATTAGATAGAAAAAAGAAGGGCAAGGACAAGATCAAGGTATGGAACAAGATGGTTAATAAATTGAAAGGAAAGTTTTTACCTTGTGATTATTAGATTAACCTAGTTCAGCAAATGAAAAGCTTGAGGTAGAAAGATAACTCAATAAAAGAGTATACTGAGGAATTCTATAGATTGGATATCAGATTTAGACATGATGAAAATGATGTGGAAAGAATTGGTAGATACCTGAATGGTTTGAGAGTTTCCATCCAAGAAGAGATCAGCTTGGTTAAGTTGGAGAACATTGAAGAGGCTTATCAATTTTCTTTAAAAGATGAGGAGAAATTGAACAAGAGACATGAGCAAAGATAGAGAGATCAAGGTGGTAGATTCCCTAGAGGAAGAGGTAGATCTAATGGTGAAAATGGTAGATATGAACCTGAAAAGATAAATTTGGAGAAAGGCAAGACCGAGTGGAAAGGTGAAAGTTCATCTAGAGGTAGAGATAGTAACTACTGAGGTGGTTATACTAGAGGAAGTTTCTAAGGAACTTGTTATAACTATGGAGAAGAAGGACATATATCATTTGATTGTACACAAGTAACTAAGAAGGCTAGTAGCAATAGAAATGCATCGGTGCAAGAAGAGCCACTGAATGAACCTGAGAAGGAAAGTAACCTGATGGTAAGTAGAGCACTGTGGAATGAAAGCAAAAAGGAAGATCTAGTAAGGAAAAGTTTGTTCAAGACCAGATGTAGAGTTTCTGATAAAGTTTGGAAGGTAATCATTAATAGTGGTAGCTTGGAGAATCTGGCATCTCAAGAGATGGTCACCAACTACAGTTGGAAAGACTGGAACATCTGAAACCCTATCACATTTCATGGATCAAAGATGAGCATACACTCCTGGTAAGTGAACAATGTTATGTGAACTTGAAGATTGGAAAATACTATGATAAGGTGTTGTGTGATATCATGCCTATGGATTGTTGTCATATTTTGTTGGGTAGACCTTGGCAATATGATAGACATGCTATTTATGATGGGAGATTGCATAAGTATACTATTGTGGTTGATAGGAATAAACAAATCTTGTTACCATTGATGGAAGAACCTGTTAGTAATGTTTGCACATCTATGAAAGTTTTCTTGATGGAAGGAAGAAAGTTTGTGGAAGATTTGAAAAGGAATGATGTATGTTTTGCTGTAATTCCTAATAATCTAAGTAAGAAAATAGAAGATAATGTTCCTGAGGAGATTGACAAGTTACTCACCGAGTATAGTGAAATAATTTTTGATAATGTGCCTAATGGTTTTCCACCAAAAAGAAGCATTGATCATTGTATGGATCTAATCCCTAGAGCTAGTTTATCAAATAAGGCACCTCATCGGTTAACACCTACCAAGAATCAGGAATTGAACCAACAAATTCAAGAGTTGCTGGAGAAAGGTTTGATCAGAGAAAGTTTGAGTCCTTGTGCAGTACCTGTTGTATTAGCACCAAAGAAGAATGGAGAATGGAGAATGTTCACTGATTCTAGAGCAATCAACAAGATAATAGTGAAGTATAGGTTTCCTATACCGAGAATGGATGACATAATGGACAGTTTGACTGGAGCAAAGTATTTCACTAAAATTGATTTGAAAATTAGATATCATCAGATTAGAATTAGAGAAGGTAATGAATGGAAGACTACTTTCAAGACAAAAGAAGGTTTGTATGAGTGGTTGGTTATGCCTTTTGGTTTAACTAATGCACCGAGTACTTTTATGAGGCTGATGAATGAAGTTTTGAAGAAATTCTTGGGTAAGTTTTTTATTGTATATCTAGATGACATTCTGATATTTAGTAAAACTAGAGAAGAAAATTTGTTGCATGTCAGACAAGTTTTATAGAGATTGAAAGAGGAAAAGTTGCTGATAAATCTGAAAAAGTGTTCATTTATGAAAGAAGAGATTGTGTATTTGGGATTTGTTATTTCTACTGATGGTTTGAAGATGGATCTTGAAAAGGTTGAAGCTATCCTAAATTGGCCTACACCTGAAAATGCTAGTGAGGTAAGATCATTTCATGGACTGGCAAGTTTTTACAGGAAGTTCATTAGAAATTTTAGTGCAATTTGTAATGCTATGACTAAGACTATGAGAGGAGACAAAAGAATATTCAAGTGGACACATGGAGTTGATAAAAGCTTTGAGACTCTGAAGCAAAAAGTTGTTGAATTACCTATTTTGGCATTACCCGATTTCAGTAAAGTATTTCAAGTAGAATGTGATGCAAGTGGAGGTGCAATTGGAGCTATGTTGAGTCAAGAAGGTAAACCTGTTGCTTTTTTTAGTGAAAATTTGAATGATGCTAGAAGGAAATATTATGTGTATGATCAAGAGTTCTATGCTATTTTTCAAGCACTGAAGAAATGGAGACATTATTTGATACTATGTGAATTTGTGTTGTATATTGATCATAAGGCTTTACAATATTTGGGTAGTTAGAATAAGTTGAATCAGAGACATATGAAATGGGTTGAGTATCTACAGAGCTATACATTTGTGCTAAAACATAAGAGTGGAGTCACTAACCGAGTTGTTGATGCATTGAGTAGAAGAAGATCTTTGATGACTGAGATGATAATTCAAGTTCTTGGTTTTGATGAGATGAAAGGTTTGTATGAAAATGATCCTAATTTTTCTGAGCCATGGAGAAAGTGCAGAGCACCTATAAAATATCAACAAGATACCAAATGGGATGAATATTTTATTTAGGAAGGTATGTTGTTCAAAGGTATTCAGTTGTGTATACCAAGAGGAGTAATGCAAAATAATTTGATAAAAGAGAAACATAGTAGTGGTTTGGCTTGACATTTTGGCATTGAAAAAACATGGAATTTGTTGAAGGAAAAGTACTTTTGGCCACAGTTGTATAAAGATGTTCAGAAATTTGTGAAAAGTTGTGGAATTTGTCAAGTTGCAAAAGGAGTAAGTCATAATACTGGTTTAAATATGCATCGATTGTTGTACCTAAGAAACCTTGGATTGACATCAATATGGATTTTGTTCTTGGCTTACTGAAGATAGTAAGAGGCAATGATTCTATATTTGTTATTGTGGATAGATTTTCTAAGATGACACATTTTATACCTTGTAGAAAGACATGAGATGCAATACATGTAGCAGATATTTTCTTCAAAGAAATTGTGAGATTGCATGGGTTATCGAGGAGTATTATCTATGACTGAGACGATAAATTTGTTGGATACTTTTGGAAGACCCTTTGGAAAAAGTTTGGCACTGAGTTGAAATATAGTTCTACATTTCACCCACAAATTGATGGATGGACAGAGGTTGTAAACAAAAGTTTGGGTAATCTTTTGAGATGCTTAGTTGGAGACACACCAAGTAGTTGAAATTTTGTGTTGGCACAAGCAAAGTTTGCATATAATAATTCAGTGAATAGGAGTACTAGGAAAACACCATTTGAGATTGTGAATGACACATAACCTAGAGATATATCTAATTTGAGAGACATTGATTCTGAGAATAAGAGAAGTATTGAAGGAGTGAAATTTTCTAAATACATGAAGACAATGCATGAAGATGTGAAGCTGAAGTTGGAAGAGAGTAATTAGAAATACAAAGATAGAGCTGATAGATCAAGAAAGCGTAAGACTTTTGATGTTGGTGATGAAGTGATGGTTCATTTGAAGAAAGACTGGTTTCCTATTGGCAAATATGGAAAGCTGAAGATGAAGAAATTCAGACTTTGAAAGATTTTGAAGAAATTTAACAGTGGAAATGCTTATGAGATTGAGTTACCTGATGATATGGACATATCACCTATTTTCAATATTTTTGATTTATATGAGTATCATGAATCTAATGAAGAAATGATAGTGCCGACAGAATATCCTAATAAGAAGGAAGAAGTGGAGCAAATTTTGAAAGAAAGAGTTGGCAAGAGCGCAAGAGGAAAATAGTATATGGAATATCTGGTAAAGTGGAAGAATAGACCAATAGAAGATAGTTCATGGATTTCACAGTCTGAGTTGGATGTATCTTAGATCATACCTACTAAATGATTTTGAGAATCATTTCAAAATAACCCTAGGTGTTTGATGCAGGAGCATCTTGGGTCCTTGGCAATCCTGTGTCACCAAAAATATGTTTGAAGTTTTCTGTGTTACTCATTTTATTCTTTGACCAAGTTGGTCAGTTGTTGGTTAGTTTCCTTTGGTTATTGATTATGGTCAGTCATCTCTTGGGAAGTCATTTATTTCACTGGCGCTCGGTGTTGCTTGCCTATTGCTCAGTCATCCTTATTTACCGAGTAGTTTATTTTGAGTTCTTGTTGGGCCAACTTGTGCATTTATTATGGGTCATAGATTTAATGATGGAATCTTTTATTGGGAGGTGTGTGGTCCTAGATTTGACTGTTCCTTCCATTGATTGTGGATCTGAAGGCTGACTCATTTCGGTAGACTCTTGTATAAATGTAGTTATTGGTTTAGAGTTTAGGAGGTAGTTTTGGAGAAGATAGAAGATATTAGACATTAGATTGAGGAATTGTAATAGATCCTCGCATGTTTGAGGACTTTTGAAATTCACTGTAATATCTAGATGAAACCAGGAAGGCCTTACAACCCGGCATGTATGGTTCTATTTGATAAAAATATATGAACGATCTTGCATTCTCTCTCTCACTGTTGTGTTTGTTAGCTTTCGTGTGTGTTGAGTAGGCTTGGATCATTAGGGTGTGCCATAGTTTGGCCCCTCTTGACCCCTTTCTTGTGTCACATATCCAAATGTGCAAGGCTCCATGATGACTGTACGATCAATCACTCACAAAATACTGCCTATAACTCTGTCTGGAATACTACTGACACAAACTGCTCTATAGCTATCTATACTAATAATTAACCTTAGCATCCATGATATCATGTTGATAACATGTCCATGATATATATACTAAAGTCTCACTATATAAGACTTCCACGCATGCTACTTATCATATGTTGTCATCACTGACAAACATACAATCAGTACTAGCTTGCTGGAAAATCTCCAACAATCTCCCCCTTTGACATTGATGGCAACATATGGAATGAAGAACACCACCAATCCAAATGGACAATTCTTTTATAAAATTATCCATTTCCTCATCAAAACTCCCCCAAGGATGAATCCTCCATTTCCTCGACTGAACTGCTTCCATGACTGAATACTACTCCCCCTTACTATTTTATAATACTCATTCTTAATTCTGTGTGTACTTCCCTTTTACTACTATTTTTCATGACTATATACTACTCCCCCTTTGACATCAATGGAAAAGGGTGCCCAACATTTAAGATCTGGTACTACTCTAGAAGTAGAGTAATCAACCTTTCATCACTCACTGAGGACTGATGCTCTTTTCCACTTTCTCTAAGAAGGATCAGGGAAGGGAATTACTCCCAACTTCTCCTTGAGATACTCAAAAGTATCCTTTGGAAAAGGCTTTGTGAATATATCTTCTAGCTATTCCTTTGTACTTACATAATCCAATTTGATTTTTTTTTGCCACTTTCTCTCTATACTTAATCTCTCTATGTTTTTCCCTTTACATGCATCACAAGATTCTTTTACATGTTGATAGTGCTAGTGTTATCACAATGAATAACACTAGGATAATCAATCTAGATTCCATATTCCTTTATAATCTGTTTGATCCAAACAATTGTAGAACAA
This sequence comes from Chamaecyparis obtusa, assembly GCA_027943335.1. Classification (NCBI taxonomy): domain Eukaryota; kingdom Viridiplantae; phylum Streptophyta; class Pinopsida; order Cupressales; family Cupressaceae; genus Chamaecyparis; species Chamaecyparis obtusa. The sequence goes on along the minus strand of BSBK01004052.1, from coordinate 63,470 downwards.
TTCAAGGCTGCTGCAACATACTTTTCTTTTGTTGTTGACTAAGAATACAATTCTTCTTCTTGATTTTCCAAGTGACAATTCTATCACCAAGAAACATTTCTCCTCCTAATGTGCTCTTTCTATCATCAACGCATCATGCCCAATCTACATCTATATATACATGAAGCTCAACATTATCTGAGTTAGGATAACATAGACCATAATCTGTAGTTCCCTACAAATATCTGAATATTCTCTTTACTACCATGAGGTGACTTTGTTTAGGCTATGCTACAAAGCTTCCAACTATGCCAACTACATTAGAAATATCAGGTCTAGTTTGAGTTAAATATATGAGTTAACCAATCATAGACTTGTACAATGTTGTATCTAATACCAAAGAATCATCTTCTTTTGTAAGCTTACATCATGTTATCATTGGTGTACCTACTGGTTTGCAATCATCCATCTTGAACTTCTTCAATATTTTTTTCACATACTTGGACTAATTAACAAAAATACCTTTCTCTGTCTCCTGCACATTTAATCCCAAAAAGTATTTGATAGGTCCAATCATGCTCATATCAAACTCATTATGCATTTCCTTAGAAAATTTTGTACTAAGTTTGTCATTACCTCCAAAGATAATGTCATCAATCAATATAGATACAATTAGTAAACCTTCAGATGTCTCTGTTATGAATAGATTACAATCTATTGCTCCTTTCTTGAATCCAATTTTTGTTAGATATCCATCAAGTCTCTCATACCATGCTCTAGGGGCTTGCTTAATTCCATAAAGGCCTTTCTTCAATATGCATACCATATCAGGTTTGTCTGATAAGGTGAATCCTTTTGGTTGCTAAATGTATACTTCTTCCTTTAGCTCTCCATTCAAGAATGCTGACTTAACATCCATCTGATAAACTTTGATTTTTTTGAATGTTGCATAATAGCTTCTAATCTTCTCACTGGTGCAAAAGTGTTTGAATAATCAATACCTTATCTTTGCGTATATCCCTTACATACTAACCTTGCCTTGTTCCTTACTACTATACCATCTTCATTCATCTTATTTCTTAATATCCACTTTGTTCCAATCACATTCTTATCACTAGGTCTTGGGACTAGTTCCCAAGTTTCATTCTTGATAATCTGATCTAGTTCTTCTTTAATAGAATCATGCCAATCTGAATCATTACATGCATCTTCAACACTTAAAAGTTTAATTTGAGATAGTAAACATACTACCTCATTGCTTGCTGAACTCTTTGATTTTGATCTTGTTGTGACTTTTCTACTCTGATCTCTAATGATGTCATCCTTATAATGATATATAGATGTAAACTTTGGAACTTTAGGTGATACTATCTCATCTACCTTCTGAGTTTCTTCTTCACTTATTTTAGGGTCATTGAGTAATACATCAATACTATCAAACATCTCTTCAACATCTATCTCACTAGTGGAAGGACTAGGTTCTTCTTCAATCATAGGTGAATAATCATGATATCTTTCTTGAACCATAAAATTTTCATCAATCTTAACATGAGCACTTTCAATGATCTTCTTCAGTCTTAAATTAAAACATCTATAAGCTTTGTTTTTAATAGAGTAACCAAGGAAGATACCTTCATCGCTTCTTGCATCAAACTTGCCTATTGCTTCATCCTTCTTGACATAGCACTTGCTTCCTAAGATTCTGATGTATTTCACTATGGGAACATTACCAAACCATACCTCATAAGGTGTCGTATCTGCACCAGGCCTTAATTGTATTCTATTGATGGTGTAGACTATTGTGTTGACCGCATCTCTTCAATAGGTGTGTACACTTTTTCCTTCAATCATTATGGTGTGCGCTATATCAAGGATGATCCTATTCCTCCTATTCGCAATCTCATTTTGTTGAGGGGTTCTAGGTGCACTCAACTATCTCTTTATGCCATGTTCTTCGCAGTACTCATAGAATCTATTAGAGGTGAATTCTCCTCCTCCATCTGATCTTAGGCACTTTATCTTTAGTCTAGGTTCATTCTCAACCTTATCTTTGAATATTTTGAACTTCTAAAATACTTCAAACTTATCTTTCAATAATGCAAGTCATATCATTCTAGAATAATCATCAAATAACAAAATAAAATACCTTTCACCATAGTATGATCTTGTTTGAGTTGGTCCACATAGGTCTGTATGAATCAGATCCAACTTGTTCTCTATTGAATTATGCTTTCTCCTGAATGAATTCCTTACATGCTTTCCCATTACTCATTCCCTAGAAATAGTATCACTTGGATTTTCTATTGAAGGTAGATCTCTTACTACCTTTACATTTCTTATCTTTACTATGTTATCAAAATTGATGTGACATAGTCTTTTATGCCATAGCCAGCTGACATCAACTTTAGCAACAAAAAAACTTGCTTCTGAATTAAGGTAAAAAATATTACCTTTAGTCTTTGAACCTGATGGAATCATAACACCATCTTTGTTGTGAATGATGCACTTGTTGTCTTTGAACTCCAACTGATAACCTTTCTCAAGCAACTGCCCAACACTAAGAAGGTTATACTGCAAACCATCTACATAGACAACATCATCAGTGTTGTTCTTTCCATCCAATGTGATAGCTCCTCTACCAATGATAGGTTTAGGAGTGTTATCTCCAAATATAACCATGCCACCTTTGTATCTATCCAAATGAAAAAATCTATCTTTGTCTCCTGTCATGTGATGTGAGCAACCACTGTCAATGATCCAATATGTCCAAATGTCTGCCTGTGAAATTGGTGCTAACTCTTGTGTGTTCTTGTCATCTTCAATAACAATGAATCCAATTTCCTCTTCTGCTAATTCTTCATCTAATACTCCATCTCCATCATAGTATCATTCCTTTGTATACTTAAGCTTGTAGTTATTTTTGAACTTCTTAACTCTTGTAGGACACTTGGATGCAAAGTGACCAATCTTATTACATGAAAAGTATTTGAATGGCAACTGAACTTCGTATTTTCCTTTTCCTTTCTTTTCTCTTTTAGAAATCACAACAATGAAATCATCTAGTGCCTTTTCTACATCATCATCATCAAAATTACCAAAGGTGTACAAGGATTTCTTACCATGGACAGAAGCTTTGAAGGCAGTTTCATTTTTAGGTTGTCTTCAAACTTGATATCTCAAATGCAGCAATCTTGGTGATTAAGGTTTCTTTTTTGAAGTTTTCTAAGAATTGCATAGTCTCATCAAGGATGTTTATCTTGCTCTCATATTCTAGTATCAAGGTAGTCATTAGTTTATCCATGATGTCTTCTTCTAAAATCTCTCCACCATTGTTTCTGATTCTAGCAAATGCTTCATTAATCCTTTGATTGTAGGCTCTTATGTTCTCTTTAGGTAGCATCTCCAATGTATTCTATTTTTTCTTCCATGTCTTTCTGTGCACTTTCTTTTCTTGTGTGTCTCCTTCAAACATGTCTTCTAGGTGCTTCCATATCTTGTAGGCTTGGTCTACTTTCTTTATCTCTGAAAACTCACTATCAGGTAAGGTACTGATAAGGGCTTCTTTGGCTATTGCATTTTGATGGAACAAATCCTTATGCTTCTCAGTAGGATCTTCTTTTGCAATATCTTCTAAAGATGAAACTTTAACCTCTTTGATAGCTACTTCAAAAACTTCAAAAGAAATGCATTGTAAATGTGTCATTATCTTGTTTTTCCAGTCAAGATAATTCTCTCCATCAAACTTAGGACTTTCTTTTTTGAAGTATGTCATCTAATCAACCTCAAGCTATTAAAATTTCTCTTTGAGGCACTTGGCTCTGATACCAATTGTTAGGAATAGTCCCAAGAGATAACTGAGAAGCAAGGGGGTGAATAAGTTATATACAAGTTTCAATTATTTATCCAATTAAGTATACGTAAAATTTAAGCATAAACACAATGAAATAACACTTGAACACAACACAACAATTTTGGTTATAGGGAAACCCAAATAGGTAAAAAGCCCGATGAGAATTGACACTCACTAATAATCTGCACTAGTTTTTTATGATCCTTGTTAAGAGACCTTATTACCCTGTTAGGAGTTGATCTTTACAATGCATTTAGTATAGTGACCTGGTCAAGGGTCAGACCTTGGTAGGAGTCTTTTATAATTAACTATGTTAGGGGTGAGGACACACTATTTGAGAGCTCACTGCTCAAAGGGGTGAAGGCTGCAAACTTCTGAATAACAAATAAACACTATATCTGGATCTTGATGAATTATGCTTAGACTTGTTGTCTAGATTAATTCCAATGAATATCATATACTCTTTACTTGTTCACATATACCTTCTGCTGATGGCTGAACACTTCGGACACTCTGCTCTACTCTTACATTCAACTTATGAACCACATTTAGCAATCACAAATGACTGCCTATAGATATATTTCCTCTAAATGATATAATCAATTTGGCTTGTTAGAACCACCTTGAAATCATATTAGAGAAACAATAACTCTCTCCAATAACATCTTAGTCGAATCTACTAAGTACATAACACAATCTGGGACCTATCCAAATCAATAAGTGTAGGTGTACACTACACACTGTCGCTCTACCAATTTAGCTAATACTTTCTCCTCAAGCTGAATTACACCATACACTCTTAACCAAACCTTCTTAAGTCTTCTTTGATTAATAATCCAAGTGCACATAATGAAATGATAGGCACAACTCCTATACCAATATAATCTCTATTGGCTCTTCTAGATAAACGCAAGAAGCTGCAACTGGTGAATAGTGACTTAATAACTTTAGTTCTACTATACATCAAACTTTGGGTCCATGAATGTAACATCACTAACATGTCTCCATCACATATCCAAATGTACAAGGATCCTTGATGACTGTATGGTCAATCACTCATAGGACACTGCATGTAACTTTGTTAGGAATAATGTTGACACAAGCTACTATATAATTATATGTACTAATAATTAACCTCAACATCTATGTTATCATGTTGATAACATGTCCATGCTATATACACTGAAGGTTGACTACATAAGACATCTATGCATGCTACTTATCATATGTTGTCATCAATGACAAACATACAATCAATATTGGCTTGCTGGAAAATCTCCAATAGGTGCACCCTCAATCATTGTATAGTCATGTACTTGAATTAGAACTACATTGGTGCTTGGTAGAAATGTATTTGAGGCTGTCTCAGTAAGAATTTGACTCTTGATTTATTTCTTGGTCAAGGCATTAATATTTACGTGTGTGTCCTCGGGTACATCCTCAATAGTGATCGCATCCTATTGTTCACTCTCCTCTACTTTCTGTGTTATTTCTTCCTCAAGATTTTGTGGCTCATATATATCCTCAGTGTTATCAAGCTCAAATTTTCTAGTGTGCCTTCATCTTTATGTGCACTCTTATCAGCTATTAGCCAACAAATTGTCTTCCATATTAGTGTACTCTATTTAACAACTTCTTAAACATTCTTCTTCAATATGGAGTATGCTCTCAATTTAGGAATAAACCTATATCTGTATTGCTCCATAAATATTTCTCTTTGCTTTGTTATTAACTTAGGCATTATTTACACTAAGGTGCTAACGTGTCATCTTAAATGTACCCAACATTTGTATCATGGCATCTTCAATCTTTACCTTATCAGTTTGCTCAACTTGTCAAATTTAATTAATTTGGATCTTACCAAACCTATTGTACTCATGATGTTATGGCAGATCTCGTCCACATAAGTTTCATGCTTATGTGTAGCTAGCATGAATTTACTGATATCATTGGTGTTTTTCATCTCCTCCTCATCATCATCCTTTTGTAGTACTATTTTTCTTCTCGATTTCTTCATACGATTGCTCAACAAATTTTTTTTGCACTTGTTTCCTTGAGCTCTCCCCTTCAGTATTCTTTGATAAGGTTTTATTTTGTGGCTCAATAGCTGTTGCAATTGAAGTTTCCCTTGTTCTCATTCTTTTTGTTGTAGGAGGAGTAGGCTTTTGTTTTAGGTTCTTCTTAGTGGGATCTGCAACCATTATCTCTTTTCCCTTCTTTTGTGCATCTACTTCCTCATCCTCACTTTCTTTAGATGCATTTGATTTATCCTCACCTTGACCTTGTGTGATTTCAAGTGGTGCATTATACTCTTCTCCTTGACCTAATATTTTATCACGGGTTTTCACTAAGTTCTTTCTCTTCCTCTCTAAGGTTGCAGACTTTAATCCCATTGTTATCTTAGACTAGGCTTCCACATAGTTCCCAAAAGTGTTTTCTTTACTATCAATTTCTTCTACAAGTAAAGTTGTTATAGATGTAGATGTTTCATCTATGTTTACCTCATAGGATAATGGTCTCAACCATGCTACCCTAGGTACAATAGCTTGTACAAATGTATGATTGGTATCCATAAGAAAACATACATCATCATATATTTTCTCTACTAATGATAGAAGAATTCTGGTTCTTTTCTTCATTTTCTTTTTAAACTCAACAAGATAGTTCTCCATCACACTATCAAAGTTTTCTCCTAATTGCTGAATAAACTCACTAATATGTTGTGTCATGGGTCAATTCTCACTCTAGACTACATCTCCTATTATATGAAACGTGGTTTGTACTTAGAAAAATATTCAAAGTAATAGGGATCATAACTTACACATTGAGTTCTTTGTTTTCCTGATTAATGATAGGTTCTTGGCCAATTGAGTCAACTCCAACTCAGCAAGATTATATGGGTGGTCCCACAATACTGAGTCCCACTTTTTGGCCAACTTTGACAGAGAGTTCAACATTCTAAGAAAAAACTTCACTTCGAACATCTGTTGCCGCAAAACAATTAGGAATTTGAAGATGGCGTAAAATAGAGTCTTTTAGAATTTTCTTTTTAGTTTATATATATATTTAAAAAAATCATTTAAATTCACTTTTCCTTCTCCTTCTAAAAGTGGTTTGCATGAAAAAACTATGTTTTTAAGGAGTTACTGTCACTTGGATCAACATAATTGTTTTTTAAAATATGATAACAATTTAATTATTTCGACATTATATTTCTAACTTCAATATCTGAAGAATGCAATTGGTTTTATTAATTTTGGATCAATATTTCATAGTTTATTAAGTTTTAAAGTGACTGTAACTGTAATTTAGACATAAGGTCACTTGGATCGCTCTAACTTGATCTGTGTATATCGAAATTAATTTTTTCTTTTTTTCATAGAAAGGTAACACAAATACACTTTTTCTACATATTTTTTATAATTTTTTTTTTATCATTTACTATTTTTCCCAAAGTCTTGAAGAGACAAGTTGTTGAATGACCAAACAACCTATGTTTTAATATTTAAAAGTGATAATGAACTCAATATGTATTATAATTAGATTCATTAGAAAGCATGGTCTGAATAGCATTGTTTGACATCATCTGTTTGAAAAAATCATCTTGTTTAGTCCTTGTTTCGGGCCCCAGAAGGCCATTTTTCTGAAGTTTTGTTATTTTCTGAGGGCAAAATTTTAGTTTTGGGGTCTTCATGTGAAGACCCCCTTCGCATGAAGACACTTGAGGGGATTCATGTGAAGACCCTTTGCACAAAGCCTCTCAAGTGAAAATCCTGACAAAAAGACATCTACCATAATTTTATCTTGGGTACTTCGCACGAAGTATACACTTTGAGCAAAGTCGGCTAGTAAAATTATTTTGTAAATAAAATTTAGAATGGTATAAAAGTAAAACATTTTGTTTCTATTTTATATGAAATTGCAATTAATAAATTCACATTTTCTATTATTGAGGGTACTTTTTGAAGGAGGATTGATTTTTCTATTTTTTCAAAGGCATAATTTTGGAGAGGAAAAATATTAGATTAAAGTATTTTTTGAAGAAGAAATTTTTTGTTGATGATCTTATGGAAGACATTTTTTTGAGCTCGAAGAAATGGGGAACAAGAAGGGAAGACAAAGTAAATCTTCTAGAAAAAGGTCACCCAGTATTGAACAAAGAAATTGTGAATATGAATTGACATATTATCATAAAACTAAAGAAGTTGAAAGACAAGCTGAAGTAGGAAGGTCAAGTCAAGTTCAAGAATTGCACATTGAAGAAGGGTCAGGATTACTCCCAATAGAAGATCAAACAATTAATGTTGGAGAAGGTTCAATATCACATGCTCCTACTAGTATGGATGAACTTTTAAATTTATCTCAAATTGTAAAGAAAAATATTAATTATAGAAACTTAGATCATTTACTTACAATGGATGTGGACAATTTGAGATCACTTGCTAATGTTCAACACTTAAGTCTTCCTAAGAAGAGATCAATAAAAATGATAGCAAGAGAAATATTGGGTAAATTTGATAATTTTGAAACACTTGAACAAGCTTAATTGCTTTCACTTATACTTATAAACAAGAAGTTGGAAGGGGCATTAAAATTATTGGGTATAGACACATCATCAAAGAAGAGAAAATTTGTTGACATGAAATTTGATATGATTGAAAATATTAAGAAAGATTTGAACCAGTTAGGGAAGCGATCTCAAACTATAGATAAGTCCATTACAATAAAAGTTATGTTGACATCCATTGTAGGTAACACTATGGGATGAAAAAGATAGATATCTTCAGTTTCATCTCACTTTGGTTTGAATAGGAAAACAATATCACGATATGTTAATAGGAGAATACTTTTGGATGATACTACCTTAAAAGGCAATTGGGCAATCACGTGTAGAGTTCCTCGTTTTGATAGGATTGATGAAGGAACAAAAAATTTTGTCACATCATTTTGGAATGACAATACACGTTCTTCATCAAACACTAGAGATGTTATCAGACATAGAATTTTAGCTAATCAATATGAATATCATATGAAACATTGGTTGCACACAACACAACATGAAATGCATATGTCATTTTTGAGTTCAAATCCTAATATAAAGATTGGACAAACATTGTTTGAAAGATTGTAGCCATATTATATCAGGACAAACAAAGTGTTTGAAACTTATTGTTGTCATTATCATATTGAATTTGATCTCCACTATCAAGTTTTTTGAATGTTTGTAGAAGACACTTATGGTTTTGAAAAGGATCCTCCTACTGGACAAAGTGAGTTCATCTCATCCATTTTATGTGACAAAAGAGATGATGTAGTTGGACAAATAAATTGCATAAAAGGAATATTCCAAACATATGTTGATTTGTCTATTTTTCCTTTGAAAAATGAAAATATTGATGTAGCATAGATGGTAAATTGCAAGAGTTACAAATATGTAAAGAATGAAACAAAATTTGGGAAATAATCCAAAAGGTTAGAATATGTTGAAGATGAGATAAATGTTAGAGTATTTATGGAAAGATTTAAAAAATTGATCCAACCCTACATTCATCATGCTTTTTTTGCAAAGTGGAAAGCATAACAATTTCAAACACTGAGAGACAATTTCCCACTTGGAACTGTTGTATCAGTTGTTGATTTTGCAGAAAATTATTCTTTTGTTCATCAAAAGGCAATTTAGTCAGAATACTATTTTTTAGAGCAAATTACTATTATGGTACATGTGTGTTATTGGCGTGCACAATTAAATTTGGATGGTATTTAGAGCACATTTGTAGCATGGTTCATCAAGAAAGAATATTATTTTTATATAAGTGATGATAGAGAGCATGTCATTCATTATGTGGAACACTGCTTCAAGATGTTTTTTGCAAATTTGAAAGAAAGAGGTATAAACACTGATAAGCATTATGTTTGGTCAGATGGATGTACTGCACAATTCAAATCATCAACACCATTTTATGCACTATGTAGATATCATTGTAATGAAAACATACCGCATGTCTGGAGTTTCTTTGAGAGTGGACATGGAAGAGGTGAACATGATGGTGCTAGAGCTTGCATCAAATGTGCTATACAAAAGTATCAAATAAATTATAAGGGAGTGCATATAAAAAATGCACATGATGTGGTTGAATGTTGCAAGACACATTTCGCACCAAATGAGAATGACACATCATCAGGATTGACTTAGGTGGTGCCATATAGAAAATTTTGGGAGATAAAAGGTATGCACACATTTTTAAATTATTTGAAAGTGTTTAAAATTTTTATGATATTTTTTATTCAAATTATATTTATATAAAATGTATTATATATGCATTTTTTCAGGTGTGGATAGAAAAATTATGCATGGTTGCAATAGGATAGAAAATACGCGGTCTTGGCATTCAGTTACGAGTACGAATTGTCACAATTGGATGTTGAACACTAGGGACTACTCATGCTTTTGTTGTCACTGCATTGTTGAAAATCATGAGGAATGTATCAATCAAGATCATGGATATATAGGCACATGGAATCTAGTGCCACTAGTTGTTACTGATACATTTGATAGAGATGAAGATGAAAACTTCAATGATATTCATTTGATTTCTACTAATTACAATCATATCTCTGGATTGGTCAAAATTGTTAAGTATATATATTTCACATTATATGGTACATTGAGTTTCATGTATAGATAGATATAGATAGATCTATAAATTGAACTAAGTATTTATTTTAAGATCTCACACACGTATATATAAATTTATTGTCCAGGAGATGTCTTTACAGTGATTGCTGAGCATGGAAATGTAGAAGGAGTTGGTTATTATTTACTATGTTGTACTGCAGAGATGATGAAGTTACTTGAACCTGAAGAAAGCAATGGAATGTTGTTCCCCATAGGTTTGTATATGGTTTACATCAATATATTGAGCTCAATTTGTAAATTTTAAATTTCAACCTTTTAACAAATTTCAAATTGAGTTTGTTTAAATTTATATATTGTTAAAATTTGTGACCTATAGGTTCAGTTGTTTTAGAGGGAACATATTTCAACAAAATCAAAGTAATTCAACATGGTATTCACTTTGTTAATTATGAACTAGACAATAAGGTGTTTCAATATAATCACCTAGTAGTTGCCACATCTATTTGTCTTCATACAGTTAAATCTCAACATGGTCGTCGTAAGTGGAGACTAGATAGTGAGGATCATGAGAGAATATTACAGGTTCTCCATGAAAGGTTTGAACCACTTGATTTGCTCTAAAAAGTATAATATATATACTTATTTCTTGTGTTAGGACCTACTTGATATCTCTGGATTAAATTTTATTATACTTTGTTTATATATTTAAGCATATGATGGACTATAATTTGTTGATATATGATGAACCTATTTGATGGTTCAATGGTTTTAATATTTATAATTTTATATGTATACTTTGATTATTCAATGATTTCTATAGATTTAATATTAGTTAAAGATTTTATGTATGCTTTCATGAAATTAGTTATACTACTTATGACATGTGTTAGTTTGAGAATTAGTTAGAATAGTTATTATCCATTTGTTACATGTATTAACTAGTTATCTTTTATGATATTAATTATAGCTCCCCTTAAGACACTTAAAAATAATGAAATTATTTATATTACGTATGACGTGTTAGTTCTAGAATTAGTTAGAATAGTTATTATTCACTAGTTACATGTATTAACTAGTTTTCTTTTATGATATTAATTATAGATCCCCTAAAGACCTCCCCTTAAGACACTAAAAAATGATGAAATTAGTTATATTACTTATGACATGTGTTAGTTTTAGAATTAGTTAGAATAGTTATTATTCATCTTATCATCTAATCATATCATTTAATCAAATAAAGCCATGTAATCAAATTATATATCATCAAATAAAATCATCTATTCAAATCAAATAAAATCATATCATCTAATTGAATAAAATCATATTCATCTAATGGAATAAAACCATCTAATCTAATTATATCATCCAATCGAATAAAACCATCTAGTCAAATCATATATCATATCATCTAATCAAATAAAATCATATCATCTAATCAAATATACGTCTCTAATCAAATACATGTGTCTCTAATCAAATATATGTCTTGAATCATATGTCTCTAATCAAATATATGTCACAAATCAAATATAAGTACATCTAATCAAATATATATGTTTCTAATCAAATATATGTCTCGAATCATAAATTGAGTCTCAAATAAAATATATGTTCAACATGTCCTAAACTAGGGAGTCATCTAGGTGCATGTGAACAGAGTGATTTCCATGAGCATCCTCTAGCTGTGAGACATCAATTGATCCCTGCGAATATAAATGCATGTATATATGATAATAATCTAAAATAATTAAAATATTATAATTGCATGTTTAAAATTGCATATTTTCAAAACTTACTTGACCACTACTAGGCATCACATCTACTAAATCACTCCTATGAAAAGCATCATCTAGCTATAAAGCAGTGACTGACCCCTACAAATTTAGTGTACAACGGTTGGTTATATACATGTGCATAGTAGATATATTATGTAAAGTACTTGAAATATATAAATACATGTGTACATATGCATGCTTAAACATACATATATCTAAAACTTACCTGGCCACTAGTAGGTGTCACATCATGTGGAAGATGCTCTGAGCCCACACTAGCGGTAACATGCTCTACTAATTATGCCTACAAGATATTATATATTGAACAAACATCAATACACTTGTGACCTACTATTAATTGTTCACTAAATCTCCTAATAAAAAAGAAAAGAAAATTTTATATGTACCTAAGTCTCAGGAGCAGGAGGATCATCAACACATTGCACCATCGTATCATCAACTGATACTGCATCACCCACACCACCTAATGTCCAAAACCTCTATACTAATGAGGAGTGTAGGGGTGATACTAGCTGGGAGGGGAGTGATGTAGATCCTAAACCATCTGGATACAATAACATATCCATAAATGACCTTCCATCAGTGCCAATGTCCACCTGACCCAATCCATGCAACTGCTCATCAAAAGCATCTAGGTCCTCAGTGGTGATGCGTACATCTCCAAACTATATACCTGGCTCTGTAGCTGTAGAGTTATTTGGGGTGCATGGTACTCTACACTATATTGTGCCTGACTAGTAGATGGTGCATCTTATGTTTGTAGAACTACAGGACCCCATGTAAGTGCAATGAAATCCCTGACTGAATGTATGGACATCCTGTGCGAATCGAAAATATGAGAATAGGCTTGCAGGAGATCCTCCAAAAAATAAAGGGTCGTATCTAAAGTACTTTGATGACTAGATAGTGCTCGTATCTCTCTAGGTATAGGAAGACCTATAGCTTTATATGTCTCCTCACTCACACCTACAGTAGTACTATACGAAGCCCCAGAAGATGATCTGGCTCTACTCAGTCTAGTCAAAATGTATCTGCCCACTGAATTTGAAGTGATGGATGTGGCTGTAGAAGCAATCTATCCTATACTATCCACAATTCCCCTCTGAGAAGGAATGATGACTCTATCTGTAGCAGTAGCCATCGTTGGTGCCACTGTTGGAGTCCTCCAACCAACTAGCTATCTACGAGGCTATACAACTCAATCAACCCTATGATACTGATGGCTATCTCCAATCCTACCAAGACCCTAACCATAATATGATGAGATATCTAAATAGTTGACCCTGAGTCCCAAACAGAACTCAGTGTACAACTACTATGCAAAATATAATAGAATTTGGTCGTTATTTGGATAATGATCATGTGCTATAGGATGTTGAGGGTAAATCATACATGCAATCTGAGGTATCACACACTAGATGACCTAATATGCCCTCACCACTCTTACCCCCTCATAACGTGGGAAATCATTTGATGGTTTCCTTGGGGATGAGGCTCTGAACCATCACCAAGGAAACATCACTCGAGACCTCCTCCCTCAACTCTCAAAAAATGACCTCAACTACTTGAGGCATGAAGGATGAGTGAGACCTCAGTCTACCAGTCATAGTCTCCAAACTACTCAACATAGTAGCACATGTATCTCTATATATACCATCCCTTGTAGACCTATGGATAGACTCTCTAAGTTGAGCTACCTCTGTATCAGCCATATGAAAAATAGTATACATATCAGGAGTTTGAGGCGGACCTTGAGAAGCCATCTAGATACATCACATGTGGAAGCTAAGTGTTAATAATTAAGTACTTGATTACATGTTATAATTGCATGTAAAATAGAAAAAAATATCTAAATATATAGAATTATAGATCTTATTAGGTCATGTAAGTGGTCTTATTAGGTCTTAAGGGTCCTAAAATGTACTAATTAGGTTTTAAGGGGTCTTAGATAACATAAGAGGTCTTATTAGGTCTTAAGGGGTCATGGGTAACATAAGAGGTCCTAAGGTATAGATAAGACATCAATGGGTCATAGGACATCCTAGTATGTATTAATGAAACCTAACATGTACATCAATGGGTCATAGGACTAACTTTAATATTTACTAAAAATGCATGTACATAAGGGGTCATGGGTAACATAAGTGGTCCTAGAGTGTCTTATGGAGTCATGGGGAACATAAGTGGTCTTATTGGGTCTTAAGGGTCCTAAGATGTACTAATTAGGTCTTAAGGGGTCGTAGATAACATAAGAGATCTTATTAGGTCTTAAGGGGTCGTGGGTAACATAAGAGGTCCTAAGGTATAGATAAAACATCAATGGGTGATAGGACATCCTAGTATGTATTAATGAAACCTAACATGTACATCAATGGGTCATAGGACTAACTTTAATATTTACTAAAAATCTGTGTACATAAGGGGTCATGGGTAACACAAGTGGTCCTAGAATGTCTTAAGGAGTCGTGGGTAACATAAGTGGTCTTATTAGGTCTTAAGGGTCCTAAGGTACTAATTAGGTCTTAAGGGGTCATACATAACATAAGAGGTCTTATTAGGTCTTAAGGGGTCATGGGTAACATAAGAGGTCCTAAGGTATAGATAAGACATCAATGGGTCATAGGACATCCTAGTATGTATTAATGAAACCTAACATGTACATCAATGGGTCATAGGAATAACTTTAATATTTACTAAAAATACATGTATATAAGGGGTCATGGGTAACATAAGTGGTTTTATTAGGTCTTAAGGGTCCTAAGATGCACTAATTAGGTCTTAAGGGGTCATAGATAACATAAGAGGTCTTATTAGGTCTTAACGGGTCGTATATAACATAAGAGGTCTTATTAGGTCTTAAATTAGGTTCTAATTGAGTCTAATTACCTATCCTAACATATAGATAAGAGTCATAGAGTGTCTTAAGGGGTCATGGGTAATATAAGTGGTCCTAGACTATCTTAAGGGGTCGTGGGTAACATAAGTGGTCCTAGAGTCATAATTGGTTCTAATTGAGTCTATTTAGGTCCTAATTGGTTCTAATTGATTCTAATTGAGTCATAATTAGTTCTAATTGAGTCTACTTAGGTCCTAATTGGTTCTAATTGAGTCATAATTAGTTCAAATTGAGTCTAATTACCTATCCTAATTAGTTCTAATTGGTCATAATTGGTTCTAATTAGTCCTAATAGGTCTAATTAGGTCTAATTAGGTAGATAATTGGGTCCTAAATTTTGTTCCTAATAGGTCCTAATTGGTCTTGGTACAATTAGGTCTAGTTAAGTCTAATAGGTCCTAAATTTTGGTCCTAATAGGTCCTAATTGGTCATAATAGGTCTAGATAGGTGTAGTTAGGTCTATTTGGACCTAATAGGTCCTAATACATCTAATTGGTCAGACTAATGTTGGTTTAAGACCTAATACCTGTCTAATTGGTCCTCATAGGTCCTAGTTAAGTCTACTTGGTCCTAAGAGGTTTAGTTAGGTCTTTAAGTAGAGAAACAACTTAGCCATACCTTATTTCCTAATATGACCTAGTGTGGCCTATTAGGACCTAATATGACCTAGAGTGCATTAAGGGGCTGTGGGTAGCGTAAGTGGTCCTTGATTGTCTTAAGGGGTAGTGGGTAACATAAGAGGTCCTAAGGTATATATAAGAGTCATGGAGTGTCTTAAGGGGTCATGGGCAACATAAAAGGTCCTAAGGGGTCCAAGGTTACATTAGTGGATCCTTGTATGTATAATGGGTCTTCAAGATCTGAATAGGTCATATATGCCTTAAAATATCATAACAGATGTATAATGGTCCAATAATATTAATGGGTCATAGATGTGATAAGTGGTCTAAGTGGTCCTAGGATATCCTAAGATTCTTTAATGGGTCTTGGGGGTCCTAAGGTTTCATATTTGTTTTAAAATTTCATAAGGGATCTAGATAAGAGTCCTAGAATGTTAATGGGTTGTAGGTGCAATATAAGTGGTCCTAGACTATCTTGAGGGGTCATGGGTAACAATGAGTCCTAGATGTGTTGTAAGATAATGTAAGGGATGGATAAGGGTAAGGTAGAGTGTCTTAAGGGCTCGAGGGTAACATAACAGGTCCTAAGGGGTCTTACATTTCATTAGTGGATCCTTGTATGACATTAATTGAATCTAAGATGTACATAAATGTGTCCTAAGACAACCTAAGATATCTTAATGGGTCTTGATGATCTGAATGGGTCATATATGTCTTAAAATGGCATAAGGGATGTATAATGGTCCAACAATGTTAATGGGTCATAGATGTGATAAGTGGTCTAAGGGATCTTAGGTTACATTAATTGATACCAGTATGTCTTAAGGGTTCTTGCGGGCAACGATGGGTTCACATATGTATTAACAGAAGCTAAGATAGATGAATGTGTCCTAGGACATTTTAAGATATAATAATGGGTCGTATGGGTCCTAAAGGGTCCTATGTGTTAAGTAAGATGTCCTAATATGTATTATAAAATCTTGAGATTCCTAAAGGATCCTAAGTGTCTTAATATGTTGTAAGAGAGGAATAAGGGTCCTAGAAACTTATTGTACTACAATTTTTTAACATTTTCTAACATAGTACTAGATCATTTTAAAAAATTTACCTACAATTTTCTAAGATTTTTACAAACTAAAAATTATTTAAGAAAAATAACTAACTTTAATATTTACTAAAAATGTGTGTACATGTTTACTAAATAACTAACTTTAACATTTCTACTATGATTTTTAATGTTTTGTAAATATTTTCTAATAGGTGCTAACAAACTACTATTATTTTCTAACATTTTCTAACATATTATAACATTTATACTATGATTTTTAATATTTCTATTATTTTCTAATATTTAATTATGATTTTCTAACATTCTACTATTAATTTATAACATATTAGATAATATTTAGCTACAAATTTTGAACATTTGTACAAATAAAAAATTATTTAAAACAAATAACTAGGTAAAATAAATACAAAACATATTATTTACAATAAAAAATGAGAAAAATGTGTGTACCTGATACTACTAGGAAACTGAAGATGTCGATGAAGCTCAGGAGGCACTGGCATGCTATCATGCTGAGGTACTTCACTCCAAGCCCTGAGGTCCACAAATAGCGTAAGTAAAAATGATAATAAAAACATAAAATGCCAAAATTTATAAAAAAATTCTGGTCCTGAGGGGCTTCGTACGAATCCCCTCTTCGCATGAAGCCACCTAGGGGTCTTCGCACGAAGCCCCTTGTTTTTGGTACTTCATGCGAAGTAGGTCCACCACTTCACATGAAGTATATACTTCATACAAAGGTGTCAAAAATTTTTTTTTCCCCAATGTCACGATTTTGTTCATCCCTAAAAGTGGGACACAGCTTTGTGGGATCACCCATATGTATGATCCTTCTTTACTATCTTCCATACCTGGTCCACTATAATGCAAGGAACGCTATCCATTCTTCTTGACTAGTAGAACTTTTGTGAAATTAATCTTACTGTAAAATCAATCTCAGGATATGTGATTGTGGAAATAGTCATTCCTCATTTATTCCATACTGGCATAGTGTTCGCTTGAATTACTTCCTTGCTTTGGTATCTCATAGTTCTATTTCTATTAAGAGTAGGGTATCTGGTGACTCTGTGTATGATGTCCTTAGTGATCTTCACCATCCCATTCTCCAACCATAATTGCATGTTGTGAAATTGACTCAAATAAATATTCAATCAATTCCATTTGAAACTTGTGAGGGATGTTTAGGGCATGAACTAACCCTTTGTCGACAATGTGTTGATGGCCTGCCTTCATCATTCCATTTTTACCTAATTTTTGTAAGCTTCTAATACAGGGGAATTCTAGGGTACTCAGTGAATCTACATGGAGGTTTATTATTTTGGTTTTGTGGTACTTGGTTGCAACTTTAACCAATGGTCTCAATTATTGAAGGAAGCTTGGTCGCTAAAGGAACTCGGTGAAACCACTTGTTCTCGATGGAAATTGTACTTGGTGATACATGTGGTGCTCGATCGATATGCTTTTTCAACAATGCCTATGTTTCTTGGTGATGCTTGGCATGGTCAGTTGTTTCATTGGTGCTCAGTAATTTCTCTGGCGCTTGGTAGTTCTGGTTTATTGACTGGAGTTCTTGAGGATTTGGTTGGCCAATTTGGTGCATTTATTATTGGTATCTTTTGTTGTATTCTCCTATGTAGATCTAGAGGCTAACATGGAGAATTAAATGTTTATAAGGATATTTGTGAGATGACTATTGTTGCATTTAATATTTGTTTGTATAGGAGCCAACTTTGCTTAGGAGTTAATTATTTCTTCTAGATAACTTGTGGCTAAATATTAGTATTTAAGGAGTGCTTGGGTAGTTGTTTAAGGGAAGATTTGGGGAAGACGTTAGTGATAGATCTAGATCTTGTGAGATCTTAAAGCTTAGGTTATTATCTGATAGTTTGTAATACTAGAGCTAGTGGTTTGCATGCTTGGAGACAAGGAGATTGCTTGGAGGCTTGTGAGCTCAAGTTCAGATCCACCTTAGGGTTTCTATCAGTTGCTGATTATTTTTAGAATTGGACTATCTAGGATTAGGGCTTGGATCTTTTTTGATCTTGTAGAACTTTTCTTGATTGTAATTGACCAGAACCCAAAATGCCTTACAGTCGGGCATGTTAATGAAAATTGACTTGAAAACATTGTCTTGTTGCGTTATTCCGCATTGTAGTGTTGGCTTCTTTCTTGGACTATCCTTAATTGGATCCTCCTTACCTACATTGTGTCAGCCTCCCTCAACTCATAGTATTTGATTTCACTAATCTTACACATGTAACATGCTCCCACATCATAGATCATAAAAACTTTAGGCGGGATCGATGACAAGGCTCCTAAAAGATCTCCCTTCACTACACTCTTAGGTACAACACAAAAATTTGGTGATTTGAAGGCATTACTTCTAACTAATAGAATATTTTCTTCCCCCTTTCCTTTCTTCTTGACTTTAGAAGATGAGCTTGATGCCATTTTTCAAAATTAGGGTTCATAAAATGAATACTATGTAGATCGGTAATACTCAGTCTACTCAACTCTTCACAATAATTGTTGAGGGCATGCTGTTGAATCTTCGCAAATTGATTTCACACAAATATCTCTCACAATCACCTTTGAATCACTCTACAAATTCTCAAATCTCTTGGTTTAAATGAAAATGAACAATAAATTTTATTATATAGATTCAAATATTTGAATTAGGTTTTCAATAAATACTTTGTACACTAGTAGGTGTAATACAACTATCTCAGCCTTTACATGATAGCTTGGTTTACTCATTTTCATACTCAGTCAAAACCATGACTCGATTATTAGTGACACTTCCACTTCATCTAGGTCTATATATCAGCTCGATAGATACTAAATGACTCGGTCACTATAGACATAAATACTGATTCTCGACACCAACATAATAAATCTTTTCTCACTACTTGTCTCAGATCTATCCTAATGCATCTTAACTTATGAAGATATGGACTTTAACACATATAATGTTAGGAACTAGTGTAAAATATAGCATTTAAAAATCTAGTTCCTTACATATCTTCTTTTCTTAGTTAGAAGTAGTGTGATCACATGATCCATTGGATTGGGTGACCTCAAGTTCACTAGTTCTAGTACTTCTTACTTCCTATTTGTTTCTCCATGTTGAATTCATCTAGTTCTTTATCTAGTCAATAATCTCTTTACCTATTCTTTGTCCATTACTTGGTGCTGGTACTCCGGTCCTGCAATATTTTCTTAAATGACCAAACTTGTGACAACTATAATAGACCAAACTTCCATTCATCCAACTCTTGGATTTACCTCAAAAGTGTGTTCTTATACAATTTTCTAGAATATGACCATGTTCTCCACAATAGTCCCAACTATTCCATGTACTGTAATCCCAATTGAATGTGTTACCTTTTCTAGGTGCATTTTCTTGCTTCTTGGATGTCCACTTAGGTTTTGCATTGGATCTATGTTCTTGTGCTCTATGACCATATTGCTGACAATTGTAATAATGTCAGTGAAATCTAGGTGCAGTAGGTGTATTACTAGACTTATACATGCATTCATGTGCCTGATGTCCATGCTTTTTACAGTTAAAAAAATATCCATTAAATTTAGGCTTAGGATTGGACTTAGCATTCTTGCTTCTACAAATGTTTGTTGTGTGTCCTAGTTTCCCACAATGATGACATGTAGGTTTGTTGTTATTTGGCTTTGAAATCCTTTTCTTGTTGGCAATTTGGCTGAGCTGAGTACATAAATGTTGTCATTATGGAAACATATGATCCATATGAAGAGCGCAAAGGTTAGAGAGCAAGTATAGCAGAGCACATTGCAAATTTGTCTAAGTGTAAGACAACATTTTCACCAGTGTACCCGAGAATAGTTTTTTTTTTTTGATATTGACTGGAGTAAGTTCAGTGCTTGTGCACTTTAACATAGACTCTATGGTGACTAATGATGACCCATCTCAAAGTGCAAGTCAGTACGACATGTACGGAATTAGTTATAACAGTTTTACCAAAGATAGTGTTAAGCCGACAGGACAGTTTTGAAGATAGAATTGGTAAAGAGTTAAGGGATTATTTTGTTTATCAAAACAATGACTTAACAATATAAAGGGATGACATCCTAGATGTTAAACCTTAGATAAAGATAGATGGAAGCCAACCATGTAAAGTTATTAGCCTTAATAACTTGTATATATGTAATTATAAATTGTAAGAAGAAAAAAAAGTGGTAATATTGTAATGATATGATAAAGTGATATGATGCAAATGTAAGAGTAGAAAAAAGATATTGATGCAAGAAACATAAGGTTATGTACCTTAATCCATTTTTGTAATAAGTATACATTGTACATTACTTGTTTGGGTAGTGGACTCATCTGGTAATCAGATTTTGTATTGACAACTCCTAATAGGGTTGAGGCTTCTAACAAGGCCTATAGTCCCTTAATTAGGATTGATACGCCATATGCTTGTAATAGGCTCCTAACAGGGTCAATATCCTTAATAGGATACTTTTGATTAGTGGATCTTTGTGGGTACCATCCCCACCGGGGATTTACCTTGGCCAAGCTTTCCTTGAGAACATATCGTGTCTTATGAGTTCTTTAGTTTTATTGCTATTTATGTTGTTTAGCTTCTTATGTTATGCATGTGTAAAGATAATTTGTTATATCCATAATTGGGAAAAAGATAAAGTTTGTAGAATACTGATTCACCCCCCCCTCTTAGTATTCCCTATTTCTAACAATTGGTATTAGAGCTTAGTTACTCGGAAAAGAATCATTCAAGGATAGCCTAGTAGCGTAGGTAAGATCTCTATGGATATGGATCAACTATAGATGAATCTTGAAGAAGCTCTTGGATAGATTGATATGCTTACTGATGAAAGAGATACTCTAAAAGGAAAGTATGATGATGTAAAGAACCCCATTGAGAAACTGAAAAAGAAGTTAGAAGATCTGAAATTTGAAAAAAAAGTTTGATATTCTTATTGAAGATTGTGATGACAATTTAGAAAAAGAAAATGTGATCCTTAAGGATGAATTGAAGATAGAAAAATTGAAACTAAATTTGAAAGATGGAAATAGAAAGAATGAAGAAAATCTAAGATCTGGGAATGAAAATTTGAAGACTGGAAATGAAGAACTAAAATCTAAACTTGGAAATGTAACATCTTAACTTGAGAAAGTCAATTTGCAGTATGCTGAACTTGAGAAATACAACAAGATTGTGAAAGGTGAATTGACTCAATCCAAAAAACAACTTGAAAGGCTATATTCAAATAGTGACAAGATCGATGAACAAGTATCTTTTGGGAAACCATCTTATGATAATACTGGACTCAGATTTAACATATTCAGAACAAATGATGAGAACAAGGAACTAGATCTGAAAGTATCTGAAAGTCTAGATGAGAAGAAGTCTAATGAGATCAACAAATTTGAAGACACGCCTAAAGGAGAAGATGCACCTAAAGAAGAAGAATACACTGAAGTAAGAGGAATCACCCAAAGGTATGCAAAGAGAATTCAAAGGTAGATGTTTTACTTGTAACACTATTGGTCATATGAAGAGAGATTGCACAGGTAAGCAATTTAAACCTCTTAATGGTTATTGTTATAATTGTCATGGTTTTGGACATAGAGCTATTAAATGTAGAAAACCTAAAGTTATTAAGAACAATTATGGTAGTAGAATGTTTAGGAATACTAACAATGTAGATAAGAGACCTACTAAAGATATGAATAGAAGAAATGGAGTAGTATGTTATAGATGCAACAAGGTTAGACACATTGCTAGAAACTGTAGATCATAGATTAGTCAACAAGGACCAAGATATGGAAACAATGGAATTGTTTGTTAGATATGCAACAAGATTGGACATACAACAAGATTTTGTGAAATGAACAATGGAGTTTTTCATCCTAACCCTAACCCTATAAATCATGATGAAGAAATGAAGATGCAAGAAACAAACAAAAAAGTTGCTATAGTAATGCAAATGAAGTGAAGTTTGTTAAAGTCATAGATCAAGGAGACATATTCAACATTGAAGGTAATCAGAAAGGTGAAGTATCAAATGGCAAGAATGAATCCTTACCTGACCTAACTCAAAGCACTTAATTTATGAAAATTACAGTAGATTAGGAACTTAGAATTAGTGTAGAAGTAGATTTATGATGAATTAAGTCTTGCACAATTAATTTAAGGTAGTTTATGATGTATTAATGCTATGGTTAAGAGCACAAAAGAAAATATTATGTTTTACAAGATCACAAGAAGTTTTAAGTTTTGCAGGTTAACAGAAACAACTTTTTGGAAAGAAGCGGCAAAAGAACTGAATGCAATGTCAGACCTAAGTGAGATTGAAGTAATAAAAGGTTATGATCGATGTTATTTGATCATCAAAGTGAATTGAAGTGTTTAGAAGAGTGAAGAGTAGTGATTGGAAGTATTTTGCAATGATTTGGTGAAGGATTTGAGTGCCAAATCTATGCAAGCCCTAAAATCACAAATTTGAGGTATTTATCTTGGCAGATCTTTTAATCAGTATAAATAACTAGAAGCAATCATGGATATATCTTTAATTCATAATGTTAGAGAAAAAAATAGACCTAGAATGAAGAGGGAACCAGTAGAACCCTTGGAAGAAGATAACCCTAGTTTAGCATTATCATCCGTACCAGATGAAGTTTTGCATTTGGAGAATGTGAGAAGTTATCTTGGATGCAAGTTAGAAACCCTTTTTGATAGTGATTTTAGCAATGAATATTAGAAGATTTACAACCAAGATATGTCATTGAAAGAAGGATATGAATATTTGAAAGACAATGAGATTATTAAGTATGCATTACAGTATGGATTTGACAATGAAGAATGCACTAAGATTATTTTGAGCAGAATTCACAATGGAAAGTTTTGGCTAGAGGATAGAGTGATAGACATTATAGATGACTTGATTCATGGAGTCATTGGACTATCTAAAGTTGGTGCTATTCCTTTAAATGAGATAAATATGAGGAAAATAGTCATGGACAACACGTAATCAACCTATAATGGTAGAGGAATTGTGATTAGCAAGATCAAACAACATGATGTGAGATACCTATGCAAGATCCTAACCACTAAGTTTTGTGCAAATTCTAGAGAAGATAACATGGCAGCTGGAATGGTACACATAGCCTATTTAAAGTGTGTTGACAAGGTACAAGTTGATATGTGTGAAATTCTGAGAATATAATTGTTTGAAAACTTGGAGAAGATTAAGAAAAGTAAGTATGCACAATTTAGATTTTCATCCTTAATCACATACATGTTTTTCCACCTATTGAGAAGATTCCCTTACACCATTGCAAATGATTGGAATGATGAACAATCTACTATGGAAAGGATAAATAAAGTATATTTGAGACATGTTATTGACAAAGTGAATGAGAGTGATATGTTAGTGATGAAGACATTTTAGAAATTGGTAACTAGCAGATCAATGATTCCTCAGTCACTTGTGGAGAAATATAAAGATGATATATGTTTTATGGTTGACACTGACT
Organism: Chamaecyparis obtusa; assembly: GCA_027943335.1. Classification (NCBI taxonomy): domain Eukaryota; kingdom Viridiplantae; phylum Streptophyta; class Pinopsida; order Cupressales; family Cupressaceae; genus Chamaecyparis; species Chamaecyparis obtusa. The sequence goes on along the minus strand of BSBK01004052.1, from coordinate 39,088 downwards.
TTACCTATATTGAAGCAGTGGAGCCTAGAACTGAGTTCATAGACCCTCTTGGCTATGAGATATCTGAAATAGAAACTAAAGAATATGTTGGCAGGTTACTTAAGTGTAAGTTGGACACTTAGTGTAAAAGGTTTGGAAGTTTTGAAGAGAATTTCAACTCTGCAAAAGCTATAATTGAAGAGAAGCAGTCTAAGAAGAGAGTTGATAGCACAATAAATAAAATATTGAAAGATTCAGGATTGACAGAGCATGATTTTTTGGTAGCAAAGAACACAATAGTAGCAATCCGAATGAGTGAACAGAAAGAAATTTTGTCTACCCCACCAATTGCAGTACAACAGAAAGAACCACTTGTGAAGGTGAAAGTAGAGGAACCAGAAATAGAACAAGTAGCAAGCAGACCTACTGGATCCACTTCCTCCACACCTAACAAGAGAATGAAAGAAAGTGCTACTAGACCTAGTAAGAGGCAAAAAAATGTGGTGGCACCAGTTCCTAGAAATGTTGCAGTAATTAAAGATGATGACACTACTTTGGTTAAGAAGAAAGCTTGGAAACCTAAAGTTGAAAAGCTTAATGAGCAGATTATTGAAGATGGAGACTTTAGTAGAATGAATAAGTAATATAATCTTTATGATTATTCAGACAAACTTAACTTGGAGAATGCAATTGTAAAGCACATAGTTTTGGGAAATAAGAATTTTGATACTATTGAGGGTTAGATACCTGATGACTTGTATAACAAACATGTAAATAGAAAGAAAAGAGCACAAGAAGAATACACTTCTATTAGAGAGAATCTAGTAAGAAAGCTTTGAGATGTGAGAGATGATGTACACCTAAAGCAGATATTGAAGGCCTTAAGAAACCATCTGAGAACCAAAAGGAGAACCATTCTAATTATGGGAGGTAGATATGAAGAAGTTAATTCTGATATAGAATAGACAATAATCAAGGTTATGGTAGAAATTGTTGGAGAACCATCAGCTGCAGCAGATCAAGTAGTTGAAGCAGAGTAATAGGATATTCCCTCTCCTCTAGCTATTAGCATTGAAGATGAATCAATGAATGTAGAAGGTACAAAGGTCACCTTGGATACTGATGACAATGTATTCAAGAATTTAGGAAACATAGCTGACAATTCAACTCTTGATGAACCGGATACAGAAGTAGAGCAGACACAAACCACTATTGAAGAACCTAAAGAAATAGAGATTCAAGCACCTATTCCTATCAAAGAAGACATCAGTCTTACTCCTGAGACTGGAAAGAAGAAGGAAATTGGACCATTGTTTGAGGATTTAGGAAAAGAAGTTGATGATGATGATCAGTTGGAACTAATCACTTCTTTGAATAAAATTATTGGCAAGAACAAGAAAGTGAAGAATCTTGAAGGGAGTCTGAAGGAACTAACTGAGAAGTTACAAAGCATTGTAACTACACAAATTATAGAGGCAAACCCTTTGGAGAAAGCTAAGAAGGTAATGAGCACTTTTGATAATGAATTTACTAACCTAGCTGATATTGCAAAAGTGAGAGCTCAAGCAGCTTATGAAGCTAAAATGCTTTTGAATATTAGCCAAAATATTAGAAATGATATTAATAGTCTTGATATATGTATCAAGGACTTGAGGAAGCATTTGGAAATAGGAAAATCTTTGTACATACATTGTACAAAATTAGAGACCTTAATAGTAGAAGAAGATCAGAAGATGAAGTTGAAAGAAGCAAAAATTCAGAATGAATGTAACCTTGTTTCTAGTCCTAATGTGAAGGTATTAGATGTTGAGAAGAAGATTAGGAAGCTGTATGATGAAATTAGAGTTTTACAAGATGAAAGAGATAGAAAAATGAGGAGATTTACTCTTTTGAGAGAACATAATTCTATGAAGTTATGCATAATTGAAAAATAGTTGGAAGAATGTCTTTTAGCAAAGACATCTTTTTAGAAGTTTAACTTTGAAAACCTTCAAGCATGTCAAATAACAGCTTATGGACTGAGCACTTTACTCAATGTGGTAGATTCCATTAAGAAATCATGGGAGAAGGAGATAGAATAAATGAAAGTTGATTTTGTAGATTGTGTTACAAGCCTACCAACTTTGCAATAAGGAACTAAGGTATAATCTTTTTCGTTACACAATTTTGTAGCCCTCCCTACTTTATTTTGTCATTATTGTCAAAGGGGGAGAGATATAGAGCAGAAAATTGTTGTCTATGATATGGATTGATACTCTTAGGGGGAGTATTGTATTATAAATTATATTTTGAGGAGTTATAAGGATAGTATATGTATGTACATTATACTATGGCCACAATTTTTGAGACAATTTTGAGATTTTGAGTTGTACACTTAGCCAATTTTCTCATATGTTGCCACCAATGACAAAGGGGGAGATTGTTGGAAATTTGGCTGAGTTGAGTACATAGATTTTTTCATTATGGAAAAATATGATCCACATGAAGAGTGAAAAGGTCAGAGAGAAAGTATAGCAGAGTGCATTGCAAATTTGTCTAAGTGTGAGACAGTATTTTCACTAGTGTACCTAAGAATAGTTTTTGTTTGTGACATTGACTGGAGTAAGTTAAGTGCATGTGCACTTGAACATAGACTCTATGGTGACTAATGATGACCCATCTTAGAGTGAAAGTTAGTATGACATGTACAGAATTAGTTATGACAGTTTTACTGAAGACAGTGTTAAGCCGACAGGACAGTTTTGAAGATAGAATTGGTAAAGAGTTAAGGGATTATTTTGTTTATCAAAATAATGACTTAACAATATAAATGGAAAAAATCATAGATTTTAACCCTTGGATAAAGATATATGGAAGCCAACCATGTAAATTTATTAGCCTTAATAACTTGTATATATGTAATTGTAAATTGTAAGAAGAAAAAAAGTGGTAATATTGTAATGATATGATAAAGTGATATGATGCAAATGTAAGAGAAGAAAAAATATATTGATGAAAGAAGCATAAGGTTATGTACCTTAATCCATTTTTGTAATTAGTATACATTGTACATTACTTGTTTGGGCAGTGGGCTCATCTTGTAATCAGATTTTGTATTGACAACTCCTAATAGGGTTGAGGCTTCTAACAAGGCCTATAGTCCCTTAATTAGGATTGATACACTATATGCTTATAGTAGACTCCTAACAGGGTCAATATCCTTAACATGATACTTTTGATTAGTGGATCTTTGTGGGTACCATCCCCACCAGGGTTTTCCCTTGGCCAGGGTTTCCTCAAGAACATATCATGTGTTATGAGTTCTTTAGTTTTATTGCCATGCATGTTGTTTAGCTTCTTATGTTATGCATGTGTAAAGATAATCTATTTGATCCATAATTGGGAAAAAGATAAAGTTTGTAGAATACTGATTCACCCCCCCCCCCCCCTCTTAGTATTCCCTATTTCTAACATTGTTATCCACTCTTTGATGATTCTCCTTCTTCATTGGATGATTGGTTCTTGGTATGGCCTAGTCTAGAGGTTTCATTGGATCTTCTTGGTGATCTCATTAGTTCCTCAAAATATCTCACAACTTCATTAGGTTTATTCATCCTCTCATTGAGTTCCTTTTTAGATCTTAATTCATTTTTCAGTTGATTTTTCTTTGATCTCATATTTGTAATTTCCAGTCTATCATTGTCTTGTCTTCCTCACCTTTCTTTTTCTTTTCAATCACATCACATAGTCTTACTAATTGTATTTCCTATTCTCTCTTAAAACTTCTAACTTCTTCATTCAGTGTGTTGTTTCTTTCTAATAGATATTCTATTGCTACATCACTTTCACTAGAATTTCCATTATCAAATCGACCTTTAGTGTCCTCTTCTTGATATTGAGTGTCATTTAGTTGGATTTCCAATTATTTCCTTCTCTTCAAGGGTTTCTTAAATTCCTCTCTTGATGTTTCATGCTGGTGCAATGCAAGTTGGAAGTGAATGTTCTGATTCTCTATGATATTTTCCAACTTATAAGCCTCCATCTACAAGATCTTAACTCTCAAGTGGTTAGACTTATTCTAAGAGAATAAAGATCTGATACCAATTTTTGGAAGTCTCATTGGAAATCAAAGATACTGAGAGGGGGGGTGAATTAGTTATCCATAAAACCTTTACACTTTGAAACCAATTCAACATATATATCATAAACATAAACTTCAATGATGAAATAGATCTAACTGATAATCACATCCATTAAAATTGAACATATAACACAAATATTTGGTAACTAAGAAACCCTTGAAAATTAAAACTAGGCTGGGGATGATCCCCACTATTCTTCATTACTACAACAATAAGGTGTGCTTGTTAGGGCTACAAAGATTTGATCACTTCTGGTGATCTACTTTGTGAGGGGTTTTCCCTACTAAGAGCTTACAGACTTATACAATCTACCTTGATTAAAGGATTTAAAACTTACAACTAAGTAAGCACTCTGTTAGGAGATTTACAAAGCCTATTAGAACCACTCTGTGAAGAGATTTAGCTTGATTCACATGCTAGAATATATCAGTATTTGATTCTTCAATTTTCACTTCAAATGTTGATAACATATCTCCTCTTTCCAATTCTTATATGATCTCAAAATCAAATATTACTCTATTATGTGTCTCACTACTCTACTTGGTCACTCTTCCTAATCTATGCTTTTGACATTCAAAACACTATTTCCATCCACATACATATGAGATTTCTTAACTAATACAATATTAGGGTTTTTATGTTACCTTAAATAGACAACTAATCAAGCTCCTAGATCAAGATCAATGATCTAGATTCATTATTTATGCCGCCTATACATTTATTTTTTTGATTCATTGTAATGCTTGTATAGGGATTAACGATTGAAATCACATTGTGAAACAAGTCCTTAGTTCTCTCGACAATCATTAAAAATTGCATAGAAGTCAACTAAAATAGTTTACCTAGGTGTTTATGGCATTCCAAATACATATATACCAAAACTGGCTCACTTGGTATATGAAGTCTCTAGTGCTTAGTCAAAAGTGTTCTCCATATATTGGCACTCTGTACTGACTCTTCTATAAAACTTGACATATATACTGCTCGATAACTACTAGGGTGTTTGTCAACCTCTAACTTTCTCGATAGTAACTACAACTCATTGTATAGTGATAGCCAGAGTTCCATTCATCTTGCAAAGAACTATGCTTTTCATGCAAGGACAAAGCACATATAGTTCAGGTACCACTTTATAAGTTCTATTTTGCAGGATGGCCAATTATGGCTTGAGAAGATTCACACAAGTGAAAATCATGCAGACATGTTCACAAAGGAAGTCCCCAAGGAGAAGCTAGCTTCTTTCTCAGATTCTATTAGGATTCTTTACTAATTATTGTGGACTTAATACAAAGAAATGTCTTTTATCAAGTGGGAGTTGCACTTACTACATTGTCACCTAGATTCGGTCTCCAAGTAGGAGATTGTTTGGTGTTAAGCCTGATAAGTCTCCAAGTGGGAGATTGTTGATATTCTGGTGACTGATCATGTAGTGGACATCGATATTGTGCTGATCATTGATGTAGTTCATGGAGGTGAGTGGTGGTATCCTTGAACCTCTAGTCGGTGCGCAGTACAAAAAAATTTATGCATTTTTTCAGGAAAAAGAAAACCAAAATTGTAAAACCCTAAAATGGCTGATTTTAGAGGTTACCCTAAAATGTATATTATAAGAAGTTGAGATGCATAATGCATTTAAATGTTGTGTACAATTTCATTGGATAATAAGAAAGGTTGGACAATTGTGTAGGTGGATGTAGCCCAGGTTTTGGGTGAACCACATTAAATCTATGTGTTATCTATGTTCAGATTCTTTTCTTCTTTTGTTTCTACATATAACTATTTATTATTGTATTGTTCAGATCCATCAATCACTAATAATATTTACCTTCAAAACATGAATTTTTTATCAAAATATATTATTAATCGGCAAGGAGAACTTGTGTTACAGTTCCAAGGGTTCATAATAATTAACATGGTATCTCATCAACAATATGTTATCAAATATTTAGAATCCCTAACCATCAAAGAATGAGAAGTCAATCAAAGAAATAGTCTATTTATTTAATAAATTTTTAATTTCTTGATGGCTTTCTGTAAGAATAGAATTTTTGACACAAAATCCACATCAACAATTTGCAAAAAAAGATAATCGATTCTATCAACAATTCAAAGATCTAATGCAAATTTTTACTAGATACAAATAGATTCTCTAGAATATAGGAATAAAAGAAGTGCAATTACGATCATAACTATCAAAAAGATAATACATACCTACGTCCAAAGGTAAGTGGAAAGTTGACCATCTGTCGAACATAAAGATGCCACATAAAATACAAGCAAGTAAAAATTGTCAAGTCAAGATAACAACCCAAGGGATTTTTGACCAAATGTCAAAACACATTAGTAAAAGATAAAGATTAGATCACAATATGTACTTCCATATTAATGACAAAAGTAAAAAAAAAATATACCAAATACCACGACATTGAATACAAATAAGTGTAACACTGTAAAGGAAAGTCCTTCCTGAAAGAAGCTTTGGAAACCTATTCAAAAAAGTTAGCAAGGATGAGAATATTGTGGGAGTGCATTTCCATCCTACTACAAAGCAATTATGCTTCCCCAAAATCTTTCCTAACATGAAAGATACTCAGTAGAGGTAGTCTAATAAAGTAAAACTATCAAAAGTAATGGAATATGTGCTACATGGTATATCCACTTTCAATTTTTAATAATCATATCATAGAATTTTAGAAAAATTCCTTGTAAAAGTGATTCCATTTCACACATATGAAAAATATCATGCAAATATTCTCAATTATTGCATAGTACATGATTCATGATAGTTCACAAAGAAAACTAAAGAATGCATAAATAGGTTTATATATATTTCACTTCAATGTGCTCATTAAATTTCAACATATTCAAGAAGCATAAACACATAACAAATGAATAATAGACACAACACATAAAAGTCTAAGAAATTCACATGTCTATAAATTTCCTCCACATTTCTACTAATTAATATTCAACTTTATCCTCTTTTATTTCAATAGTAGGAGGAAAAGATGAAGTAATTTTAAACAAACTATGAAGTAACGTATAGAAACCCATTAGTTATTTGCACAAAGGAAATCATTATAGGTTAGATTGTTCTTATTTCTAATCTCTCAAGGATATTTGAATAAAAATATAAAGGTCTAGACACCCTTCTAGTATAAAATCAAAAGTCTTTAATCAAATCCTTATGACACATTCAAATAATTGTATTTTATAATTCCAACTTAATTAAAATCCTTTAAGATCTTTATGCTACTAATATTATGAACACCTAAAGATTTCTTCCATTTAATAATAATATATAATATCTCATTCTCCATGGTTTCAAATTATCATTAGAATGATTATATCTCACATAATGCACCCGAAAATACAAAGCTATGCATAGACATCCTTATTTAGCAATATCGAGGATGACATCTGACTAAATTTCAAAAGATATAAATGAAAACATAGCTATCCCAAAGCTATGTCCTGAATAGCTACCCAAAGAGACTAAATTAAACATAGTCTTCCTTGAATTTAACACATATACAATTGATTCTTTGAAGGAAACAACATAACCTTGAAGGTCAAGACTATGCTTTTAAGAATAGCACAGAGAAGACATAAAGGGCTTCAATTTGAAATCTTGGGAAGAATTTTAGTCTTTATCATGTCTAAACTAATAATAACTTCAAATCTAGATGAAAATGTAATATTGTTCTAAAATAAAATAAAAATATAGGCAAACTATAAAAGACAATATTTTTGATAGAAAAAGAAGTAAGAGGGTGCTAGCCCGTGGAACAGGGAAGACTAAGAGCACATTAACAAAACTTAACAACACTACCTTCACAACAAATAATCAATAGAGTAATAGTCTCTAGTCTACCTCTATCAAAAAAAAACTTAAAGATCCTTAACCAAAAGAATGAACTAGTGTTGTTGTTTAACCAAAAGGCCTTGAACATAATAATAGTAAACTGCCTCGCAGGGCTAAACCAAAGTCTGAAGTACTTAACCATATAACATAAAAACAAAAAATAAAACATGGGACCCAAGGGCCCAGAACAAGACAAAATCACCACAGCACTAGCAACAGTTAGGTCCTCTCACCCAGCCACTTGAACATCAAGGTGACGACCCATTCATCCTACAGAAATAGGAAGAGGTCCTGTTGTCCTCATCAACTTCTAGCTTACCACCAGCAATCTTCTCCTACACATTACATAGAGTCACCATCAATACGTACATCACTTTAAGGGAAAATTTATTGGAGTCAACAATGTGGGTCTTGATTTCCTTCATATCGTGCTTGAGACCTAGTATCTCATTGTCTAACTTAGTGAATTTCTTCTTGATGGATCCTTTGAACATACCATTCCTAGCCACAAGCATGGTAGCATGCTCTGTGTAGGGGGATTTGACTTGTTGTGTGTGGGGAGAGGGTGGGGTTGAGGTATTTCTATGAGGGATTTCATTCACCATAGGTGGAGGATTCAAAGGATGAGCATTGTTAGACCTGGGGGAACTCAAATGCTTAGTCAAGGAGCCCTTAATCAACCCGGAGGAGAAAGAGGTATCCATATCCTCTAAAAGAATCCTATCCTTAGAGGCTATTTCCTTGAGCCATCTTTTACTTTTTTCTTTAGCAATTTTGTTGGAGCATTGAATGGTACCACCCATTTCAACTTCCGACCCCACTTGACTACCCAACTTTTTTGATTTCTTAAGCCTCTTCTCAGCTTCAGGAGTGCTATCATCCACCATCTTATTTTTTTCCTTCCAAGGAATCAAAAACATGGGAATCCTCTATTTCCTCTGACCTTTTGAAGGGGTTCTGCACACACCTCTTGTGACCCTTGCCATCATGGGGAATACGATTAGTCTCCTAGATGGACTGGGAGGGGGATTTAGTGGGGTTATTAGCTCCCAAAGGACTAACGTCTGGGGTGATATCCATGATAATTATGGGAGGTTGAGGTAGGGGTCAAATGGGTTTGTGGAACTTGAACAAATAGAGTAAAAGGACTTGGTGCATGATGGGAATCAGCTTCTTAGTGTTTTTCTTCTCTTGAATGTATAGGATGTTGCTTTCCAACAAGTGGAGGAGGTAGAACAAGATGGAAATAAGGTCTCTATTTCTAATATGATTAAGGACTGACATATGATAGTAGTAAATGATAGTAAATTTTCCTGCTAAAGTGAAATAATTAATGATAATACGACAAACCTTAGGCTAGAAATCGGGGAGCAGCTCACGGTTGAAACCCCTAGACTTTTTAACAGGCTTTTCTCTAGCCCTAAGGAACTGGTTGAGACTGATCACATTTGGCATTTGCTTGGTTTTCCTATATTTCTTTCCCTCCATTGAGAGCCTCGTCACTTTTCCAATGACTTCTTCATTGATTTGAAAGTGGATGCCCCAATAGACACCTTTCTGTTGTTCCATGATGACACAAATTTCTTAGAAATTTGTTCATCATGGTCACCCTTCATTCTTTCCATAAAACCCCAAATGCCACTGCCTCTGTAGTAGTGAATAACCAGAGGGTCTGAAGTGAGCTCCTCTTCAATTTTGTTAAGTTCAATGCATAGTATTTTGCCACCCATTTCAATTGGATTTGTTTCCACAACAGATGCCTTCTAAAAATTATAGAGCCAAGCTTTGAATGCCAAGGAATAAAATAAGGCTTTTTAAATTAACTATCTAGTGTGAATTTTCTTCATAAAAGGCATAAGCTAGGTTGTCTTTGGCAAAACTATCCCTGTATAGTGAAATCCAATGGATCTCGAAGTGTAATAATTAGAAGTTAAGCCATTTTTTCCATTAATGTATTTGGTAGTCGAAGTGACATGCTAATGCAGACAACCTCCATTCCACACATAATCTCTCAAAGGGAAATTATGAACCTTTATTAAATTTTGTGCATACATAGTCATAACAATCATTATCATCACATTAAGCTAGCACAAAAGCTTGGTGGGGCCCTTAAAAATTCTATCACCAATGTGACCCATTTTAAACATTACTAGTGTCATATTTTTCCCACTTGAGTAGCCACCGAGTCTCCTTTGGTAGCACACTAATCTCCTCCCAACTGACTACCCTAGTTTGGTTCAGCCCAATACTAGCCACAGAGTTACCTTTCCTGTAGATATGGGAAATGATAGTGTTCTAAAAGTTGTTAAGAAGCTCTTGAATTTCCACTATGATGGTGTTCACCCACCACCCTACATCTAACCTTTGGTTAACAACCTTCACAATTACTTTGGAGTCTCCCTCAATCATCTACGACCTGATATTCTTAAAGATGGAAAATTTTATATCTCATAGAAGATTTGTGCCTTTACCTTGGTTAATAGTACTATTTCTAAGTGACCCAACATAGGCCAAAAGGAAAGAACCATTGTGGTCATGTAGCACTCCACCCCCACCCTAGGAAAGATTGTTTTCCACCCCATCAAAGTTCAATTTGATCTAGCTAATGAGTGGGGCAACCCAACAAGTAGCATTCTGAGCTATCAAGCTAGAGTTGTTGAACCTAGTGAAGCCAGCCAACAAGCTCCAATTGTCAGTAGTTTTAATCTCCAAGGCTAGAGAGGGTGCAGAGGGAAGTTTCCATTTAGCTAATGTAGCATTCTCACATAGGAGCTTGGTGCCCAAATAGAGAGATGCCTCAGACAAGGAATTAGTCTCTCTGAAGATCCTATTGTTCCTTTCTTTCTAGATAGTCCAAAAAATGTACAGGGGGAGTAAGTGCCATAGGAGCTAGAGGAGAGGGTGATTGGAAGGGGATCGCCAAACAATAAACTAGTGGACATCCTCCCCAAGGACCCAGGGGATCCCTAATTTTCCAATAACTCCCTTCAAAATACTAGCAGAGTAGCCATAGTGTATGAATAGGTGGTTCACAATTTCCCCTTCCTTTTTGTAGAGGACACATCTGATGGCTAGGGAGAAACCTCTTTTTATAAGGTTTTCATGGGTTAACACTTTTCCATGCATGAGCATCCAACATAAGAAGTTGATTTTCAGAGTGAGGTGAGGGATCCACACATTTTTCCAATCTCCAGGGTTATTCTCCTCCTTTAGAAGTAGGTTGTAAGTAGTCTTGACCAAGAAGGTTCCCACTTGTGTGGGGGCCCAAATGATAGAGTCCTATCCATTAATTCCATTAATTCTCACATTTCCAAAAATTTCCATAAGTTCATTAGCCAAGTGTTCCAACTGAGGTCTATTCCTAATAAGATATGTTACATCTTTCCATCGACCTCCATTCATGTAGTTGTAGATACTATCTCCAAGAATAGGCCTAAGGTAGGTCATGAGGGGACCAAACCACCTAGCAAGGGTAGTATAATTCTAGATCCATGAGTCATACTAGTATCGGATGGATCACCCATTCCTGAGTTGCTAGAAGGCACTCTTAAAAAGCATGGTTTTGCATTTGCAAATATTTGCCCAAAGTTTGGAACCATGAGGAAGGTCATCATCCTAATACATCATCCCATAAGGCTTCCCTTGAAGATACTTAGCCTCCATAATTTTGCACCAATCAGATTTTCTTTCTATAAGCTTCCATGCCACTTTTGTGGTGAGGGCCCTCTTCTGCATGCCAATTCTCCCAAGAGCCAGTCCTCCCACTCTTTTAGGAAGATAAACAATTTCCCAATTGACCAAGGACATACTCTTTTTCTCTTCAGAGCCAGCCCACAAAAATATTCATTGAATATTTTCAAGCCTATCAGCGATGCAACTTTTGATCTTGAAAAGGGACATAAAGTATAGAGGTAACCCTTTGAGAGTAGAGGCCAATAGTTGGAGCTTACCAACATTGTTTAGAATCTTCCCTCTCTAGCCAACAAGTTTTCTCTAGGTTCTCCCTAGGACAAAATTCCAAAATTCCTGAGAGACCTCTTTCATAGTGAGAGGGAGGCCTATGTAGGTGGAGGGGAGTGAAGCTGACTGACAACCCAGGATTTGAAGCACTCTAGTTTGGGTCTTGATAGGGGTGTTAAAGAAGAAAAGTTTTCTTTTATGGTAGTTGATGCACTAGCCCGAGGGCATAGAATAAGTCCTTAATAGGCTCTTCCACTATCTAGCTTCAATCACCGAAGAGTACCCAAAGAGGAAAGTATCATCCACAAATTGTTCTAGGACAGCTTGCTACAGAGTGGAAGATGGTTTGATACCTTTTATTCTTCCCATGGAAAAGAGCATAGTCAAATTCTTGCTAATAACTTTAGCCACCATAATGAACAGATAAGGGGAGAGGGGGTCTCCCTATCTAAGTCCTTTTTCAGGATAAAAGAAGCCCCCTAAGGAGCCATTGACCAACATAGAGAAACTAATAGTTAGTGTACATTATTGAATAATGTGGATAACCTTATCATTAAAGCCCATTCTAATAAGAATTTTTTAATGAAAGGACCAATTAGCTTTATTATAAGACTTATAAATATCAAGTTTGAAGGACATACATAGTGCTTGCTCTTGTCCATGGAGTGAATAATTTCATGTGTGAATATGGCATCATCTAGGATTTGACTTCCTGGCATAAAACCTTTCTAAGTAGGGTTGATCAGTTTTTCCAGGAGGGGCTTCAATCTATTAACCATAATCTTATTGAGGATCTTATAGAATGTGTTACACAGACCGGTAGGCCTGAAGTCCAACATAGAGGCTGGGTTGTCATTCTTAGGGACCAACATAATATAGGTCTTGTTATGATGTTTGACCAGCCTCCCCATTCTGAAGAAGTCTTTGGCAATATGGGAAACTTTGAGGCCAATAATATCCCAATATTCTTGAAAGAAGGTTAGGGGGAAACCATTAGGCCCTGATGCTTTGTAGGCACCTAGAGAAAAGATAGCCACTTTGACTTCCTCATCTGAGACTTGCCCTATCAGATGATCATTGTCAATGTGAGTAACAACACATTGGATGTGTTCAAGAAGCTGGTCCTGGACGTTGACTGAGCACATGTGTCCAGCATTAAAGTATAACCCCGTGAAGTAATTAGCCAAACATGACTAATTTTTTCCTTCTCAATAACTTCATTCCCCCTATCATCCCTAATGGTGTTAATGGCATTTCTTCTTTTATGGTTGCTAACAGATCTATGATAGAAGGTTTTATTTTAGTATCCTTTCGTAAGCCACTGGATCATGGATGTCTCTTTCCATTAGATTTCTTTCCTTTTTAAGACTTATTTCCACTTGTGTCTTGCCTCTTCCTCCATTTGAAGTTGGAGGTTAATATTCCTAGCAACAAGCTGGGCTTGTAGGGAATCCAAAGTCCCTGTAAGCTCTTTTTTCTCCTTGAAGAAGTCACCAAAATTATGTTCGCTCCAACCTTTGACCTCTCTTCTAATGATTTCCAACTTTTGAGCAATCCTGAATATGGCAGTTCCCTTAATAGGGGTGGCCCACTAGAATTTTAAATCTGAGGAATTAATAAAAGACAAAGTAATAGTAAAACCATATATGTTTAATATGCAATAGTGAGTGAAGAGGATGGGTTGAATCTTGATCTCATAAGAAGTGTAATAGTCCACACCATGTGACTATTTTTGTTACTCTTGTTGGCTCTTGAAATCACTAGATTTCTTCTTAGTGGTTACGGGATGCCAATTGACGAATTCGAAGCCTTTTCTCTAACTTGAATCCCTGCACTTTAGGTTAGAAACCAGGGCAGGGGTACTCAATAACTGAAAACTTGCAAATAACTTATGACTATGGATTCTAACAATTAACAAATCTAAGTTAGGATTGAAAACTAAATGTCAAATAAATGAGCTATATTGAACTAACAAAATTGAAATCTAGGACCTAATGCTAATTAGGGTTAGAATGTTATAAAATCAATGTAATAACTAATCAATGAAATATGAATTTGAAAACTTATAAACTAAAACCTGAAGATTGATTGAAATGCTTTAGAATTGAAATGAGGGCAAAACCTAGAAACTAATACATGAAACAATCAGATATGTGAATACAATACTGAATATGAGATCAGTGCCTATAACATTGGGCATCAAAGTCCTAACAATCAAAATGGGTTAGGAGACAGAAATGAATTCCAAATTATCAATATAGAAAACTTTATTGAATTTAACTCCAATGTTTATAGGCCTGCCAATCGCACAATTTGGAAGAGTTTAACTAAAAACATATCCTGGGAGACCAATATTTTCAACAAATATACTGATAACAGAATTCAGATCGATCACATTAAAGGAACTTGAAAGAATTCATCCACACATAAATATCATCAAAATCCCTGAATTATAACATTGAAGAATTTAAACTTATCTCATTCCGGCTATTACAGTACTGATCAAATTTCATATACCAGGCCTCTAGATTCGCTCATAAAAAATTTAGTCCATAATAGGTGTTTATGCCATCACAAAATTGTTTGAAATATTTTTGCTCATATGAATATTATTATTGTTGTGATAGAATTGTGTGTCTTCCCTTTACAATTTAGTAGATATAAATATAAATTTCTATGGTTTCCTGTGAAAGCACATGCCCTTTCACAAGATCTAATCAAACAACTAACCCTAAAATATGTATAATAAACTATTACAATGATTTGTTCTTTAATTTCCTGCACGCACAAAATAACCAATATTAGTTTATCTTAAATAAATAAAATAAATTATATATATATATATATATATATATATATATATATATATATATATATATATATATATATATATATATATATATATATATATATATATATATATATAATATATATATATATATATATATATATATATATATATATATATATATATATATATATATATATATATATATATATATATATATATATATCTATCTATCTATGATGTCGATCTTATAAGAACCACTTATTATTTATTAATAATTAATTTAAATTAAGTATCATAAAATAAAATAAAATTATATTTTATGTCCCAAAAATTATCAAACTATATAGGATCATAATAAGATAAATAAATCATTATGCTCATAATTATCATTTTATTTTGAAAATAAAAATTAATGATCCTACTCAAGAGTAAAACCCATTTAATGCAAAATAGATTTAGCCCTAAAATAAAATCTATCCACTAGTGGGCTAAAACATTAAGAGAAAATAATTACCCTAAAAATATTTCAAAAATAACATGATAATATAATTATAAAAATATGTATGATTAGGGAAACCTAAAGATTTAACTTTATAAAGCAACCCTTCAACATACATAAAAAGATTAACTAAAAAAGGTAAAATGAAATTACTAACACCCTAAAATTAAAGTAAAAGAAAAGGTGAAAAGTTACATTAAGGGATTTGAGATTAAAAAGAAAAAATGATTAATCATTACTCAAACCCTAATAATACATACAAAATCTAATTTACAAATTATACACAATTAAAGTTTACTCATAATAAAATTTTCTTTCACCCTAAAAATATAAATGTTAACTATATGTGAAAACATGAAAATGAGGAGATGATAAGAAGTTAGGTCACAAAGTAAATAAATTAATCAAATAATAGACTCACTATGTTACATAATTTAAAATTTTTAGGGTAAAATACAAATAAATAAAAAATAAGTGATTACAACATGTGAAAAATCTACCCAATAAATAATATTAATTTTAATGATTTACTTTGAAGGAAATATGATTATCTTATATTTATATATTTATTCACACATATACTCTTGAAGAATAATGTAGAGTAGTTGGTAAGGGTAGGGTTGGGTAGAAGAGTAACGGGTCGAGAGGTTGAGTGTTCAACTCCCTCTCCCTGTTCTTTTTCCTAAAAATTAGAAAATATATAAATACAAAATATCACAATAATCATATTATTAAATTATAAAAGTGGTTAGGGAAGAGGTAACTCCCTGTGTGAAAAGTGATTTTGACCTCTCACCTGCACATACAATTTAAAATAAGTAAATACTTTTCTCCTATTACTCTCAAAGAATAATGTAGACTAGTTAGTTAGGGGTGAGGGATTAGATATGTAGGTAAAAAGGTTGGCTCGAGAGGTTGAGTGTTCAACTCCCTCTTGTTGCCTTTTAGCCCAATTCTATACATATTTTATTATTTTTAAAATTATTAATATCTAAAAATAAATATGTATAAAATAAGGCATTTTACAACCTAATACATGAGAGTGGAAATCATAAATGCAAATGTCTTCTATCTATTTTAATCTTTTATCATAGGAAAGTTATATAAAATTGAAATCAAACATCATACTTCCCTGATGCATTTGCAATTTTAAGACCTGAATTTTTAGGTGTCAACAATGGCTCTCATTGAGGACATGTGTCCATACCTGGGCACAGCGAGAATCCAAACTTCTCTGGAGGAGCAGACGACTTTGAAACATAATCTTAATAAAAATTATTTGAAATCACTCATATTTATCCAAGGGTTGGATTGAGGACAAAAATAAAAGGAAAAAGCATCAATCTCATTAATTATTCTGTGTTAAAATATTTCACAATAATATATTTCTCATTTTAAAAAATTAGATCAATAAACCTAAAAATAATGAAAATAATACTTTTACCTTTCAAAATATCAAAATAATGAAATAAAGTTCTTACCTCTACTTACCATTATTTGAAATGTGATCCCCACGATATTAGGTTTAGGGTTCGAAGATATTTTACCATTTGAAAAATAGACCATGAAATATTTTCTGCACTCATTACTCTCTTTCTAGTCTGGTTGAAGGAACCTCCTGCTAAATATAATTTTCATAGCACCATTGTGTTGAAAGGTCTATTTCCTTCTATGAATCGTACACCTTTAGCAATGCAATATGATCTCTTATATTGAGCAAATGCAATTAACTGATCCAAGAACAAACATTTCAAAAAGGTCGTTCCATGTAATAAGGGCAAAGTTTCAATTTCCTTTGAGGAGAGGAAACCATGCTTTATGGAAATTAAGGGCCATCAAAGGTTGAAGTTGATCCAGGATTGAATTCATACGGGCCTTTTGTGACACCCCGGACCTGATTTCCTTTATCGTTATAGGCCCTATACCAGCAATGGATTTCTCCATTTTTAAATATTGTAAGCTCGGACGTGCAATGGGTAGCACATTTCATGAATTGGAAAACCATTTGGTGAAGTGGATCCTTCGTACAAACATCGTCTGCCCCTTATTACCATTATTTTTATTAAGCCCTTCATTGCGTATATTTGTTGTAGATACATTTGCAGCAGCATATGGCTCTACCCGCGCAATATCCACAACCCACACACCAACACAACTTTGATTGAAATAGAGCTTGCAGATTCAAAAGAGTGTAGAGCATTTGGAATTTCAATAAAAGCTACGCATTTGTCAACTTTCATGAATGTAAAAACAAGAATATCAAAACTCCGTAATTTTCTTTGCTAAAAGTTCCATACGGTTGATAGAGTTGCAAAAGATTATTGACTGATTGATTTGGAGCTTGGAGAACAGTGTGTTGAGACAATGAACCTTCTGCCTCTCTTCAACAAATGCATAATACTGTGTAATACCTTTGAGTGTAATTTCATCCATATGGTTTGTGCAAAAATCTGTCTCTAAAAGATTTTACAGTGACTGGAAAAGTAGTAGAAAATAAAATTTGGCGTGATTTTGGAAGGCATCTAATAAGCTGCTCCACCAAAGGCTAAAATTCTGGGGAAAGAAGTTTGTCAACCTCATCCATGATGAGCATTGTACAATCTCTCAACTTGCAAACATCCTTATTTGCCAGATCCAGAATTCTGCTATAGTAAAATAGTCTGTCGGCCGTCATTTATAAATCTGGGCAATTTCAGGGCTCATATATACTGCAAAATCATCTGGAACAATGCAAAATTGACCTACAAGTTGAGATATATGGTCAGACCAGTCATTTTAATATAAAAATCATCTTTTATAACATGTATACAGCCCTAAAAAACTGCCCCAAATATCTATACGGGATTGCAATTTTGCTGGCCGTTTTTGCACATTTCTAGGTGTTTTTGGGGTTGCCGACATTTCAAACTCATGAAAAAATGTTAAAAAATCCTTCATCATTCATAGAGAAAGGTCTGGAGCTTTTTTAAATGTTAAAACAATCATTTTGAACTTAAAAACAACCTCAAAACAGCATCTAAACAGAAAAAATGTGATTCATATTTTTAGCAGCATCTATAAAATTTTGTTTCTTTTCTTTTCAAGAAAAGGCACAGTCATACAATTACACTAATCCAAATTATTATTACCAACTATTGGAAATCCCAATTCATGATTATAAGCAAAAACAACATTATGGAATAACTGGTAATAGTCAACTAATTTTTATTCCCAAATGCTTGCCTTTGAGTGACCTGTTTGATTGATAACTATATAGAATGATCAGCTCCAATCAACCAAACTTAACAACAAATTATTCTGTACTGTTCTAGGGCATTAGATTTGCTAGCAGAAGAGAATCATGATCAGATGAATTACATTATCGTATAGGAATAGAATAAATTTGAAGATGAAAACTAAAATAAAAAGCATTTTGAATGAGAAGAAAGGCACAGTTTTACCAGGGACTGTTTTAGTTTTGAGGGTTTAATCTCAAATAAGAAAATACAAATCATTTTAAATAAGAATATACTTCCCTTAAAGTGAGCGCAAGCAATAAAGTAATTTTTTCTGCAAACCATATTGTGTTTGATATATTAATGATATAATATATACAGAAATCACAATGTAAAATATATATATATATATATATATATATATACCAAGCTAAAAAATATTAATTTCTAAACAAAATAAATGAGATGACTGAGAATCAAATAGCTGAATGCTGGTACTTCCCTCTATCAAAGACTTGGTTTTGGTCCAGTAGCAGCAAAATCATTCTAAATGTATCATTGTTGATTAGATTACTATTTTGACCCACTTGTTCATAATAACCTTGACGGTCAAAACTTGCCTGCATCATTTGAGCTGGGAATAAACTGTTATAACTTCCTTTATATTTGATTTTTAGATTACCAATTCCACCAATATTTTAATCAAAATCACTTTTTGTATCATATTGAAAAAAACTACAGATTTTATTATATTGATCAAGAATCAAGATGCCATAAATTTGTCTTTTCTGATTTTGCAAAAAACTGAATGAGTCATTCCTATAATCAATTTCTTCTAGAGTTTTTATATCCTCTAGCATAGTATCCAAATCAGGCTTGATCAAAAAATTATCACCATCTGTTTCAAGAAAATTTTCTTCATCAAATGTTTCTGTTAAAAATTCTTCATCTTTTTCAAAATTATTCATAAATCTATTTCCTTCATCAAATGTTTCATTCCCTGGAGATTTTATTGTATCTAATATAACCTGATCATGCCCATCCTGATGATTATAGGAAAAATTTAAACTATTCTTTTGAACATACTTATGATATTCAACATCCAAAAAATCTGAAATTTGTTCAGTACTGAGAAAATATTCCTCCTGATCATGATTCATAATGTATTCATTTTCTTCATCCTTGTCAATAAATATACTTTTGATCCACTTCTTAATCATGGTTATAACATAATGATATGAAATTTCATCTCCCTTCTGGATCTCTTCCCTGGGAATCCCCATTTTTCTTAAAATCTCATCTGGTTGCTTTCTGAAATTCTTTGTGAATCTTTTCTTATCAGGGATAAGTTTAGCGAACTCTCGGATTGATTTTTGTATCCGAAAGTCAACTTTGTCATCTTCTTCCTGATTTTGGTAATTGCACTGATTTACATTTGAGTGAAAAGGATTTATCTTGCCTTCATCACTCTGATGGTTAGGACTGAGAAACTGTTCACAAGCAAGCACCTGATCATCCTTGTCAGGCCGCTTCTCAGGAGACACATAAAACATTTTCTTCTTCAATTTCTATTCGATTTCAATTCAGCGAATGAATTGTTCTTTAGGGACCTTCTCCCTAACATAGACTTTGCCTGATATTGTATTCTAGAGTCACCACCTCACTTCCTATGAGGAATCAATAACTATTCTGAATCCTTCTCCCCAGCAGAGTCGCCAATTTGTTAGCTCTTGAAATCACTAGATTTCTTCTTAGTGGTTATGGGATGCCAATTGACGGATTCGAAGCCTTTTCTCTAACTTGAATCCCTGCACTTTAGGTTAGAAACCAGGCAGGTGTACCCAATAACTAAAAACTTGCAAATAACTTATGACTACGGATTCTAACAATTAACAAATCTAAGTTAGGATTGAAAACTGAATGTGAAATAAATGAGCTATACTGAACTAACAAAATTGAAATCTAGGACCTAATGCTAATTAGGGTTATAATGTTATAAAATCAATGTAATAACTAATCAATGAAATATGAATTTGAAAACTTATAAACTAAAACCTGAAGATTGATTGAAATGCTTTAGAATTGAAATGAGGGCAAAACCTAGAAACTAATACATGAAACAATCAGATATGTGAATACAATACTGAATATGAGATCAGTGCCTATAACATTGGGCATTAGAGTCTTGACAATCAAAATGGGTTAGGAGACAGAAATGAATTCCAAATTATCAATATAGACAACTTTCATATTGAATTTAACTCCGATGTTTATAGGCCTACCAATCGCGCAATTTGGAAGAGTTTAACTAAAACCATATCTTGGGAGACCAATATTTTCATCAAATATACTAATAACAGAATTCAGATCGATCACATTAAAGGAACTCGAAAGAATTCATCCAAACATAAATATCATCAAAATCACTGAATTATAACATTGAAGAATTTAAACTTATCTCATTCCGGCTATTACAGTATTGATCAAATTTCATATACCAGCCCTCTAGATTCACTCATAAAAAATTTAGTCCATAATAGGTGTATATGCCATCACAAAATTGTTTGAAATATTTTTGCTCATATGAATATTATTATTGTTGTGATAGAATTGTGTGTCTACCCATACAATTTAGTAGGTATAAATATAAATTTTTATGGTTTCTTGTGAAAGGACATGCCCTTTCACAGGATCTAATCACACAACTAACCCTAAAATATGTATAATAAACTATTACAATGATTTATTCAGGAAATTCTTTCCCGTATAATTTGTGAGTGCCATGCATAATAGTTTGTTCTTTAATTTCCTGCACGCACAAAATAACCAATATTAGTTTATCTTAAATAAATAAAATAAATAATATATATATCTATGATGTCGATCTTATAAGAACTACTTATTATTTATTAATAATTAATTTAAATTAAGTATCATAAAATAAAATATAATTATATTTTATGTCCCAAAAATTATCAAACTATATAGGATCATAATAAGATAAATAAATCATTATGCTCATAATTATCATTTTATTTTGAAAATAAAAATTAATGATCCTACTAAAGAGTAAAACCCATTTAATGCAAAATAGATTTAGCCCTAAAATAAAATCTATCCACTAGTGGGCTAACACATTAAGAGAAAATAATTACCCTAAAAATATTTCAAAAATAACATGATAATATAATTATAAAAATATGTATGATTAGGGAAACCTAAAGATTTAACTTTATAAAGCAACCCTTCAACATACATAAAAAGATTAACTAAAAAAGGTAAAATGAAATTACTAACACCCTAAAATTAAAGTAAAAGAAAAGGTGAAAAGTTACATTAAGGGATTTGAGATTAAAAAGAAAAAATGATTAATCATTACTCAAACCCTAATAATATATACAAAATCTAATTTACAAATTATACACAATTAAAGTTTACTAATAATAAAATTTTCTTTCACCCTAAAAATATAAATGTTAACTATATGTGAAAACATGAAAATGAGGAGATGATAAGAAGTTAGGTCACAAAGTAAATAAATTAATCAAATAATAGACTCACTATGTTACATAATTTAAAATTTTTAGGTTAAAATACAAATAAATAAAAAATAAGTGATTACAATATGCGAAAAATCTACCCAATAAATAATATTAATTTTAATGATTTACTTTGAAGGAAATATGATTATCTTATATTTATATATTTATTCACACATATACTCTCGAAGAATAATGTAGAGTAGTTGGTAAGGGTAGGGTCGGGTAGAAGAGGAACCGGTCGAGAGTTCTCTTTCCTAAAAATTAGAAAATATATAAATACAAAATATCACAATAATCATATTATTAAATTATAAAAGTGGTTAGGGAAGAGGTAACTCCCTGGGTGAAAAGTGATTTTGATCTCTCACCTGCACATACAATTTAAAATAAGTAAATACTTTTCCCCTATTACTCTTGAAGAATAATGTAGACTAGTTGGTTAGGGGTGAGGGATTAGGTATGTAGGTATAAAGGTTGGCTCGAGAGGTTGAGTGTTCAACTCCCTCTCACCGCCTTTTAGCCCAATTATATACATAGTTTATTTTTTAAAATTATTAATATTTAAAAACAAATATGTATAAAATAAGGCATTTTACAACCTAATACATGAGAGTGGAAATCATAAATGCAAATGCCTTCTATCTATTTTAATCTTTTATCATAGGAAAGTTATATAAAATTGAAATCAAACATCATACTTCCCTGATGCATTTGCAATTTTAAGACCTGAATTTTCAGGTGTCAACAACTGTCACAACAAATAATTATGAAAGTTACAAGCTATGATGAGAGAAAAATAGAAAGGATATAACACATCATACACAACTGTAGTGTAGAAAAGAAATAGTAATTTGAATGGTGACCATACTTATTTAACAATTTGGTGTATTAGCAAGAATAAAAGTCTACATTTGTACTAGAAAATTAATGTTTTAATAAAGTTTTGAATATGAATACAAATATACTTCCTGATATCATAAGACTTATTTATTCCAAAATGAACAAACAATGATTCACACCCATACCATCATTGAAAAGCAACTACCCAAGCGACTATGCAAGAAGTATAAAGTTTCAGAAAATGAGGAGCTAAGGCATTGTATTGACATCAAGGATTAACATTCATGAAATCATGGTCTTGTAAGGAACTTTGCTGAGATAGCATGGGAAGGTTCAAAAATATTAATAGGTAAGGTAATTTATGCTCATTCTCATGGATAATGATTCTTGCTAGCCATTGGGTTCATCTTGCTAAGAATATGGCATATTCCAAAGATTTAGAAAGATAAAAAAATGAAATATAAAGAAGAAAAACATGCAGGTATGTATAGACATTGCTGGTTCTATTAAATGTGAATCATATGCCAATAATATATGAAAATTTACAACAATCCTAATTAACAATTGCAAGTATTGAAACAAGGTTGAAATTTTGTGCAAGTATATCCAATCTTTCCTTGAGTGAAACTAAACCTTTTATATGCATTTCTTTAATGCATAATTTACACGCTAAATTAATTGATGGAACCTAGATATTGTGTTCGAAGATGGTTGAACCCAACTACTCTATCCTATCCTCCATGTGTTCGTGAGGAGAAATATTTCCTTTTCTTGTTATGCAAATCTGCAATCTTTTCTGAGATGAAGTTTTTTTTGGAGGAAAACTTCAATTTTTTTCAGTCCTATCCTTCCTTCCCGTTCATTCTTCCTCCAAACAAATCATTAAAGCCTCCTGCACATGCCACCAAGTTTGGTGTTGAAAACATGTGATCTCCCCATCTCAATGGTCATTCATGCCATTTGTGCAATTCTTACCATAATTTTCTCTTAAATTTTTGTTCCCACTATGTCTTCTTTAAAGATTCATTTACTATTATTTAAAATTGTTATTAGTTAAGACTCTAAATTTGACTGAAAGTTAAAAGATCATAACAAAGTGCATAGTTATTTAATCAAATTTGATTAACAAGAAAACTAGGTTGTGACACTTGGTCTCCATGAAATCCATAATTCTAAACTCTATGTACAAAGATTTATTTCATAGTTTAAAAAATTGAAAAAAACCTACTTTTAGAAAGAGTCTTGATGAAGTTAGAAAGAAGGAAAGAAACGTTTATTGGTTAAACCAGAGGATAACTAGAGCCTTCATGAAAGCCATGATTGGGGAAAGGTTAAGAAGGTAGCTAGAGAATGACAGTGAGAAATGGAAGAAGCATACAAAAGTCTAGAATGCCTTATAGAAAGGGGATATCACTAATTTTATTGAAAGACTCCATGGTTGGAGAAAGGAAACCACCAAAATCTTCATCAAAACCTAGAAGGAAGGGACGGTGGAGATTGAGGGAAAGTCATTCACCATCATAGAGGAGGTAATAGCTATGATCAATCACATTCCCATCACTGATAAAATATTCTATTGAGACCAAAAAATTTATGAAATTACCGTCAAAAATTTCATGAGGGATGACAAGGAGACGAATGCCATAGTCAAGGTGGGCACCTACTACATTCATGGGAGCTTGAAGATGCTTTGGCAGTTTGTTTTGAAGGCCCTCATATACTATGTCACCCTGGATACCAGGTTTGACAGAATGAGCACATATCATTTCATCCTGTTGAATCATTTTAGGCATGGTTTTAAGATTTCCATTTCTTTTTATCTCTTCTCTTCTATGAATAAGAATATCACTAGTTTTAGAGATAAGAAAATTGTTAATCCTGCCCTGCATGAAGGACTGCTTGTATTGTTATATGAATTCTTTAAAACCTAAATCCTAGGAAAGGAAATAGGGGATAGCAAGGATATAAGTGAGGACTTTGGGTCAGATTATGTTCCTTTGGGAACTTTTGTGGGTAAAATTTTGGATGATAGTGAGGAAGTTGAATATAAGAAATAGAACAAGGGATCCCCTTCTAAGAAGCAACCCCTAAATGCCGTCAAAATCAAAAAAACCTCTATAAAATAGGATAGGAAGGAGGTTCACTTGGAGAAAGAGTACAATGACAAGGAGGAAGAAATGGATACAAAGGATGATGAGGGTAATCCTAATAAGGAATATTCTAACATGCAGGAATAGGTCAAAGAGGAAATCCTCAATTCTATGCAGGTTACAATCAAAGAGGATAAAACCCACCCTCCTCAATCCCCTACTAGTACTAATTCAAAAAAATCATGACCCTATAACTGAAGAGAATGAAGAGCAGGGTACTAAGTAGTCACCTATAAGGATAGATGAAATAAAAGATGCCTCTGGAGGCGAGTATAATAGTCAGGATACTGGGAAAGGAAAAAAGGTCTGGAGAAATTTTAACATCAACATAGTGTGAATGGGAATAATTAGGGAGGATGTCTACCCTTAGATACTGGAGGAGAAGGAAGGAAAAGTCCACAAGGAAGAATTGATAGACCCAGCATTGGTTGTTCCAAGTGATAAAGCTAGGGAGATGGACATGCATTTCCTCAATAACATCAAGAATTGCATGTTGGATCAGTTTAGATCTTTCAAATGTCTCTACCATGAGATTGAGGATCTCAAAGAAAAAATTTCGGGCAAGGACAACAAGGAAAACACGACAGAGAGAAAGCTAAACCTAGAAACTAGGGTCCAGTACCTAGAATCCAAAATGATAAGCCTTGAAAAAACCCTTAAGGGTGTTATTGAGCAAAATTTTAATATCCTCAAAATGTCCAATGAAAACCTGAAGCTGTTAATCAAAAACATGGAAGAAAAAATGGAAACTATAACAATTCAGAGGATAAGGGAGGATGAGAAGGAGCCCACTGAAGGACCAGGAAAAAGAACTAGGGCTAGAATCAGGAAAAATAGGGTGAAAATTGATCCCCAAGGATTCCAAGTTCAGAACATGAAAGACACTATTCAACTAATGGAGGCCCTCACAAGAAATGCAGCTGTCATGCTTAGGATCTTGGTATAATTGGTTATGGTACCCTTCTTTTTGGCCTTGTTTTGATTTTCTTTGTTTTCTCTTGTTCGGCCCTGTAGTGGCCCATTCCTTGGTTCTTTGAACTACTTTTCTCTGATTGGTTTTCAGGCTTTTCTTTAGATTATACACTGTTATGGATTTTAGGATCCCTGTAAAACCTATTTTGCTTAATCATAAACATGCTCAACCAAACCAACTAAATGTTAAACTAATTTTGGCCATTTGGAGGAACTTGGACATTTTGGGTAAGAGTTGCCCAAAAGTTGTCAAGCCACTTTGAGCAACTTTTGAAAATTTAACACCTAAATATTTCATATTACCCCAAATAAATTGTAAATAGGTCACACATGACCCTTAACAAAAATAGAGATCAAATCCATCATTCTCCTATACTCATAATGAATTTTGACCAAATTTGACCAAGCTAGCTTATACATGCCTAACAGGATCAATGACTTGATTAGCCTTTAAAAAATGGATTCAAATCCTTCCTAAATGACATGAAATACATTAATAAAACAAGGAAAACTAAAAACAAAAATAGGATCTTCATGGATCCCATGTAATTATTTGTGGTGGTCCTAAACATTACTCTTGGGGCGGAGGAATCTCAAGTCCCACTTGAGAAGAGTACTACAATGCTACTCTTATGTTTTATGATATCTTTCTCATCCATCCAAGTTGGATGTTCCTCTTTAATTCCATGCCACTTGACTATATACTTATTTAAGGTATTCTTCATTAGATCTTCTTCACAATCTTGATATCTAAAATGAGCTCTAGTTTCAAAGGTTGATTTGTTGGGAGTTCCTTCATCCATTCAACACCTTCTCCTACTTGTATACCTATCTCAGTACTTACAAAAACATCACCTTTATAGGGAATCAAATACGAAAAATAAGAAAAATGGGAGATATACCTATATCAGGGGATAGGTCAATTTCATAAGCATTGGATCCAAACTTGTGAATAATATTATATGGACTAATATTTTTCATGATGATTTTTTTGTGCTTTCCCTTTGGTTGCCTTTCCTTCCTTAGGTCTTCCCATATCAAATCTCCAACTTGGAATTTTATATCTTTTCTCTTCTTATATGCATGTTCCTTCTATATATTTACAGTTTTTTGAAGGTAGACCTTAACCTATTGATCAACATCTTTAATAAATTATGCAAATATTTCCCCGTGTGCATTATTCCTATCATCTTTATGAAACTCTTTGAGTTCTAGCATCCATCTTGGACTCATCCCATACACATTTTGGGAAGGGATTTTATATCTTCTCTGATTAATAGAATCATTGTATGCATACTTAGCATGAGGAAGAACAACATCCCATGATTGGCCATACTTCTTTGCCATACACTATAATAGGTTTCCTAGGGACAGGTATTGAATACTTCAATCTTCCCATGGTAGGAAGATTTGAAGGAAATATTCATGTCTAATTTCTTCCATAGGGTCCTCCAAAACTGACCCTAAAATATCATATCATTGTCTGATACAATATTTAATGATAACCCATGAATCCTTACTACTTTCTTAAAAAATATCCCTGCAATATGGGAAACATCATTTGTGCTTTTATAGGGTAGGAAGTGAGCCATTTTTCTAAACCTATCTACCACCAAAAACACACTTTCATAACCATGTTAGTATTATAAGATATTCAGAGGGTGGAGGGGGGCGGGGTGGTGAATCAGTGTGTCCAAAAATCTAAAACTTTTGACAATGATCTTGATGTAGGAGCATCCTAGGTGTAAGAGAAATCTTGCATCACCCAAAAATATTTTTGGTTTCTTTTCAATACGGGCAATCTTTTGCAAAACAAATATTTATGGAAAATTACTATTTTTAGTAAGGTGGTCATACGAGCTCAGAATATTCTGATTTCATAGATGGAGGTTTATTTTAGTCATATCAGTCTTCCATTTGAGTTTCATTGCCATATCATCTATATTGATGAGGTTATTGAAATTTTTAGGTTCAAAATCTTTGAGCTCAATTTTGAAGGCCTTAGAGGCTCTCGATCATGATCGACCTCCAAGTGCCTGGAGCTTGCACAAGTTAGGCACTATAGATCACGTATTGCCATTTCTAAAAAGTGGTTATAATAGAAAAACATAGCTACAATTAAAAATGTATGGCCTCCAAAAGTTCGACTACCAAGAAATATAATTTATAATTATTTTGAGTCGACCCTGATGTAATAATTATGAAAAATAAAATAATTCTAGGGGAAGTCGGCCTTAATGGCTAAATTTTTGGAACCTTCACGGGTAGTGGAAAATTGTCTATATAACGAAGTCTCGTAGTGTTGTCTAGTGTAGTTTTGGGTAATGATTTGAGGCTTTGTCCTATAGAATATTGTAAGGAAATGACCCATGTGGCTTTGCATATTGTAATTCTGAAATTTGTAGTTCCACATTTGTGGAGATAATAAGAAGCCCATTTTATGTTCTTGCAAATTATTGTTGTTTCTCTATTTCTGTTATGTCTTTGTGGTATTAAAGGGACCACCCTTCATCACCCCTTCTCCATTGGCTCATATTCTAATTCCAATTTATCCACAATCTCCTTGGAAATTACATAACTACTACCACCCAAATCAATCATGGATTTATGTATTAGGTGTTGTCTCATAATTATATATCCATAAAAAGGTGGTGGTTTAACTATGTTAGCATGTTCTTCATGACTCTTGAGGTTGGAAGCCAACATAACTTTAGGAGGTTGCTAGTCTGGAACCTTATTTTATAAGGAATGCATTTGTAGTGCCTGTTTCAATATATCTTTCTAACTAGGGAGGCATAGGACATCTCACATGGTTATAGGAACATGTGTCTTCTTCAAATGATTAATATTAAAGTTTTTTATAGTAACCTTTTACTATACTTTGGAATAGAAGCTTCATTTTGCACTTGTACTAATTGAACTAGTACCTTTTGGTCTTGTAGTGGCTGTATTGATTGTTTCCTTCGAAGATCTTACACTTTTTATATATTAAAAGGCCCATCTTGACCTTGTATTCTAGTAATTTTTACCTTTATCACATTGCTAATTCTCATTAGCATCCTTTTATTTGTAACTTGTCTCAGCTACCATAGGTCTTCATGATTGATTTTGTTCATTACTAACAGCCACAACATATGCCTTTTTAAAATTCATTAAAGTAGTTTCAAAAATGCCTTATTGATTTTGTGAACTTTTCTACTCACTACCCTCTTGAGGGACACTTGGTTGTACTGCCTCGTTATTCTAAAGTACAAGAGTATGTATTGTCTCCAAGGCTTTGGAATAATTTCCTCAATAGTGTTGTTGATTACATTTATAAGACCAATCTTAATCTTGAGTTATATTGTTCTAAATTGGGGTATCTAGAACTACCTCCTTTGAAGCACTTGTAATCAAAGGATTATAGGGTTGATATGTTTTTTGAGTAAAAACTCACCTATACCCACATTGGTAGCCTAATAGTTAGACCTATTATTCTAGTATTACACTTGATAAGGCTTATTTTACTCATTTTTCTGCTTCTCTAGGCTATAAATTTTGTTTCCATATGTCTACACTATTCTTATCATTCTTACAATGTACTCCTTATCCTCTTGATTCTGCACTTTAGGGTCTGATATGTAGTTCAGGTTACATGTTTCTAGGCTGCAACCTCAGTACTGAACATTGAAAATGTTGGAATAATATATACATTAGGTGGTACAACCTATGTATTTGGCTAAATTTCTACAAAATATAGTATTGGAGGCCTAGGGTCCAAGTTACTAGCTTGTATCAACCTATTTTTTGCCCTTATGGATAGATCAAATGCTCCTGGTAAAGTACGAACACTTATAGGCTGAATTTGAAATGAAATGTCACTATTGAACGTATTAAAGGTAAAATATGAAAGCATATTCATTAAAAGGTTTTAATAAATGTGGAATTCTATCTCTAAGTCTTCTCGAAGTGAAAGTTGATGTTTGAAATATGCTCATTATGATACCTTTTTACAGTGGTTAATTTCTCAACCAATGAGAAGTGGTTTGACTTGTCTTCAAATTGATTATTTAATTATATACCTAGATCATCACATGCAGCTATGGAATTAACCAGTATCCCTCTTAACTATATTAAGGACTTTCCCTTCAATGAAGCTACCAATAGCTTCAACGCCACATCTAGATGAGTGGCTTGATGCAAGCCACATAAAGTAGCCAGATTCTAATATGCTCAATTGATAAAAACATGATTTTCTCCTATAAAAAATGGAAGGCTCTATAGAGAAGCATATTGAATATCATGTTGCTGGATAATATTCAAAGGAATCCTTGAATCAAAGACTGCAAAAGGAATATTATTGTCCATTATAGAAGGAACATAATAAACTTGATTTATTATAGTTGTTCATGCTTCATTTTCTATTGGTAATTGATTTGGAGCTGCTGGAAATGTATTTATAACTACTAGTAATTATGAACCAGAATTATGAAGAACACTAGAACTACTAGGAAACTTAAAATCCTCAAGTACGTGATCACTAAGATTGTCAAAACTTGTAAAAAGTAGATTCCAAGAAATTATGTGACTGTAGGATTAGAACTAGAAGGCTCAAAACTTGCTGAATTATTCAATGTTCTTGACGACCTTCTTGCTTCCCTACTTCTTGGTTTTTCTAGTTGAATCTCTTGGCAGTTAAATTTCTAATCCTCAAAACTTATAAAAAGTAGATTTCTAGAAATTATGTGACTGTAGGATCAGAACTAGAAGGCTCAAAACTTGTTGAATTATTTGATGTTCTTGATGACCATCTTGCTTCCCTACTTCTTGGTTTTTCTAATTGAATCTCTTGGCAGTTAAATTTCTCTCTACTTTGTCTTATTTGCACTTTTCTTGTAAGATTTTTTCTAGAAAAATACTAGATTTTCTTGAAATAAGAGTAATAGAATTGTATGATGCTTAAAATAATAACCTTGTTGAAGTATGATAAAATCTATTGTCCACACCAAAAAAGAAGAAAAAAATGTAGCTTGAAACATAAAGGATTAGCTCATATCTGACCAGGCATTCCAAAAACTATTGTAAATGAGTATTGGACCTTTAGTAGATGTGAAATCTAGCTATCCTATTGAAACATGGAAAAAATCCCAGGTTGTGGGTATCTTATGGCAAGACTGGACCTTTGGGAGTAAAAGGCCAGTTCCTTAATGGTACTCACCTAAAACTAACTTGAATGAGAAAAACTATAAAATGAAATACTTGAGAAATATTAGGTTAAGAGCTAATTATTGATGCACCAAATGAATAATCTGACTTGTACCTGATAAATCTGATGAAAATACCTTTGAAAGAGACTAAAACAAACATAATATCATTTAGATATATTAACAAAAGATATTCTTATGAAAAGTTACTATTTAAGATACCTTGAATTGAAACAAAATTATTTCTCAATTTTTGGCATCAAAATGGAGGACACAATGATACACGTGCATAAATATATATCTAAATATGTATTTAATAATAAAGGAGCTTGGAAAAGCCAAAACTGAGAAGGAACCTATATCTCTATAAAATAATCATTAAATCTCTACTACAACCTATGCTTAATACAATCTACCAAAATTTGCAATGTGCAAAATTTTTCCAAAAAATAGAACCGTTAATAATGAAATGAAAAAATGAGACATGGGCCAAAATGCTTTAAGGTTCGAATAGAAGAAAAAAACAAAGAGAAATAGGGGTCAAACTTTTGGAAACATGTAGTTGACCACCTCAAAACTCTACTTAGAAACCAAATACTAACTCATGTGGAACTCCAAATAAATCACGACTACCTCAAAATTGTCTCAAAACCATGCAAAACTCAAGAAGTCATATATAAGAATAAATCCCTCCAAAACAAGAACACAACTATGAGTAGCATGTACACAATTTCTCAAAAAGGTCTCTTAACTGATATAGAATAGAAAATGAATTCTACTTGACTCATTGTGCATCAAAACATCTCAAAATATACCCATCAAGTGCTAGAAGAAAACAAGAAACCCCTCTCTTTCTTATATCTTCTCATGAGAGAAAAATAATCCCCTCCTTACCCAATTACAAACATGTAGAAATTAAATCCCTCTTTTTACAAAGAGTGACCTATCAAGTTAAAGATCTCCACGCACCAAAATAACCCTTGACCTCTACGTAGAACTCTGAGTCATGCAAGCTATACAATCTTTGCATTTTAAAATAATTAGGAATGGAGTGTTTCATAATTTGAACACTAATTTTTTCCATGAGATTTTACTGAGATTATTAGAAAACCCTTATGGGTTTGTCATTCATAACAAGTATCTTGACCTCTCACTGACTCTAGACATTTTTTTTGTATTTCTAAAATTTTAAAGCTTATTTTATTAATGTATATCGAACTGTGTTTCTTATGATGCCATACGCTGGTCATGGAGATTTCAAGTTGTT
Organism: Chamaecyparis obtusa; assembly: GCA_027943335.1. Lineage (NCBI taxonomy): Eukaryota > Viridiplantae > Streptophyta > Pinopsida > Cupressales > Cupressaceae > Chamaecyparis > Chamaecyparis obtusa. The sequence goes on along the minus strand of BSBK01004052.1, from coordinate 6,704 downwards.
GGTATATTTATTTGATAATTTTTTGAAGCTCAGCATTCTGTAACTTGATATTCCTCTATATCTCATGGCAAAAATTTTGAGCTTTTTCTCTCAAAGATGAGATAGTGTTTGTGTAATAAAAAAACCCATAAATTTAAACATCATGATTTACAATGCCTGAGGCCCATGTTTTGTTAATTTAGTGTGACTAAGGGTTTTAAGGGTTCTTTAACTCTAGGAACAAAATAGCCTCAAGTTTCATTTGAATAAACTATTCTATGATTTTCCCTTTAAACATTGTGTCATAGATCTCATTACTCAAGAAACATGACACCTAGAAACCCAAAACCCTCATTTATATGAAACAAAAAATAAAGAATCCCTAGTCACTCTTTATCACTTGTACAAAACTTGGTTACCCTTCTTCAAAAGCTATAGTGAATAGTAAGAAGGATTTCATGATAAAATAACTCTTTGTAGATGCTTATGTTGTAACTTAAAACCTTTCCCATTTTTGTAGCTTGAATGAGGATTCCATATTGTCTACAAGTTGTGGCGTTTGGATTTGAATTATGTTGATATTTCTGAAGCTGCTTTAGAAACCAGTTTAATCTATCATATTATTAAAGTTTTTAATTTGTAAATGGAAAACAAAAAGGGTTTCCATAGTTTTCCTTATAGATTATCTGATTTGAAATGATATTGATCATTTACTAATTCATTCTTAGCTATTACATGATGAATATATGTATCATTATTTTGACAATACATATTCAAACTATAAGTTCAAAAGGTTCTTTTTACTACCTTTTTACTATATTTTAACTTTTCCAAAAAGAAAAAAACTTTTATGCATAATGGATCTCTTTCCACTATTAAACCTAAAGATATTGTTCCTTGATACTTAGTTGATAATAATTAATCGATCCTATTAATAGCATGGCATTGATCAAACCATACACATTTTATTGTTTCAAAATGTAGTTATACATGAAAATTATTGAAGGCATTTTATAACTAAGTTTGAAACCCTTTGTCGCACTTATCCTTTCATGAATAGAACTTATCATCAATTAGTAACATAGTGTACCTTGCATTTCATAATTGGTTGTCTTTTTATGGCTCTGATACAAAAGTTATGAAGAGCCCATTTTTAGGGACTAGACATGCCTTTATAATTACATATGATATGGTATGCATATATTATGCTATGTGATTGATTTTGACCTTTATTTATGATGTAATGAATCCATCATAGAATTTTTAGCTACTCCTCCATGATAAAGGTGCATCCCAATTTTGTATTACAATTTTGTATCTCTATTTTTCTATTATTGTGTGCCTCTCCAAATGAAACATTATATCAATGTTATTCTAAATGTGTTATAAGAAAATAAAGTGATGTAACCCCCTGATTTTTAGTTCATGCTCATTCCTCTATGCATGATGCTTATTGATTTTCCTAATGCATTTCTCATAGATAGATGTATTTGAATATAAATAAAATAATAAGGAATATTTATAATAAACTTTGTTCCCAACAATGACATATTGGACACAGTTTCCACCTTTTGTATATATATTAAAGTTCTTTGTTGACTTAGATCCAACTACTATGCCTATAGCTTATTAATTTAAATTGTATAGCAACTCTTATAATATATTTCAATGCAAATAAAAAAGTATAATGATTACTACCATTCAATATGAAAAAAAAAGTGTTTATCGCATTTCCTTCATTGTCCTCGTATTATAAGTCATAAGACATCTTGCTCTATCTTTCAATAGTATATTACTTAGGAAGTATTGTAAGGTTGTAGTAAATATAAGTGTCATATCATCTCTATTTTTACATTGAATTCTTTTTGTTTATACTTGAAATGTTTCTTTAAGACACCACTTCTCCATATGTAGTTATTTGTCTTCTGACAAGATATTCTTATTTGCATTATATTTTAAAGCATTGTCTCTTTGTTGACCTAGTATTTTATTGTAGCATATGATGTTATAGATTCTCTTGTTATAGTCATGTCCATCACATGCTCTTTATAATGTCCATGACTCTTTGTCTATTTTTTCATTTCCCTCATTTTCAAATGTTGTTCTTTGGTATACTCTTTGGGACAGCCAATGTTTATTGTGCTCGATATGAGTCTACACTTAAGCATTATGATATCTTCTTTTTATTAGATACCTCTTATGTATGAAATGATGCTCTATTGACCATAAATCATTTAATTATTTAAATGAATATTATTTGAACATCATTGTACCTTATCTATTTTTATCTCTACCACGTCTAAAATTGTATAAAAATGTTTCAATATGTAACATCTTGATGCTCATTGTTATAGCTGAATTTCAGTGTCACAATGTTGGGTATGTGCAGGATCATGGTATGCCAAACTAGGCCCTTCAGTGGCAATGAAAATTTAGTAAATCAGGTTTAGGCAAGTTGACATAAAAATTTGAATAGGTTATAAATATTATATCCAAAATGTGTAAGTAGAGAATCTGTAGAAAATTGGATTTAGTTTCTAAGATACTAGGCCTTTTTTGAAAAAAAATTATTCTATATGTTGAAAGTTTTAAATTTCAATGCAGTAGTACAAAAATTTCAAAAAAAAAGAAGAAGTAGGTGTATGTCTGACCACCCTAAACACAATCAAATGATAATATTATTTTACAAGATTCAAAATATAAGTGGTAGACTCATGTCCAGATGTGACACATATTTTTTTGTAATTTTATTCTAAGTAAATAATTAATTATGAATTTTCTTCTACAACTTTTATAGAGTACAAAAACTCTCGTGTCTGACCACATTAACTTAATCTAAACATTATCAAATTAATTTTTTTTTAAATTTTTGTTGTAGTAGGAAAAGCATAGAATGTGACACATGGTTTAGATTTCAAAAATGTTATATAGTTTGAAAGTTATAGCTGTTTTTCAATAATTCTATCAATCAGTACTAGAAAGATAACAAGTAGGTGTACGTCTGACCACATCAAAAAAAATCAAATGATAATATTTTTTTATAAGATTGTAGATAAAAATATTAGACTCGTGTGTGGATGTGATGTATATTTTTTTGTATTTTGTTTCCAAATAAATAATTAATTATGATTTTTCTGCTACAAATTTTCTTGAATCTAAAAACTCTCATGTCTGACCACCTTAACTTAGTTTAAACTTCATCAAATTGAAATAATTTATTATTATTATTATATTAAGTGAAGTATAGAATGTGATGTATATTTTAGATTTCAAAAATGTTATCTTGTCTAAAGGTTATAGTTGTTTTTCAAAGATTCTATCAATCAGGACTTCTGTTTCATATTGCCACATTTTGGCATACCATGATCCTGCATATATCTTTCTCTTTAATTCTTCTACTTATATGTAACTTTATGCTCTATTATAAATTATATCTCTATTTTCATGGTGATCATTGTAATGTGATCTTAAATAGTCTAAAGAGATTCCTTCATTTAAGTTACTAATTTTATTCTATTTTATGAAAAAGTACTCATCATGATACACTTTTTTTTTACACAGGCATTTACATGAACACCTATTATTTTCCCCTTCATGGATACTTGATGACTATATTATTCAATAAATAAAAAACTCTATATTATCAAGTCATACATTCCACCGATCTCTCTATATTCAAAATATATCTATTTTTGTAATTAGGTTATGATAAATGTATCTAATTTCCATTATCTAATACAATCTTAATTTTCATCTAAAATACATGATTTTTAATTGCCTTCTTAATGACCATGTCTCCAAATCATGTGAATTATATGATCTCTTTGTTGTCCATTAATTACCTAATGTAGTTGAGGTATACTTGAATATTGAATATTTCTATTCCTATTAATTTTGTTTCAATCTTCTACCTAGCATTAACTATCATAATCATTATTGTAGCTATAGATTGATTTAGAAATATGGTATGATGTAGTGCGATAGTTATAACTCATGTCTTGTATTATTCCTCTATTTCCATGTCCATTCATATATGTCATTTTATGGACACCGGTTGTAAATAAATGAGTATAATATTATCCCAATTAATATTGTTCATATAGTTTTTCATCAGCTTCTTGTAAGATAATTTTTTCTTGTGACTAATCATGAATGTATTATTAAACTATAAGGTTTCATGACATGAAGTTATGCCCCTTCAACATCTTATTGTCTTTCTTTTTCT